>PKML01043802.1:194206-286722 GCA_002933935.1 Eutrema yunnanense | reverse complement strand
CCTTATCTCTTTGATCTTCTTCTTCATTCTTCTTCTTCACCTCACAAAAATCAACAGGCCGCACTTGAGCACACATGCTGCGTCGACGATAGGCGAAACTTCCATCGCTTAGCGACAACACAAGTGATAGGGGAGATAATGCAGTCGCGATTTGTTGGGATTAAGAAGGGACCTGATGCGGCTGCAATACAGAAGATTCTGTTAGACGATTTCCATGTGAATGTCTCGTACTGGAAAGCTTGGAAGGCACGAGAGATTGCAATGGATAATTCCTTAGGGTCGATGGCTGGAAGTTACGCGAAGTTACCTGCCTACCTTGCACTCCTTCAATCTGCAAATGAAGGAAGTCTATGTTTTCTCGAGCACACCGATGATGTTAACGGAGGCCGGCTATTCAAGTATAATTTCATCGCATTGGGTGCATCTATTAGGGGTTATCCGTATATGCAGAAGGTAATAATTGTTGATGGCACAAGTCTGAAGGGAAAATATGGGGGTTGTTTGGTCTCTGCATGTGCACAAGATGGGAATTTCCAAGTATTTCCGCTAGCATTTGGAATTGTTGATAGCGAGAACGACGAGTCGAACCGGAATTGTCAAAATCGAACCGAAATTGTCAAAATACCCATTGGATCCTACACATTGATACCCATGGGTATCAGATAGAACCGGAACCAAACCAAAAATATTTCGGGTACCCGAATACCCGAAATATAATTATATATCCAAAATATTAAATATATATATCAGGTTTTTGGGTATATTTTTTGTATTATGGATATACTGTTTTTAGTTTTTTTTTTTTGTTTTCGGGTATATTTTCGGGTTTTCGGATATAATTTCAGGTTTTCGGGTATATTTTTGGTATTTCGGGTATATGTTCCTTAAAACTTTTTCGGGTTTTCGGGTAAAATTTCGGGTTTTCGGATATATTTCAGATATATTTTAAACATTTCGGATAAAAAATACCCGGAACCGATTAAGATCCGAATGGTTCCGGTATATTTTGGTTCCTAAACCTTTCTAACCGAAATACTCGGAACCGAACCGAAATCATTTCGGTACCTATATGGATCCTAAACCTCTCTACCCAAAATACCTGAAACCGAATGGTTTCTATCCGAAACCGAACCGAAAATTCTCAGGCCTATGACCTGAACCATCATCATTAGGCAATTGAATCATATTATATAATTTATAATTTTGAGTCTTGTGATAAATGTGTGTCCGAATTGACAAGAGAATTAGTGGTAAGGTAATATATTTGTTTTAAACAATGAAACAGTGATTACAAAACTTTGCAAACAAAACCTTAAACGTGTGTTACAATCAAACTCCCAAGAGATTAAAATAAAATCGAGAATCTCTGTAATTAGGTCATGATCATATGATCTGATTGAAGCATCATCGTCTTCATTCGATTCTCTTCCCTAAATCTTGCTTTCTCTTTGATTTGTTGAACTTCCATCTGAATCTTGTCGCTCCCCATCTCTTCTTTGTCCATCGTCACCAACCTCTCTCCATTGATCTCACCAATTAGCACTTTCCTCCTAAGATCTGGATTGTTACTATCTCTCATGTTGAACAGAATCGATCGGTACTTTGCTTTTTGAGTCCCCTCGAAACAACCTAATTTCTCAAACATGGCTGATTCCACCGACACAGCAACAGTCCAAGGATCGCAAGAAATCACTCGTTTCTTCATCATCTCCGTCTCAACAACCTCGTTAGCGACTTTAGACAACGATGTTTGAAGAATCTCACGCACTTTGACTCGCTTAGAATCTCCCGTCGTCGAAATCTCCACACGCTTCTTCACCACCGGTCGGTTTTGATCTCTACCACATTCGCGCCGGCTCTGTTTCCTACCAGTGGCGTAGAGATATGACAGCCAAAGAGTGTAAAGAAGCTTTGCCTCAGATCGGATTTTTAGGTTTTTGTGATCCATGAAAACTCTGTGGCTCTCTCCAATGGTGGAGGTTTTGATGATCAAGTCACAAACAAGAGACTCGGGAGCTTCTTTCAAACGTTTCATGGCGGTGAGACACCTCGAGACCGCCGCTGGAGAATTCTCGTCTCCTCTCGCAGATTTAGCTGCTCGAGTTGCTGCCTCAAACAATTCCAATAACTCCTGCTTCTGCATCGTTCTCGTTCGATCTTTTGTGTGTTTGCTCTCTCTGATCGCTTTCTAGACTCAAATTAGGGTTTCTCAAGCAACGAAAGAAATTGTGATTTGTTGTTAGAGAATGTGATGTGTTTATATAGAGAGAGAAGTAAAGATCACTCCTGATAGGTTTGGTTGTGTTTCGATACTCCTTGGTACCTGGTACCCAAACCTCCTCGAACTTTCCTTCTTTCCTTTTTTTTNAAGCATCCATATCAACATGCAGCCAAATTCTGGATAGGTCGCGTGTAGCTTCAAGCTCTAAGATCCTTCTATCAACCACCTTCAAATGGAAAAATTTACGGCTAACAAACTAAACAATGAAAGATTCCAAATCCGGTATTCCTTATTATAGCCAAGAATGTAAAGAAGAGAACACTCATTCATCGAAGAAGATGAAGAAGAAGATAGCTTTATACCAAAGAAACCGTATTTAGAAAAAGTGGCACATACCTTCTGATTATTGGATAAATCAGAGGAAGTAAGCTTTGCACATCTATCACGCATATGCTCTATCTTCTGTTTCATAAGAGCTTCCTTATGTTCCTCGTTTTGAAAATACTTGGATCCCTTACTCATTTCATAAACAATCCTCTGGACTTTCTCCTTATCAACTCCCTCCATTCCTAACGAATAAACACAGATCCAGAAACTTTCTTGGAACATCATCCAACAAGTAAAGATGTAAAATTTAAGAATATTCCGCAATTCCCAAAATTGAAATCTTCATCTAAAACCAAAACAGATGAAACAAAATGTTCTAAGACCAATATATTAACCCACGAAGCCGACGGATCGATCAATTTTCCAGAATTTTTCGGAGTGAATCTATTAACATGTATATAGTATACATACTTGCATATATTAGCTCAGGTTAAGGACTCTGGAATTGTCTGGTTTATTAGTGATTATATGCAAGTATGTATACTATATACATGTTAATAGAGTCCTTAACCTGAGCTAATATATGCAAGTATGTATACTATATACATGTTAATAGAATCCTACTCAAAGAAGAAACAAATCGCGAAGAATTTCCCAAAGAAGCCTATGGGGGGAACAAACCCGCTTTGGCGTTGGTGAAGACGGTGTTTGTAGGATTCCCATGGACGCGACGAATTACTGGTCGATGAATCGCCATCGTCCATACTCTTCTAGAGTCTCCCCTTCTTCTCTTCGAAGCTTGCTGGCGAAAGAAAGAGAAAACAGTTTAGTCGCCGTAATGATTTTGTAAAAAGCCCGCCCGATACACACCTGAAACCGAACCGATGTATTTTTTGCGATTACTTGATTTCTAGTTTCTAATAATAATATCTTTGTACAAAGTTAATGGGCTACTGTAAAGCCCAATAAACGTTATAGGGCAGAGATAAAAAAAAAAGTCAATGAGAAAGACAAAGATGTGCTAATACGACTGCATTCAAAAAAGCCATGGCATGACGACAAGTTTAACTAGTGGGTGGAGAATGGACTAGATCAACTTGATCGAGAAAAGTTTATAACAGAACGAGAGATCATCGATTTTGGTCGAGACATCCTTCCCGGATCGACCCGTATCGGTCACAACTAGTCACTGTTATTCACGTTAATCAGAACGTTTACATACACACTGTTTATATACTAAGTGTGTTCCGGTTTACATCATAACCGAGATTGTGAATCTAAATCATCTAAACCAATATACTCTAATAGTCACATTCGACCATGGAACCATCCAACACAATTCAAGACCAATGAGACGATTTTCACCGACCAAAAGATCCTAAAAATATTAGTCATTTTCATCTTGGATCAAGGTCAAACAGAAGATAGTCTTTACCTGCGACCAAAGCTCACATTTCTCGACCAATGACCATGGAGGCAATCGATGCGAACCAAGATGGAAGACAAGACTTTCCTAAACCAAAACAGCCTAATAAATCTTTGGTCGAACCTTTTAATCCTCTGGAACGTACTGGATTGCAAATTAGTCTGAAAACCTATATGTACCCGCTCCAATAATGTTTTTGGCTATACTTCCATCCAAGATCCAATTCCATCTTTTCATCATCTCACTTGACGACCAAGAGTGAAGACGCCAAATCATAGGGAAAGTTTGAAGAGTTATCATCAAGAGGTCAAGGAATCCAAGATTTTTTTTCCAACACCTAGATGCACCCGGAAAGTAATTAAGTTTTGCCTTAGCTTACGTCAAATCTTTTTTTAGCTTCGTAGTTTATTTATTTTTGAACATTTCCATAGCTTCAGAATTTTACTTTTATTTTTTTCTAATTTTTTTTTTTTTTTTGAATTGTTNAACAAATTATATCTAAACACCAAAATAATTATGTGTCTCATATGACAAAAATTAAATATACAAAAAATTATATCTGAAGACAAAAATAAACACAAAGTATATTACAAAATCTTTATATACTAAAGCACAAGTCACCTGGCCAATCATATTCTGCCACATGGATTGTGCTTCGATTCATTAAAAAAAATATAGCACAATAATAACTTGCAAATTAATAAAACAAAACAAATATGCAACTTCCATCCTAAATTTTCTCATGCAACTGTTCCCCCACTCTTCCACCATATCTACAATCTCAAAATCAAAACTACAAAAATTTCGTCAATCATCATTACTACATGCCAAAGAAAAATAAAATCACTCGATCATCATCTTTGTTGTTCATTTTACCGCAAATTAAAAAAAAAAATCTTTGTTATGCCTATAATATTCACAATCTTTTTCATGTCTTCTCTCAAACCAATAAGCCAGCCCTTTAGAAAAATGATATGTCACGAATTAGTTGCTTTTCTTCAAATCGGGTAGAGCACGAAGGCGACGGTGCGTAGGCGATCTGAAGTAACTAGCAAGTGCTCGACTTTTCGACCGAAGTGAAACAAAAAAAAAACTTATTGAATTTTTGATTTCTAGCAGGACGCATCAAGGGGGAAGAAAGTTAACAGATGCATGGTACTTTCTTTTACACTTCTATTTCTACAGAACGTTTTGTGAATTATTTGACTATGATTTGCATTGCACTAACTTTTCATTCACTATTTGAGCAACGATTAAAAAAATATAGTTCCATCTCTACATTTTAATAACCATCCTCTCGCATCTCAGCCCAAACATCTAATTATGTTTCTCTTTTGAAGATGAGATGATTATTGGCTCAGCCATTATGACATAACATAAACAACAGTGTGGATTAGAATTATGTTTCTCTTTTGAAGATGAGATGATTATTGGCTCAGCCATTATGACATAACATAAACAACAGTGTGGATTAGAAGCAAAATATCAAGACAATGACTATTGGCAAGGTTCATTCATCTCTCTCATATGTCTCTATCTATCTCTGTGATTTTTTTCTACTTTAGCTTAAAATCGTTTTTTTTTTGTTAAGAGTTTGTGATGTAATTGTTCCGCTAAAATTAGCTATGTAAAAACGTTGGTATAAATAGAAAGAAAGATGTTTGGAAAGAAAATAACTCAATGAATTTTTGAAGAATCAAGAAAACATCAATTTTAATTGTGAAATTTCATTTTTCACACTTTATTCTTCAATATTTTTTCCCGTACGAAGTACGGGGTTTAAAAGTTTGATATAAAAAACAAAATTTCCGTGCGGACGCACGAGTTTAGTTTAGAATCTAGTAATTATTTAAAAACAAATCATAACAACTTTTCTAATTCACTCAAATCATATAAAAACTCACTAAAACTCAAATCTTTCCAGATTTTTCTAAATATTAGATTGAATACACACCGTCGTAAGACAAACAAATGTAAAAAAATGGAAAATAACAAAACCAAGAAATAGAAATTTACAATTATGATCTTCGAAATACTTTATTTAACAAACTCGCCCCTTTTCCCCGAATTCATATCTTTTAAACCTTAGCTTAAACCCTTAAACCTGCGCGGCGCCTCCTTCATCCTTCATCTCCTTCATCCTTTCTAAACAATTTTGCTCTCAAACCCCTCAATTGCTTTCGTTTCTTACCGTAAGATTTCCTTATTCTTTCGTCGATTTCAATTTTCATCCTTTTAGCAAAGAGACCATTATTAACCCTTTTTGTTTCCCCTTTCGTTTTGTCGAAATTGATATATAAACCCTAATTTCGGGCTCTATCTTTTTATTTTTCCAACAGGTTTCGATGGCTATTGATGGGAGTTTCAATCTTAAACTTGCGTTGCAGACTTTGTCTGAACGTTGCCCAAAGGTGGAAGCTTTTCCGTTTTTCAGTTCGATTATCAGCAAGGTAAGTCCTAGTAACTGTTTACTAAGCGTGACCTAGAAATATGGGTTCGAGTTTGTTTGAAATGTTTTTTTCTTTTTGTCTTGTGGGTGCTGGGTCGTTTAGGGAGAAGAAGTGGTGGATAACGAAGAGGTGATTAATGCTTTATCGGATGTGTTTCTTCACCCGGAGCTTACGATTCCATTGGTTCATTGCTTCCTTCCCATCATAAGAAGAGTTGTAGATAGAGTGGTGGGTCTTCTTCATTTAGTAGGTGGTCTAAGCTCAAGTTCTGGCTACTCAGACGATGTGTCAGTCTTGGAAAATGCCATGAAGGAAGGTGTTAGTGTGATCGATTTTTATGTTCGGCGTGGGCAAAGGCTGGAGCTTCATGAGTGTGCTTGCCTGGCCTTCAGTCGTGCTCTTCATTTGAACACGTCTTTGCTAGGGTAAGGGGACTAGTTACTTTATCGCCTATATTTTTGAAGCTAGAAAGAATATACAAGATGAAATCAGTCATGTGAACAAGCCATAAAGCTAAGAAATCTGTTAAAAAGTTACTTTGTTTTAGTTTAAAAAGCTCGACTAGTCTCCTAACAGAAGCTTTCCTAATTTTATAGGTCTATTCTAAGTTATTTTAAGAAAGCCCCACCACCGTACGAGCGAATTCTTGTGAAAGAAATAATCTCTGAGTCGCATATGGAGGTATGCTTGTTATCTTTGGCATTTATAGATCTTAGAGCAATGAGCATCCTATGTAAATTATATGACATCGTTATTATTCTTATCGATTTTCTAGTCTTTTGTTGGTTTCATTGGATATACATTTTTTCCCCTTGAATCAGGCTACTACAGCTGCATACTTGCTTTGTCTTCAAGTATCATATCGTTTTCTGGTTATTAAACCTGAGGTTTTCTCTAAGTTGTGGGATTGGTCTTGTTACTTGGACTCCATGAAAAGGCTCTCAGACTGTCCAAGACAAAAAAGGCATTTCTTGGAAAAGCGTAGAGAGGCTGTGTGGTGTGGGATACAAATTCTTTCTGTTGTTTTGAGATGCAGTGATAGAATGGCAGGATGTTATGGTTTTGAAGTAGAGGAAGCACTCTCATGCTTGCTACGGTAATCCTCTTTTTATCTGTACTCAAGACTTATTAATTCACTTTTCGTCGTAAGTTTTGTTTCTAAAGGGTTATTTTTACATTCAGCTGGGAAGAATTTTGTCAGGATATAGAAATAGAAAAGGCTGGATCATACATTCAATTGCCAACATACACGGGGTTGAGGTCTTTGCAAAATTTTAGTACCCTTGTACCTGGGACTCACAAGCGACAATCAGCAGGGGTAGAAGAAAAGGAGCCGTTGATGAAGATGCGGAGGCTGGACACCTGGTCGGTTCACTTTGTGTTAATTTGAAATAAATTTCTCCAGTTATGCCACATGTACTTGATGTTAACTTTCTCATTTCGGGTTGATTCCTCCTTCCTCTTCAATTCAGGGATGTCAAATCTTTCTCTGAACCATTTGAAATTCACTCTAGGGTGAAGAAATCTTTTGAAATGGTCTCATTGGCTGTTAGTCAAAAACGACCTGTTCTTCTGTATGGTCCTTCAGGCTCTGGAAAGTCTGCCCTCATTAGAAAGTTGGCTGATGAGAGTGGTAACAATGGTATGTTATATTTTTAATATCTACGTATATTTGTCTCGAATGTTTTTGTACTTAACTAGGTTCAAGGAACTTTCTACTTTACTGGAAGAGGAAAAGCAACTATCTTGAGATATTACTGTGCATACTAATACATTGAGTGTTTTCACTGTTAATATGAAGGCCTTAAACTGATTTATTTCTCACTTGATTTTGTTTCTTCTTTATGCCTCTCTTTTATTTTTGATAGTTGTATTTATCCACATGGATGATCAACTTGACGGGAAAACGTTGGTGGGCACTTATGTGTGTACTGATCAACCTGGCGAATTCAGATGGCAGCCTGGCTCACTTACCCAGGTTTGTTGCATGGAATTCAGATGGCAGCCTGGCGGTATCTATTCTCCTACAATTACGTTAATATTCTTCTTTTTTCATCTTGGCAGGCTATTATGAATGGTTTCTGGGTGGTTCTTGAGGACATAGACAAAGCTCCATCAGATGTTCCCCTTATCTTGTCACCTTTGCTGGGAGGCTCATGCTCATTTGTGACCAGCCATGGAGAGGTAAATACTTTCTTTTTTGCTTCTCTCTAACTTCTTATATGGCACATTATTGTAGGGCACACACTTTTTGTGCTTTTCCTCAAAGATGTATTCAAGTTTCAGAGATTCTTAACTTTTAATCTTTTCGCAGGTGATACAGATAGCAGAGAGTTTCCAACTGTTTTCAACCATATCTACACCCGAATGCAGTGTATCACACATCAGGGAAGGTATATCCTGCAGACACTAATTAATTTGACAGCTTAGCTATTGCATTCGTTGGCCTGATCCTGTGCTAGATCTACCATTGATATCTGTGATCTTGCTAAAGTAGTGTGATCTAGGGGTGACATGGTTGCAAATTAGGTCAAAGGGTCTTTTTGTTGGATAATCTTGAAACCTGCAACTTTACTTTGGAGTTATTGCTTGAAGCATAAATCCAAATGTCAATGGAGATTATGAGGCTCAACAGAAGTGAATTTTCATGTTGGCTATTGTTCCCAGTTAAAAAGGCTAATCTAGTTATTGATTAATATGGCCTTTTGAAAATAACAAACCTACCTCAATGTGCGTGCTAGATATAGTTTCCAATTTTATTGATGTTCGCAACACCAAAGCTTTTACCACGTGGCTTTAGAGCTTAGGGAATCCTTTACTTTTCTTGCTGCAAATAAGATTTATTTCAGGAACCTTTAGTGATTTTTTTTTCCTGGTTTCTTGTATGTAGCTGGAAATTCTCTAAGTCCTCTTTGGAGGAGAATTGTTGTTTATCCACCAGATCGTGAGAGCTTGCAAAATATTGTGGGTGCTCGGTATCAAAACCTGATACCTGTTGCAGAGAAACTTATTGGTAGGTTCCTCCTGCACATACGCCCTTGACATGGATTCTGTACTCACAGTAAAACTATTCCATCTTTGCAGAAACTTATGAAACTGTCAACTCTGCTCTTCGCCCGCAATTTTCTGGTTCAAAAACTGAAAACTCAGTTACTTTCAGTTCTCCAAGTAGATTTTCACTCAGGTAAGCATATATCCATGAGTTTTCTTGTTCTTATTGGATTGGTCATTCTATTCTTTCTGAATGTTCATCATTTCCAGAGATCTGCTCAAGTTTTGTGAACGGGTTCATGGTCTATCCTCGTATGACGGTCATGCAATCTCTCAGGAGGTCTGATTCTTTAAAGTTTGATTATGTTAGTCTTTTATTCTAATTTTCATTTATTTAATTTGGCTTTTTTTTGTGCTATTTCCTCAGGCCGGAGATATATTCTCTGCGTCTTATATGTCAACTCAAAACCGAGTGACAGTAAGTGAAATTGTCGCTAGCATTTGGAATGTTGCCGTTCCAGGATCTCAGCATAAGCCCCCAATTCAGGTATCTTAGTGTTCTTGACAGTGTGTTGCCTTGCTACTTTGAGATTGTTTACTAATTTTTCAATGAACTGCAGGAATTTTCTAGAACTCTAAAAATTGGCAGAGTTTCTCTTCCACTTGGTGAAACTGCGGTTAGTTTTACGCATCCCTGTCCTATTGATACAAATATTCATTTGTCAAAGCCTCTTATTGATCTGCTTTTTTTTTTCAGTCACATGATCGCTCAAGGTTTGTTGAAACACGCACATCCACACGGTTACTTGAGAAAATAGCTCGCTCTGTCGAGTACAACGAGCCAGTTCTCTTGGTAGGAGAAACAGGGACAGGGAAAACTACTCTAGTTCAGAATCTTGCACAGTGGATTGGACAGAAACTCACTGTTTTGGTGTGTTTTGACGTACATTCTTATAGTGACCTGTTTATCGTAATGGTTTTATATAATTTTCTTATTATTTATTTTTATTTTTGCAGAACTTGAGCCAGCAAAGTGATATAGTTGATTTATTGGGAGGTTTTAAGCCTATTGATGCAAAGCTTATGTGCAAAATGCTGTACAATGAATTCAATGAATTGGCAAGAGATTCGAAGATTAAGGTATTTAAAACTTCTCTCTCTTAGATTTCATCTTGCTCTCATTCCTAACCAGATACATTTCAGAATGAATTTAGCATTTTGCTGAGTCTTGTGTCCTTTTCGTTTTTGGTATCCAGGATGATTCAGACTCTATGAAATGGCTGCGAAAAAACTATAGAGCCAAGAGGTGGGATATGTTTTTGGGAGGGTTAAAAAAAACTGTGAAAACTATTGACCATCACATTAAAAATTGGGAAAAAAGGTCTAAATCTGGTTGGAAGAGGAAGACACCGGAAGAGATTAATAATTGGGCTTGTCTGTCCGAAAAAGTGAAGAAGATTAAGAAACAGATTTGTTCAGGTGGAATGGTTTTTAAATTTGTCGAAGGTGCATTTGTGACTGCCCTCAGGGAGGGGTATTGGGTTTTACTAGATGAAGTGAATTTAGCCCCACCGGAGATATTGGGCAGGCTTATTGGTGTTCTTGAAGGAGTGAGAGGGTCACTTTGTTTAGCTGAGAGAGGGGATGTAATGGGCATTCCCAGACATTTGAATTTCCGTTTGTTTGCCTGTATGAATCCAGCCACAGATGCGGGTAAGCGAGACTTGCCGTTCTCCTTCCGTAGCAGATTTACAGAGTATGCTGTGGATGATGACTTGTGTGATGATGACCTGGAGATATTTGTGAGGCGATTCTTAGGTGGACGTGAATCTGACAGTAAGTTAGTAGGCAACATTGTTTGCTTTTACAAAGAAGCTAAAAGGTTATCTGAAGAAAGCTTGCAGGATGGTGCTAATCAGAAGCCACAGTATAGCTTAAGGTCTCTTTACCGTTCACTAGAGTATGCGATAAGAGCAGAAGGTATTGGCGGATTTCAGAAAGCATTATACGATGGATTTTGCATGTTTTTCCTCTCCTTATTGGATGCTTCCAGTGCTAAGATCATGAACCCAATAATACTACAACTTATTTCAAGGGAAAATAGCCGTGGGCAACCACTTCAAAGATACTTGGGAGAATTAAAAGGCAGTTCTGATGAATTTGTGGAGAAATATGTTAAGACGAAGAGTGTAACTGAACACCTTAATCATTTGGCGCATGCCATTTTTATCAAAAAATATCCTGTTCTCTTACAAGGACCAACATCCAGTGGAAAAACAAGCCTTGTCAAATATCTTGCAGCAATAAGTGGAAACAAATTTGTTCGGATCAATAATCATGAGCAGACCGATATCCAAGAATATTTAGGTTCCTATATGACTGATTCTTCAGGGAAGCTTGTATATCACGAAGGAGCGTTGGTGAAGGCTGTCAGGGATGGGCATTGGATTGTCTTAGATGAACTAAATTTGGCCCCATCTGATGTCTTAGAGGCACTAAACAGACTGCTTGATGACAATAGGGAGCTTTTTGTGCCTGAGCTGCATGAGACAATCTCAGCGCATCCTAATTTCATGCTCTTCGCTACACAAAACCCTCCTGCTTTATATGCAGGACGCAAAATACTCTCTCGAGCTTTTCGTAACCGCTTTGTGGAGATTCATGTTGATGAAATTCCAGAAGATGAACTGAGTGAAATTCTTTTTAAGAAGTGTAGTATTGCAAAAAGTCATGCTACACTAATGGTTGAAGTGATGAAAGACCTGCAGCGCAACAGGCAGAGTAGCAAAGCTTTTGCTGGAAAACATGGATATATAACTCCAAGAGATTTATTCCGGTGGGCAGATCGCTTTAGGGAATATGAAGGTACATCTAAAGAAGAACTAGCCAGAGAAGGGTATTACATCCTTGCAGAAAGGCTGCGTGATGACACTGAGAAGCTAGTTGTTCAAGAGGTGCTGGAGAGACATTTCCGGCTCAGTCTTGCGAAAGATGATTTGTACAAAGAGGTAAGTTTTGTTTTCTAGTTTGAAACTTTGATGAAAACTGTTTTTTGATTATTGAACTCGTTCATATTAGGTTGCCTGAAATTAGTTTATATTGTTGGTCTTCCAACTTCATATATCCATTGGATGTAGCTGTGTCATATAGTGAGCTCTGCTTGTTCTTGATCTTTTACATTTTCAGAGCCACTAACTTTCATTCTGATAGATTATGTTTCAAGGAAGCTGTTGGTCTTGCTGCATTATTACTAAGTTTTACTATTACTGCATCAACTAAGTTTTGCTATTTCTTACGTTATTTTGATGTACGTAGATAATGATCGGTTCTGTTTTGATTCTTTTTTTTTTTTTTTTTGCCCAGGAGCTTCTTAAGCTGGATCAGCCGTTTTCCATGTAATTGCGTTTCCCCTCA
Source organism: Eutrema yunnanense (assembly GCA_002933935.1). Lineage (NCBI taxonomy): Eukaryota > Viridiplantae > Streptophyta > Magnoliopsida > Brassicales > Brassicaceae > Eutrema > Eutrema yunnanense. The sequence continues at coordinate 273,893 of PKML01043802.1, read as the reverse complement.
TATTTCTTCTGTTATTGAATCAATTTTTTTCGAGCTTGTTTGTTTTATCTTGTACACTCTGAGCTGAATTTTATGGTACCATTATTTTCAATCTTTATATAGGAATAACAGAACAGTCACCTGGACTCGAAGTATGTGGAGACTATTTTTTCTCATCGAACGTTCTTATAAACTAAGTGAGCCTGTTCTTCTTGTCGGTGACACTGGAGGAGGCAAAACAACAATCTGCCAACTACTAAGCGAGTATAAGGACCTAAGATTGCACATCCTTAACTGTCATCAATACACAGAAACATCTGATTTCCTTGGTGGGTTCTTTCCTGTGAGAGACAGATCCAAAGTAGTCACGGAATATGAGAATCAAGTCCAGCAGTTAAAGCTCTCTGAGGCATTGACACCTTCTGGCCAAGATATTGACCTTTCTGCAGATATTGGTAGAGCTGAAGTGTTGATCAAATCAGTAGAGGCAATTCTAGAGAAGTACAAAAACGATTCAGTAATAGGAATGGCGGTCACACCGCATAATATTGATGTTCTTGAGAAAATAAGGAACAATATGGTGATGCTGTATCAAAAGTGGCGTGCAATTTTTGTGTGGCAAGATGGTCCCCTTGTGGAAGCAATGAGAGCTGGAAATATCTTTCTTGTGGATGAGATATCTTTGGCTGATGATAGTATATTAGAAAGGCTGAATAGTGTGTTGGAGCCAGGCAGGAAATTATCGTTAGCTGAGAAAGGTGGTCCCGTCTTGGAGGAAGTTGTAGCTCATGAAAAGTTTTTTGTTCTTGCTACCATGAACCCGGGTGGTGATTATGGAAAGAAGGAATTGTCACCTGCACTTCGTAACCGTTTCACTGAGATATGGGTCCCTCCTATTACAGAGACTGAGGAGCTCAGAAGTATTGCTGTTTCTGGCCTCTCCAATTCAAAGGAATCTAATATCGTAGATCCCATTATCAACTTCTGGGAATGGTTTAACGGGTTGCAGACTGGGAGAACGCTTACTATCAGAGATCTCCTCTCTTGGGTTGCGTTTGTCAATGTGATAGATGATAGTTTAGGACCAGCATATGCTATTCTTCATGGAGCATTTCTCGTGTTACTTGATGGTCTAAGTCTTGGAACTGGTTTCTCTGGGAGAGATGGTAAAGATCTGAGAGAAAAATGCTTCGGTTTCCTATTACAACAACTTAAGGTTCTCACTAGCGATACACTCCCTTTGGAACTTTCAAAAATGGAGCAATATGGCTGGGGTGATGCCAAATCAATTTGTCAAGAAAGTAAGAGTGTTCTGCATGGGGACATGTTTGGCATCAATCCTTTTTACATAAGTAAAGGTGATGAAACTCCTGAGATTGGTGGATTCGAGTTCCTAGCACCAACCACCTGCAGGAATGTGTTGAGAGTATTGCGTGCTATGCAGCTTTCAAAACCAATTTTATTAGAAGGTAGCCCTGGTGTTGGAAAAACAAGTCTGATAATGGCGTTGGGTAAATATTCTGGCCACAAGGTTGTGCGCATAAATCTTTCAGAGCAGACTGACATGATGGATTTGCTGGGATCGGATTTACCTGTTGAAAGTGACGAGGACATGAAGTTTGCGTGGTCTGATGGAATTCTCTTGCAGGCTCTAAAGGAAGGCTCCTGGGTTTTGTTAGATGAACTGAACCTTGCCCCACAATCTGTTCTAGAGGGTTTGAATGCCATTTTGGATCATCGTGCTCAAGTCTTCATCCCAGAACTGGGCTGTACCTTTGAATGTCCCCCGACATTTAGAGTTTTTGCATGTCAGAATCCTTCTTCTCAAGGTGGTGGCAGGAAAGGTCTTCCCAAGTCTTTCCTTAACCGATTCACAAAAGTGTATGTGGACGAGTTAGTGGAAGATGATTACCTCTTCATCTGTCGCTCGCTTTACCCATCTATTCCCAGTACACTGCTTTCAAAGCTTATTTCTCTCAATAGACAGTTACATGATGGTACTATGGTATATCGAAAATTCGGTCAGGATGGCTCACCGTGGGAGTTCAATCTACGTGATGTGATCAGATCATGCCAGTTTATGCACGGTAGTAGCTAGAGTTCTTTTAATTTTCATAATAGCATTTCCAGGCGACAGTAGTTGCTTAGACTAATTTGAGTTCTCGTGTTGTTTCAGGTGCAACATATGACTTAAGTGTTGAAAGCTTTCTCAATGTTCTGTATGTTCAAAGAATGCGCACCGCATCTGACCGCAAAGAAGTTCTGAATATCTATAAGGCTATTTTTGATAAAAACCCTTCTATAAATCCTTATCCTCGGGTTCAGCTAAATCCTGGATACTTAGTTGTGGGAACTGCTGCTATTAAACGAAATTTCACTCAGACTAATGTTTCCAGTGAGCAGTTGAAGATCTTGCCTGAAATCCGTCAGAATCTGGAAGCTGTTGCACATTGTGTGCAAAATAAATGGTTATGCATCCTAGTCGGACCATCTTCATCTGGAAAGACTTCAGTGATCAGAATATTAGCTCAGTTAGCAGGATTTCCTCTTAATGAAATAACTCTTTCATCTGCGACTGACAGCTCTGATCTACTCGGTTGCTTTGAGCAGTACAATGCATTCCGTAATTTCAGATTGGTAGTCGCTCGAGTTGAGCATCTTGTTGATGAGTATAACAGTCTGTTGTCACAGTCTTCCCAGGAGGCCCTTTTGAGCAAAAGAAAAAGCTTAGTTTCCAGCTGGCTTTCCTTTTTATATAAGATTGATTCCTGCCTCTTAGAAAACCCTTCATCCTTCTTGAACGACTCTGACTCACTCTCTAAATTAACTGAGATTGTAGAATATCTGATACAGGTCTTGGAAGAAGGTATTTTGCCCGTTAGTTGGTCAAAAAAGAATCTGGACCAAATCATGAAGACAATATCGAAGCTGCAAACCGATGAGAAAAAGAAAAAACAGTCAACGAAATTTGAATGGGTGACTGGATTGCTGATAAAGGCAATAGAAAATGGAGAGTGGGTTGTTCTTGAAAATGCAAATCTCTGTAATCCCACGGTACTATAATCGCCCTTTTTAATATCCTGTTACGATTTCATTTCATTTGGTTTTACCCATGTGAGCTTTCATGGGTTTGTATGCCGAAATTTTTACCAATTAGAAACAACTCTGATAATTTTCCTTATAGCTAATTGCCATCATTAACTTAAATTTCAGGTACTTGATAGAATCAACTCTTTGGTGGAACCTTGTGGATCAATCACTATAAATGAATGTGGGGTTATTGATGGCGAACCTGTAACTGTTATTCCACACCCTAACTTTCGTTTGTTCCTGTCTGTTAATCCAATATTTGGGGAGGTGTCAAGAGCAATGCGGAATAGAGGTGTTGAGGTATTTATGATGGGGCCACATTGGCAGCTGAATGAGAAAGGCTCTAACAGTGATGAGCTTGTGTTGAGAGGTGTGGAAATGTTTCTTGCTCTATCAGGTATTCCAGGTGTCAAGCTGGTTGCTTCCATGGCCAAAGCACATGTTCATGCATGGCGCAATGGTCAAAGCATTGGTGTACGGATCACATATCTTGAGCTTGAACAGTGGGTTCACCTCTTCCAACTGCTGCTCATGAATGGTAATCAACTTCTGTGGAGCTTACAGCTAAGTTGGGAGCACATTTATCTCTCTTCCCTTGGAGTAACTGATGGAAAAGATGTTGTTGATCTTGGGCGTGATACGTATTTGTCAGATATTGAATCATTTATGGGTGGGGGTATGTGCCTGCCTGGGGGATGGCCAAAGCCTTTCAATTTGAGAGACTTGATGTGGTACTCAAGAGAAACAACTGTCAGGCAGAATTGCATGTATCTGGAATTTTTAGGAGCTCAGTATGCATCACATCAGTCTGAAATCTACAATGTCAATTTGAGCGATGGGAAGTTGGCTGCTGGGGAACCGAGAATAGTTTATACGATTGATTCTTGGACGTTAAATAAAATCTTGTTTCCTAAAGCCTTAACTGTGTCAACTTGTGCAGCAGATTCAGCAAAATTTGACCATGGTTTTGCTTCAAAGAAGCTATTATATGCTGCCAACTGGACAATGGAACAGGCAACCGAAGAGGATATTCAACTCTATCTGGCATGGATTAGTTGGTTTGGTTCCAGGCTGCAACAATACTGTCCGTTTTTCCTGTATTTTCTCAGTATGTTGAAGGATGAGTTGCAGCATCCAATCTGGAGTCATATATCTAGATGTCGAAAAAACCTGAAATCCCTCTGCAAATTGGATCCAGATGCTGTTCCAATTCCAATGATGTCCTCCAAGTTGATTGATATAGCAGCATCAAATGATCAGTCAAAACCTTACAGTAAACCCCTCTTTGAATCTCTCAACTCTGTTGGCGTTCTTCGGCTTTCCTATCAGCAGTGGCTTGCAGAAAGTAACTATAATCACACTGATGTATCCTCCTTTATTCGCTTTTTGGATTCGCTTCGCGCATTGGAGAAGAAAATTCTTTGCGAAATTGTTGGATCACCTTCTTTCAGTTTGTTGATTCAGTTGTACACTGAAGTTATTGAAAAACATTCAGTATTTTGGTCTCGTTTGGTCTCGTCTTCAGATGAGTATATTTTGTTTTCCTTTTGGTCACTGATAAAGGCTGTCAAAAAGTTGCACAGTTCTTTTCCTGAAGAAGTTCAGGTGGTTCTGGTAAGCCTACCATTTAGTTATGCCATTTTCTTTTTCTTCAAATTATTATACTGGTTGCTCAATAATATCACTGGCTTTCTTCTGTAGGAGGAAAGCAAAAATATTAACAATATAGCTTTGCATGGTGACCCAGAAAAGTCTTTACTATGGGCTTATGGGGGCCATCCTTCCTTGCCGGTATCTGCAGAGTTGTACCATAAGCAGCAAGAATTTATACAGCTCTGCAGCACAATTTGGCCATTGAAATCAGAATCAGATGAACAAGGTTGGACATCTATAATGTTTGGTACTACCCCTTTGATGGTTTTGTTAGAGAAATTAAACTCTCTTTTGACATCTGTTGGGTGTTGGCAGGAAATGATCATCTTAACAAAGCCATTGCTTTGTCTGGCCCTGAGCTATGTTTGCTTGCATTGGAAGGTAATTTTCTTAATGAATTGCTCATCTTTGTTTCACTTTACTTATCTCCTATAATACAAGTAGACTGTAATGTTCAAGAAACATTGCTGAGCACTACCTATATTCTTGTCTTCAAGCAGGGGAAAATTGATTGTTCTGACTTAACGAAGTATATGAAACTGAGGCATTTACTGTATAGAATATTCAGAAAATAAACTACGCCAAGAGAACTTGTATGAAAAATGCTGAATGTTTCTTAATGATACCTATGTTTGAAGGATTTACAATGCCTTTTATATTTGATTGTTTGATATCCTTTTTGGATTTTTGCCCTTTTTTCAAAGGCCTCTTCTGTGATCAAACTAGCTTAATTTTTTAAAGAAAAATATAAGCTGAAAGGAAACCTACTCAATCACTTGACAATATTGAGGCTGTGATTGCCTGATTGTGATATGATTCTCATTGCTTCTGTTTTTTCCTTCAAAAATATACAGGTCTTTGCATTTCATCTTACATTGCCGACAAGGATGATGAAGATTCTGTAGCTGCTGTTCAGCTGAATGAGATCTACCAGGTTTGTTTTCTTTATTCTACTGTGTGTAATCAGATGTCTCTATCTGCTACTCACAATTGACCATCATCACCCAGACGTTTTCGAAGAGGCTGGAACTAGAGAAGAAGAGACTGGAGGATAGAATGGGTTCTAGTGGGAATGATAATATTGAAAATAAATCTGCTGCATGCTGTGTTTTCCGTCCAGAGATTGTGGCTTCAGGGTCTGGCTTTAGCAGTTGCGTGAAGATATGTTTTATTGCTAGCAGTGAAAGTAGTTCGTTAGACGTAGAGTTACTTGCTGTACTTCAGCAACTCTTGGTGGCTCTATCTACTGAACATAAGGTTAGTGGATATTTTGAATAAAATATGCATGTGGTACACTACTCTTTATCCCTGGTTAAAATCAAGTTTCCTGAACTTCTCCAAAACTTTTTTGAGTTGCAGGATCTTGTGGACGTTCGAAAACTGCTTAAACCTGCTCTAGAGTATTCGTTATCCTCAACAAGACCTCCACAGACTCTTGTAGCTCATAAAAAACTCCTGTGGGCAATTGATGCACGTGCCTCTGTACTAGGAGGTAAATATATTTGGATATTCAGTTATTTTTCTGTCTACTAAAGTTAACTTGCTGATTATCTTTGGCCTTGTTGCAGTGGAGACCAAAATTGCTGGTTTTGTTCTCGAGATGTGGTACTGGTGGCATTCTGTTTTGTGGAAAAATAGTCAAATCGGTCTCATGGTATACGAAATTAATTGACTTTTGTTCAGTCGTCACTTAGATTGTGCATTATGTAACATCTTTCTTTCATCTCATGTTCACGGGGCCTACAGAGTATCTCAGAGATCGGCAACTGTCAGGTTCTTTCGCCTTCTATGCTGATTCAGCCTGTGAAAACAGCTACCGTTGATCAGATTCTGTAAGTGATGTATCTCCATTATGATGTTGTGGGATCTTAACATTGGGTGTGGCAGCTCTTTTCTTCTGATATATTATGAGCATGTTAACTTTCCATACTTTTCCTTGCAGTTTGGTATATGTAACAATTATTGATACATTGCACTGTGATTGTTGGATGATGGAAAATGCTCTTTTTATGTTTATGCAGGGAACGTGCTTTTTCTGTGAAGGATTATCCTGTTCAATCAATGAAACTTCTATCTGCTTCACGATTTCTATGGAAAAGCTCACAACCCTATCAAGAAATGCCTGGTTCTTTACTGTCAATAGCGCGTTCCCTTTTCCAACAGGTATTGGAGTCGTGATAAGTTTGAATAGTTTCATCTATTTCTTTTCTTACTGTGTGATTTTTATCTTGGTTTTCAACCTCTGTAGATGATATATACGCACAAAAAGTCATTTGAGCCAGAAATGTTTGCGGAAATTAAGTCTTCATTTCATGCGATTGAGAAGGAGCAGAACAAGGTATGATTCCAAAAGTTGTATTTTCCATTCTTAAAAGTTTAGGTTCTTTGTGGAGAATAGCAACACCCCCAAGTTTATGTTTCTCTTTTCGTTTATGCAGATGAAGGGCATTCAGTCTCTCATCTTACTGATCGGCTCATCAAGCCATCAGAAATTGAAATCTGTTACTAACTCATTTGTTGGACCATTGGCGAAACATCTTTATTCTAAGTGCTCATCAAATGGTAGTGTATATAGTTTATATATAAGCTGTAATAATTATCGTCTCGGCAAGGTAAACCGTCCTCGACGGGTGTAATTGTTCTTACAGCTTTATGCCCAACTTTTGTAGAATTCTACTCCAATCTTGGTCTGGCCTGGATTTATCTTGGAGGACTACGCTTCCATCTTTTGAATAGCTTGGATGTGATAGATCCAGCCATGAAGATCACTTGTAAGCTGTCAGAGCTAGAAGACAAAATTTTATCGCTGAAGCAAAATATCGAGGTGGTTTCTCTTTGCATTGTATAGGTTCACAATAGCAGTTGCATATTGTATGTGTTTGTTTTATTGATTGACCTATATCAATGTATTAACAGGTCCGGGGAGAATGTGAGTATCTGTCTGGAATGCTTTACACTGGAGACAATGACGAAAGAACTGAACATACACTATCTAAGCTCAAAACTGAGTGTAAAAAATTGCAAAGGAAGGTATGTAGCAGGCACTGTAGTTTCTAGTCTTTTTGCCTCGTGGTTATTATGTGACCGATCCCATCTCTCGATGTTCACTTGTTGTTTGTTTTGTTTTCCTTCTGAAACAGGTTATTTTTCGCTCTGATCCTAGTAAGTACCAGAATTTGAGAAGAGCGCTGGATGAGTTTGCCGGATTTCTCTCACGTCCCATAAGTCTGATCAACGAAATTAAAGTGCTTGATTGGAACCAAGTTGTTGAGCAAGTTTTCAACTGGCAGGTATGTTGCTTGCATGACTTTCATTAGTATTTTTTTTTAGTTTTAGCCCTCAAAACTCATTTTCAAAATCTTGTATCTTTGGATTCTGCAGGAGACGGCAACATCTTTTATTGATCGGCTGTCTAGTGATTATTCCGAATATGTTGATATAACTCAGCCAATACAAGTTTCGGTATACGAGATGAAATTAGGTTTATCACTCTTTGTCTCTAGTGCTCTCTTGGGAAAAATTCTCAACAAATTTGGCATAGATATGGTTGACTCAGTCATGGTACTTAACCTTTTATTTATCAGAAGTGTTTGTACATGTCATTTCGTGTGGCCAAAAAATTAATGACTTATAATCCTGGCAGGAAACAATTTATACCTTAATGAGATTTCCAAGGGGCTCCTCCTTAGCTTCAACTACCTACATTGAGAGCTTGCCACCTCTGCATCTATCTCATGATGCAGATTCTCGTGCTAAGTCCTTAGGTTTGGATATTAGCTTGCTGCACAAACTGATCTCGGTTTCAAGTGCAGAAGATTCAAGAAAAGTAATGTTTCATATGATTTCCTGAATTTACAATTTTTAGATTTATGATTTTTTCTACCAATAATGAGGATTGTCAGACTTTTGAAAGCTACTTATGTATTCTATATGTTCTACTTGATTATTGTAGGTCTCCGAGTTGCAACTCAAAATTGCTTTATACAAAAATCTGCATGCCCGTGTTTTGCATTTTGTTGCAAATGCTGGGCTAATGGATAAAGCTTCTTTTGAGGTAAATTTTTTGCTTAGTTGTATGCATGTGAATATGTAAATATGTTTATTAACGTTGCAAGAGTTCCATCTGCAGGTATTAGATAGAATATATTTTGAATTGGCGAGAAATTGGATGGAGATGAAGTTTCAAGTAAGGACAAAGGCCGACGCTCTCTCTGGGATTTACAAATTTCGTTCCCGTGACTTCAAAATTGAGAGTGTCATGGAAGTAGATATATCTGCCCTTGGCAAGTACTTCCCAAATGATAGTTTCTCAGAATGGCAGGAGTATATGGCTGATGATGATATGAAGCTTATGGTAAACCTTTCAGTCTTATGCTCCACTGGAACTTGTAAATTCTCTTGTTTATCACTTCTGATTTTTCTTTTGCTCTCCACAGACACAAACTGACAAGGATGAAGAAACTTTGGAGGATGATTGGGACTTGATACAGGAACATCTGGATAATATATATAGCACACATAATGAGTTATTTGGTTTCTGTGATCTCTCTGAAAAGGTATTGGCAACAACCGTTTCTATATTCAAATCTGCAATTGTTGCATCAGTACCAGTCACAATTCCTTTGTATCTAACAAGACAATATATTATATGTCAGTCTGGAAGATTACGCATTACTGACAGTAGAAGGCTGGATTCATTCACTGATTCCTATGAACTTGGAGTCAATATGATCAAAGGTGACCGTCAGACACTATTTCTCGCTGTTGTTTATTTAATGTGGTTAAATTCGCTATACTAAATATATTACTGGATTATCTCTTGATTCCAACAGGGCTAAGGGGTTTATTTACATCAAGCTTGGATGCAAAACTTGTTCCAGAACACCTGCTTCGTCTCTGCCTGGAATACAAAAAAACTTTCACTTCATACGATCAGTCTGCCAGTAAATACAACTTTTACAAGGTCTGCTAACCTTTTGCTTCTTAAAGAAGTTCATCTTCTCTTATGTATTTTACTTCCGCCTGTGTTCTGACAGTATCTTTTATAGGACTTTGATGGTCCTGAGCTTGGGAAAATGGTCAAGTTCCTCACTCCACTTCAACGGAAAATTTATTCTTTATTGCAAGAACAGGAGGACCATCCTGGTCTTCAGAAACTTTCCGATGTCCTTCGAATGCTCCTGGATATTCCTTCAAATACTCCGCTGGCAAAGGTATTCATATACTCAAATCGATTATAAAAGATACTGTATCCGTCAGCAAGAAAGCAACTGTGTGGTAACAATGTCTCTTGATTTATGGAAAGTATTAATGCAATGGTAGCTTATACCCACGGAATAACCGTCTTCGTATTGCCGTCACTGTTTGATGTCTTTTTTAATGATCCATCATAACCATTAATTTATTAAAGCATTACTTTCTTGTTTGCCATTGTTCGTGAAGGCTCTTTCAGGATTGCAATTTCTGCTTTGCAAGGTTCAGAAGTTACAGGAAGAGGGATGTAAATTGCCCATCTCTGGTATGGATTTTAATCTTCTCTTACACTGGGTTGATTATGGACTCTCTCAATTAGTCATACAATTTGTTCCTCCACTATTTATTCTAATTATCAGGTGTTACATTGTGTTTTTCTGTCTCCTATAGATCTTTTGGAGCCAATTATTTCCCTCGCAAGCTCTTGGCAGAAGGTTGAATTCGAACGCTGGCCTACATTGCTTGATGAGGTTCAGGATCAGTATGAACTAAGCGCTAGGAAGGTAGGGATAGTAAGAAAATTTTGTAGTTATGAACAAAAATACTGTTAAGGGTAACACTTATGCTTTTCTCTTTGCAGTTGTGGCTTCCTTTGTTTTCAGTTCTGTTCCAGAAGGATTGTGATGAAATTTCAGAACATGAAAACGAGTCTATTTCACAAAGGTGTGCGCCAAAGAAATATCGTGGTGCTTACATTTGTATTTTTGCAAGTATGCTGTCATCTAAGAGATCTTTTTGTTGCAGTTTGGTGGAGTTCATTGAAACGTCAAATATTGGTGAATTTAGGAGACGTCTTCAGCTACTCTTTTGCTTCCTTCTTCAATTAAGTATGGGTAGCTCGTTGGGAATATATTCAAGGTTAGCTGCGTATGATCTATCACCTAATTTCTTCTTTTCCTCGCCGGTTTCAATCTTGATGGGTTTAAAGGGGGTTCACAGCATCATTTCCTTCAGTCGTCCCTGTTGGTTGGACATCCCCTGTTTACAGTTGACATCTAACTTGACTGTATTTTCTGGACTGACTGTCTTTTCGCCTTTAACTCATGCTTTTACTTTGACAGTGATTCACACAAGAGGAAGGTGGAAATTTGCTACAATATTTTTGGATTCTATAGTCAGTTCCTACCGGCGTAAGCTCCTTTAAAATTATGTCTTGAGTTTTATCAGTTTAAATTTGTTTGGCCAGGGTAGTGTTCTCAATTCAACTTTCTTTTACCAGTGTAATGGAGCAGTTAGATTTTAATAGAAAAAATGTTGAAGCTGAGCTAAAGGAGGTTCTAAAACTTTGTCGGTGGGAGAGACCAGATAATTATCTGTACATTGAGACTACTAAAAGAACCCGGCAAAAGGTCAAGAAGCTGATACAAAAGTTTACTGTAAGTAATTGGTGACTCTTCTTATTCATTTTCTAGGGGTTATATAAGTTGAAATGACGGAATCTTATCAAAGAGATTTCTAAATGGCATTTTTTTCCTTGAGCAGGACATGCTGCGGCTCCCTGTAATGCTTGACAGGCCAAACCTAGCAAAGGAACGAGTTCAATGTCTCCCTCTACTAGGTCCAGATCGTATGAATGTAGCATCCGACATGAGGATCGAGGTTCTGGTTAGTGATTTAGATGCAGAACAATTGAATGACAGGTATACCTTTGCATCTTGTGCCTTTCTGCATTGTTAGAAGTTTATGGAAGCTGAACCCTCCATCATTTATGCTTGAACTTTTCTTGGTAGGTTTTCCTGGTATGCTGTTTGGATAGATAAATTAAAGGAATCGGTGGGAAGCTTCCACCAAGAAATGCATCTTAAAACATTGCTGATGAGTGATGGTTCGTTTGTACACTAGTTCAATTCACTCTTTGGTTATATATGGTGGTTTTTTTTTTTTGAGGGGAGTCTGCATATTCTTAAGCTTGCAAAATATCTTTGCAGAGCACCACTATCCTTCACCAGTCTATCAGGGTGATTGGAAAAATTTGTGGAGTGCAGTTGCTAAGATTGGTGGAAAGATAGCTGGCTGTTCAGATCTATGGAGAAACAATGACAGAGATGTTGCAAAAAAGAGGGAACTGACTGAACTCCTCAAGTTATTAGAAAATAGTGGTTTGCAAAAACACAAGTTCGAAAATGCAGAGGTAAGATACTTTTGCTTGTCTATTTCTGTTTATGTTTCTACTTTCTAGTCATGCTTTATTTATTGATCAGCTATGTTCTTTGATGATCTTCTTTTATAGGTGTCAAAAGGGTTGCTTTATCAGCCAGCATACGACCCAAAGCATCTGTTGCTGCTAACACATCCTTCCAAGGTTGTGGAAGATCAAAACAAGGAAAATTCACAGGTTGAGTGGAGAGCGGCGAATGAATTTTACTTCAAGAGTTTGGCTTCAGTGCAACTCATGTTAAATATTGACCGAAAACACTCAGATGTTACATCAGAGCAGGTAGACTTTGGTGCTTGTTGAGTCTCATTTTAACTAGTTGTTTCAAACTTTCCTCCCACTAAATTTCCTATGTTAACAGGTTAAGCGGTCAACCTCATTTCTCAACCATCTTGTGGAAATACAACGTCAGCAAAGGAAAACTGCTTATGGCTTTGCTGAACTTTTAAACCGCTTTCGCCAATGTGTTTTATCTTTAGCAAAATTACTGGGGGATTCAATTGAGGGGGACAGAAAGGATGATTCTGTGTTGAGTTTTCCCCAAAATCAACATGCTATCTTCAATTGCTTGTGGCTACAGAAGGTACTTCAGCTTCTAACTTGAATGATGTGCACTGAACCTCTGTTGCAACAACACTGGGTTAACTTGTTACTTTTTGTGATATGGCAGAAACTATTTGATAACGTTAGTGCAATGCTTCTTGAGGAGTTGGCGTTGCTGAGAACAATTGGAAGTACACACTTGGACTCCTGTCAAACTGTGAAAACCTCATCACATAGTTTGCTCAGCTTAATAGAAAAGCTAATTCCCATCGCTCAAAATTCTAAGGTGCAGAATCTTGGGCTTTTTTCTTAATCTCTTGCCTGTTAATTCTTGCAATAGTCTTAATCTGTGTTTGTCATCAGGCTTCACTGGATAGGCTTCTACTTGATTCCAACGGTTTTATCATCACGCCAAGTAGCTGTCTTAATCAGTTTGTCACACAGCATATGGTTCAGCTGCTAAACCAGAACTTTGATCAGCTTACAGACCTTGAGAATCAAATTTCGACTTTCTGTGGAGACAATGAGAAAAGCTATGCTAGAGACGTGCTACTTAATCATTTTCCCCCCGTGTTTAAAGAGGTATCCCTGTCTTTATTCAACCTTAGTGATTCTGTTGACCTTTTTTCAGATGCTAGCCCAGCAGATATATTGTGTTTAGGCTTCTTCGAGTCAGATTTGAGAAATGTATTTAATGCAGGGGAAATTGCTGGCTGAAAATCTGAAGTGTTTAGTTAATGTGGGAGACCAATCAACTGGAATGGAACCCAAGGAACAATTTGCTTTTGAAGAAAATCTTGCTAGTACATTTGCAAATGTTAAGGATGTGATTGGAAAGCTTTGCTCTTATAAAGACGAAAGTGTTTCTCAAGAAGAGGAAGGGAAGATTACTACATGGGATGGTCTGTTTAAGAAGGCAGAAAATGACCTGAACCTTGATAACCTATGTAAACTGCTGTCAGAAACATTTGGTTCCATCGTAAGTTGGATTGTCTTTTGAAGTACGGGGATGCTATTTTTCTTTTATTTTCAAGCTTGAATTGAACTGAGGCTGCTATCTTCGCAGGCACAACTGTTGAACTCATCGGGCGTCCTTTCAGCTTGTATTGGAGACCAGTTGAAGCAACTTCAAGCATTTTTGGATCTTTTATTGAGCTTTGGCTCTTGTTACCTCCAAGAGTTTTTGGCGATAAGTAAAACGGTATGTTTTTATCTTATGCTGTTCTTTCAAAGGCATCCAGGACAATAGTTATACTCGTCTGGGCTCTAAGTTATCCCATTAATTGAATAATTTGCTACTTTGTGCTTTAACTTTTGGTTTGTAGGTGTCAATGATAACCCATGTCCTTGCAAGTGTTCTTGCCGATCTATTTACAAAAGGATTTGGCATCTCCAAAAACGAGGAAGATGATGGCTCTAAAGGTGACAAATCAGAAGCTGCAGAAGGTACTGGTATGGGAGATGGTGTGGGTGCAAAAGATGTAAGTGACCAAATAGAAGATGAAGATCAGCTGCGCGGCACAGATAAGAAGGTATTGCCTTTCCCTTTTTGCCACCAATTCCTGAATTTTGCATGGGATTTTTTCACCAATTTAGATTTTCTTCCGTTGTTTCTGCAGGAAGAGGAAGAGAAAGAGCAAGATACTCCAGACGATGTGCTGGGTAAGAATAAAGGCATTGAGATGAGCGACGAATTTGATGGCAAAGATTATAGTGTTAGTGAGGATTCGGAAGAAGACAAGGAAGACGAGGAAAGCGAGAATGAGCAGTTGGACTCTGCAATGGGAGATGCGGGATCTGATGCTGAAAAAGCTGATGAAAAGCCGTGGGACAAGGATGAAGTTGAGGAGGCAGGAAATATGAATGAGAAGAATGAATCTGGACCATCTGTTGTCGACAAGGACACACGATCAAGGGAGCTAAGAGCCAAGGATGATGATGTTGACACTGCCGATGAGCCTGAGGAGTCCAATACTTCTGACAAACCGGAAGAAGGAAACGATGAGAATGTGGATCAGGATAATTTTGGCGAGACAGAAAATTTAGAAGATAAAATCCAGAATAAGGAAGAAGCACTTGCAGATCCACCTGGACTAACTCCTGATGTGGGTAATGAACAGATTGATGATGACATGGAGATTGACAAAACAGATGAGGTCGAAAAGGAAGATGCAGCAGATCAGCAGGACGAACCTTGTCCAGAAGATCAGAAGCATCCTGAAGAAGGTGAAAATGATCAAGAAACGCAAGAGCCTGCTGAGGAAACAATGGAGGCTAGGGCTGAAGATGTGTGTGGATCACCCCAAATGGAAGATCCTGGGAATGATCCTGAACAGAAATCTGAAACGGAACCAATAGAAGGAAAAGAAGCTATGTCAGAAGATTTGAAGCCGAACTTCTGTAATGATAATATTTCTGGCGTAGATTCTGGTTCACAAAATCCTCATGGATCTAATGGGTTGGGACCTGGAAGTACAGCACCACAAGAAAATTTGTCAGCTACTAATGTTGCGGATGAACTCACGGATTCAATGGATCTACCTTCATGTAGTAACACTGAGATGAACCTCACGATGGCCAATGGTGAGACATTGACGGACAACATACCAAAGATGGAAGTTCCTCAAAACCAGTCATCTACATCTCAGCAAACCAAGGTGAATCCTTATAGGAACGTTGGTGATGCATTGAAGGAGTGGAAAGAAAGAGTTAGAGTCTCCTCAGACCTTGGAGAAAAGCAAGATGCTGAAAATGAGATGGAAGACCCTGATGCTGGTGAATATGGATATACTTCTCAGTTTGATGTAGGAACTTCCCAAGCTCTAGGACCTGCGTTGCCTGAGCAAGTGAACACAAATATGAGAGAGGGGGAATCCGAGGAAGAAAGACTCGCAGGTAATCAAGATGAAGCCTCTCCGATGGATATTGATGATGTGAACCCGGAAAACAAACCTGCTGTTCAGTCCAAACCGTCGATCAGGAATAGCATCGCTGAACTGGTCCAAGAACCAGATACAGACAGGACCCACCAAGAGAGCTCTCCTATTCAGAATTTTGGTGATGGTAACAGCAGGATGGACTCTATGGTCTCTGTCGACAATACTTACTTGGGGGAAGATGCATGTAATCCGGACTGGATGCAGGTGACTGACAAGGACTCGGAAAACAATCAGGATAATGAGGAAGATCCTGATGCCAGAAGTAATGCAGTTAGTCTTTGGAGGAGATGTGAGTTGCTTACTGCGAAACCGTCTCAGGAACTGGCTGAGCAGCTGCGTCTTATCTTGGAACCCACACTTGCTAGCAAGCTCAGTGGTGATTACCGAACGGGTAAAAGGATCAACATGAAAAAGGTTATTCCATACATAGCAAGTCACTATCGGAAAGATAAAATTTGGTTGAGGAGGACAAAACCAAACAAGCGTGATTACCAGGTGGTTATTGCTGTGGATGATTCTCGTAGTATGTCGGAAAGTGGCTGTGGTGATTTTGCAATTAGAGCTTTGGCAACTGTGTGCCGAGCTATGTCACAGCTTGAGATGGGAAGTTTGGCGGTTTCAAGTTTTGGTAAGAAAGGAAGGATAAAGATGTTACATGATTTTGGACAGTCCTTCACCACAGAATCCGGTATCAAGGTTAGTCGTCTCATTTGTTTCAAGCCCATGTCGTCTTCTTCGCATTTTCCGTTTTCTTCTGATTGCTTATAGAAAACATGTCTTCTTTTCCTCTTTATGTTTTGTGTGGTGCAGATGATCTCAGGTTTAACATTTAAACAAGAAAATCTCATTGAAGATGAACCAGTCGTCAATCTGCTGAGAAATCTGAATGAAATGCTTGAGAATTTGGCCAGCACAAGGCGACAGTCTTACGGGAGCAACCCGCTTCAACAGCTTGTGCTAATCATCGGCGATGGCAAGTTCCATGAGCGAGAGAAATTGAAACGATCTGTGAGAAAGTTTCTCCAGCAGAAACGTATGGTGGTATATCTGCTTCTTGATAACGCGGAACAATCGGTTCTGGATTTAAAGGTATGTTCATTCTTCCTATCTATTATATGAGACTCAAACTAGTTGTCATGATGCTAAAAAAAGTTTTTTTTATTTATTTTGTAAACAGGAATTTGTTGTACAAATGGTAGATACTAATACTCCTCAGAAGAGTAGCCCTCTAAAGCAAATGACATATATGGATTCCTTCCCCTTCCCGTACTATATTGTGCTGAGAGATATCGAAGCCTTACCCAGAACACTTGGTGATGTCCTGAGACAGGTAACTTTCTCAATATTCCTTTTTTTTTGTGTGTGGAGGAAGAAGAAAACACTGTCGAGTAACTTGAAATGTAACAAAATGTGCACTATTTTTGTTTTGTTTTTCCAGTGGTTCGAGCTGATGCAAAGCTCGCGGGACTGAACACTTCTTGGATGAGAAAGGTCGAGGGCTAAAATTTTGGTTGTGTCTGGTGTGATTCTTGCTTAGCTTTAATTGTATGCATTATATACAAACACCATAGTTATTTATTCACATCGGAACCACAATGCTGTTTTTTCATTTTTATCCCTATATATATATATGAAAAAGACCCTCTTCTTTTCTCTTTTGATTTCCCACAACTGTTCCTGTTACAAACCTGTTTTAGATTCGGTTCCAATTCAGTTCGTGAATCTTTAAAACCTGTATATGTACGTACGCGTAGTTTCAAATGTATAAGTAGTAGCTATATTAACTGTCAATCAAATACGTAAGTATATTAAAAATTAAATATTGAGCTCCAATTCCATTAAGTAAAACTAATGCTTGATCTTGTCTTCACCAATGAAACCGTATGTGTATTATGTATTTGTCATAACAAACTAATAAAGCACAACATGGTAGACAAAAAAATTAAGCATGACATCAAGTTAACTGACCGGTTTGTTGTTGGGTTATCATCCGAT
The DNA here is from genome assembly GCA_002933935.1 of Eutrema yunnanense. Classification (NCBI taxonomy): domain Eukaryota; kingdom Viridiplantae; phylum Streptophyta; class Magnoliopsida; order Brassicales; family Brassicaceae; genus Eutrema; species Eutrema yunnanense. The sequence goes on along the minus strand of PKML01043802.1, from coordinate 256,286 downwards.
TCAGTCACCAATGAAACATATATTTGGTATCCGGTACATGATGAGTCTCTCATTTAGCCATTCCGGTTGTACAACTTTTCTTAATTTATATATATATATATACAAGATCGTTATAACACTGTCACCATCATAATAAATAATTTGCTTCAATTTTTTTTGAATTCAGATGGTGGTGACAGTATTACCACAAACCACTAGATTTCGTTTTTTTTTTTTTCTTTTTATTTGTTTTTTTTCAACAACCTTCTTCATTTACAAAAGTCAAAAAATGGGTACACACAAATAAACGTGAAAAACATTTGTGGAGCTCACCGTCACTATGCATGCACAGTAACTTATCTTTTTACGTCTATATAAACGAATGAATTCGTTCATTTGTAAAACACATCAAAAAAGCATAAATAAAACTCCTCTCGTCTCCTTCAATTATCTAGTACCCCTTTCTCTCTGCGGGTATAAAATTTTCGTCTTTATTTATATTTATCTTTATGATAAATTATATTTCTTTTTATAACACGTTATCAGCACGATCACTCTTCATTATAGCTAAATATATATTCATAATATATACCCTACCATAGCAGACGGTATGTTGCCTTTATAATAATTTATTATTTTACAGTGGTTGTTTAATGCACCACTATTTACTAAATATTATAGAGAGCGGTTTGTCGCCTCGTTATTATTATTATATCATGGTTGCTAAATGCACCATTATTATTTATTATTAATATTATAGTGGACGTCTCAGACGCCACCATTATTATTTACTGTTAATATTATAGTGGACGTCTCAGACGCCACCATTATTATTTATTGTTAATATTATAGTGGACGTCTCAGACGCCACAAAATTTATTTACTGTTTAAATGTGGATGATTCTGTCACCACAATTTTGCCCTTAATTATTTGTTTGTTATGGTTATTATATAAGGAGGCTCGGCCACCTGTATATAAACCTTGTATCTGAAATTTGGTAAATTTAACTGATTGATTATTTAAATTTCCAGATTGATTTTCTTTAATCCCAACGGTCACAAAGAAAAATTTTCAAAATTTTTTACTTTTTCAAACGGCTATGAACAGTATTTTCAATCTATAAATATAATCATCTTTCACTCATTTTTCTTCACTCAAACATTCTACATCCTCTCAAATATTTTTCGGTTTTTCATTCCATAAGAAAAATGATTCGCTTCTTGTTGTTTTTATGTTCAATTGTAATTTTTGCTTCTATTTATGGTCTCTTCGTTGGAGAATTTAGTCCCGAAGAGTTTGCATCAACTGTTATGCTAGTTTTCTATGCATTATTTTTTCTTGTAATTGCTCTAGTTATTCATGTAAACGGTTTCTAATAAAATTACTAATAATATTTTTATGATTTTATTTTTAGAAATCAAAAATGGCAAGCGTTGAAAATCTTAAGATCCCAGCTCTCAAAATTACTGGAGCAAACTACATAGCATGGACCACCGATGTGGAACTCCATCTAGAGTCGAAAAAATTATCCGACACAATAAAAGAAGGAAATAACTCTCCTGCCGAAGATAAGGCAAAGTCGATAATTTTCTTAAGAAAACATCTAGATGAGAATGTGACGCATGATTATGCGGGCATAAAAGACCCAGCAGAGCTGTGGCAAGCTCTAAAGGAAAGGTTTGACAACCAGAGGGAAATAACTCTCCCTCATGCCTTAGAGGAGTGGAAAAACCTGAGATTTCAGGATTTTGAGAAAGTGGATGAATATAATTCCGCTATTTTGAGAATAGTCTCACAATTGAAATTTTGTGGTAAACCTGTCTCCGAAGCAGAGATGCTCGAAAAGACTTACCTCACTTTTCATAAAGAACACCGTATCCTGCAAGAACTTTATAGAAGTCGCGGATACAAAAGGTTCTCTGAGCTAATTGTGACTCTCATATTAGCAGAAAAGAATTGTGAACTTCTCATAAAAAACCACAACTCTCGACCTACGGGAACTAGAGCACTCCCTGAAGTGAATGCCACAAATGTGAGAAATCCCGAGAGAAAAAGTCAAACCTATCGGGGTCGTGGTCGTCGATTTAATCGTGGACGTGGAAGAGCTTACAACCCAAAAGGGAGGGGATCGTACAAATGGGTTCGACCTGAATATACTAATAAAGGGAAAGAAATCCAAGAGAATTCCACCAATAAGCGTGAGAATAACTGTTACAGATGTGGGTCAAAAGGGCATTGGGCCCATGTATGTCGAACCCCTCCACATCTTTGTAAGTTATACCAAGAGTCCACTAAAGGAAAAGGGAAGGAAGTGAACCTCATGGAACACTTTGAGGGTACATCGTACCTCGACTCCCCCGACTTTACGAATGATTTCGACGAGACCGCTCTTGCGGATAACTGAAATGCTTGTAGTGAGACTACTGAATAGTCTCGAGTAATGCCATGTATAATTATTACATTTCAGTTTTAAAATAAATAAATGTTTTCTTTAAAACAATCTAATGTATAATTATTGTGTGTTTCTGTATGAATGATTTTTCTCGTTTTCTTTATTGATGTTTATGTTGATTACAGAAATGGATCACAATACGAAAGGAACAATATCCAAGGAAAATATTCGAGAAATTTGTATACCAGATAGTGGAACAACGCACACTATTCTGAGACACAAGAGATTTTTCTCTGTGTTAAAAGCAACAAAAATGATTGTTGACACAATATCGGGTCCTACAGACTTGATTGAGGGAACAGGCAAAGCCAACTTTATGTTGCCTAATGGAACAAAATTTTCCATAAATAACGCCTTGTATTCTCCAAATTCCAAAAGGAATTTGTTGAGTTTCAAAGACATATACCTTCAAGGATATGAAACTCAGTCTGCAACTGAGGATGGAAAGAAGTATATGTACATAACTTCTGATAAATTGGGAAAAAGGGTTATATTGGAAAAGTTCCCAGAACTCCCTTCTGGTTTGCATCATACTTATATAGATGCAATAGAATCACATCTTGTGATCAAAAGAAATCCAGATGATTTAATATTATGGCATGATCGCCTCGGTCACCCAGGCACATCGATAATGCGAAAGATCGTAGAGAGCTCACATGGTCATTCGATGAAAATCCAGGAGATTTATCATAGAAATAAAATGACATGTGATGCATGTTCTCTAGGAAAATTGATCATAAGGCCATCGCCAACCAAAATCAATAATGAATCACCAAAATTCCTTGAACGAATTCAAGGGGATATTTGTGGACCAATACATCCACCATGTGGACCATTCCACTATTTTATGGTGTTAATTGACGCATCCAGCAGATGGTCACATGTTTGTCTATTATCATCTCGAAATATTGCATTTGCGAGATTTCTAACTCAGATAATCAAACTGCGAGCACAATTTTCTGATTATCCCATTAAAAGAGTTAGACTAGACAACGCTGGTGAATTCACATCCCAAGCATTCAATGATTATTGTATGGTAACGGGGATTGAAGTTGAACATTCTGTAGCACATGTTCACACACAAAATGGTTTGGCTGAATCATTAATTAAACGTCTGCAACTCATTGCAAGACCATTGATCATGAGATCAAAACTTCCAACCTCTGTATGGGGACATGCCATTTTGCATGCAGAAGCACTCATTCGGATAAGACCAAGTGCGTACCATAAGTATTCCCCACTACAGTTAGCATTTGGTCGAGAACCAAATATTTCCCATCTGAGAATTTTTGGTTGTGCGGTTTACGTGCCTATAGCACCACCACAACGTACAAAGATGGGACCACAAAGAAGGTTGGGAATATATGTTGGTTATGATTCTCCATCAATTATACGATACCTAGAACCACAGACTGGTGACGTCTTTACGGCGCGTTTTGCCGATTGTCATTTTAATGAGAAAGTATTCCCGGTTCTAGGGGGAGAAAATAAACAAGTAGAGAAGGATATCAAATGGAGTGTGCCAACCTTGTTGCACCTTGATCCTCCTACTAAACAGTCAGAACTAGAAGTTCGACGAATCATGCATTTACAGAGTATAGCAAATCAGCTACCTGATGCATTTGCAGATACTAAAACAGTAACTAAATCACATATACCAGCTGCAAATGCCCCTGCTCGTATTGAAATACCACGAGAAAGTGAAAGAGCAGATGATACTCATGAGTCAAGAACACGCTTAAAGCGTGGTAGACCTGTTGGTTCTAAGGATAAAAATCCTAGAAAACGAAAGGAAGCTGAAAAGCATGATATTCCCAAAATAGCAGAAAATATTTTGGAAGAAGCAAATCATGAGACTAATGATAATATAGAGCATCATGAACCTGAAGGAAATCATGAAATTTCCATCAACTACATCCATAATGGAAAGATATGGAATCGAAATGAAATGGATGATGTTGATGACGTTTTCTCATACTTAGTGTCTAAAGAAATAGACGATGAAAACGAAGATCCAGAACCAAGGTCTGTATATGAATGCCAAAACAGGCAAGACTGGTTGAAATGGAAGGATGCTATACAAGTCGAACTTGATTCGCTTAATAAACGAGATGTATTCGGGCCTATTATGCTCACACCTAAAGATGTGAAGCCGGTTGGATACAAATGGGTTTTCGTTCGAAAACGAAATGAGAAAAATGAAATTATGAGATACAAAGCTCGCCTCGTGGCTCAAGGTTTTTCTCAAAGGCCCGGGATTGATTATGAAGAAACATATTCTCCCGTTATGGATGCAATCACGTTTAGATTCTTAATGAGTCTAGCGGCTGACGAGAATCTAGAGATGCGTCTCATGGATGTCGTTACAGCATATCTATATGGATCATTAGATACTGATATCTATATGAGAATTCCCGATGGGTTTAAAATGCCAGAAGCATTGAAATCTAAACCCAAAGAAGTATGTGCAATAAAGTTGCAGAGATCATTATATGGGCTAAAGCAATCTGGACGTATGTGGTACAATCGTCTCAGTGAGCATTTAACAAAAGAAGGATATGTGAATAATCCTATATGCCCATGTGTTTTCATCAAGAAAACAGCATCCGGATTTGTAATTATCGCGGTATATGTTGATGATCTAAATATTATCGGAACTCAAGAGGAAATACAGAAAGCATCTGATTATTTAAAAGGAGAATTTGAGATGAAAGATCTCGGACAGACAAAGTACTGTCTTGGCCTACAAATTGAGCATTCTCAAAAGGGTATATTTGTGCATCAATCCACATATACCAAAAGAGTGTTAAAACGCTTTAACATGGATAAGGCAACTCCTCTAAGCACTCCTATGGTCGTTAGAACACTTAAGGTTGATAATGATCCATTCCGACCACATGAGGAAAATGAAGAGATACTTGGTCCTGAAGTACCATATCTAAGTGCAATTGGAGCCCTTATGTACCTTGCCAATTGTACACGACCTGACATATCATTTGCTGTTAATCTTTTGGCAAGATTCAGTTCGTCCCCTACACGAAGACATTGGAATGGGATTAAACATATTTTTCGTTATCTTCAAGGGACTGTTGATTTAGGTTTACTATATCCTAAAAATTCAAAAAGTCAAATGGTTGGTTTTGCAGATGCAGGATATTTATCGGATCCACATAAAGCTCGATCACAAACAGGGTATGTGTTCACGATCGGAGGCACCGCTATATCTTGGCGTTCTCAAAAGCAGACGCTTGTGGCCACTTCTTCAAATCATGCTGAAATCATCGCACTCCATGAAGCAAGTAGAGAATGTGTGTGGTTGAGATCAATAAGTCACCACATCCAATCAAGCAGTGGAATTCGCGTAAATACGGAACCAACTATCTTATATGAAGACAACGCTGCATGTATTGCCCAAACGAAGGAAGGATATATCAAGAGTGATAGAACCAAACATATCCCTCCGAAGTTCTTCTCATACACTCAAGAACTCGAAAAGAATAAAGAAATCGAAGTGAGATATGTCCAATCATGTGAAAATGCAGCGGATCTCTTCACGAAATCATTACCTACCACTATGTTCAGGAAACATATCCATAACATTGGAATGCGTCATCAAAGAGATTTATAAGATGACATACTGGTCGTTCGAGGGGGAGCTTGCGTGGTTGTACTCTTTTTACCTTCTTATGGTTTTTCCCACTGGGTTTCCTAGAAAGGTTTTTAACGAGGCAACAAATACATAACGTAAGAGACAATCGTGACACTGGTCTCTAAGGGGGAGTGTTACAAAAGTCAAAAAATGGGTACACACAAATAAACGTGAAAAACATTTGTGGAGCCCACCGTCACTATGCATGCACAGTAACTTATCTTTTTACGTCTATATAAACGAATGAATTCGTTCATTTGTAAAACACATCAAAAAAGCATAAATAAAACTCCTCTCGTCTCCTTCAATTATCTAGTACCCCTTTCTCTCTGCGGGTATAAAATTTTCGTCTTTATTTATATTTATCTTTATGATAAATTATATTTCTTTTTATAACACTTCACTCCTATTTTCATTTTTCATACCTCTTTTTTTTTCTTCTTTTGACCCGAGAAAGCAAATTACTCCCTCTGTTTCAAAAATAACGTCATTCTATATATGAAATTAATCCAAAAATTATGTAGTAGTGGAAGCATTTATCGGTTTAAGCATTTGATTGTTTACTATATATATGGTGGTTGGTATTTTATCGGGCATAAAGTTACCAACTATTTTTTTGTTTGTTGAAGATTACCGACTAATACTATGCAAAAGAAAAGAGAATGATCATTTAATTTGTTAATTTGACCAAACAGAATGGGGTAAGTATTGATAGCAAAGAAAATTATGAGGTTTCTTTCGAAACTTATTTATAATATGGGGATGATGATGGGATTGTGTTGCACGTTGTTAGAAAAGGAATGTTCACATCCATTTCTCGCGCTTTCATTTTTGAATTAAGGTTATGTGATCATCTTTTCTAATTCTTGATTCTGCAATCTTTGACTAAATATGTAAGTACTAATTATATATTAATTAGATTTCGATTTTTTCTATTTTAAATGGAATCTTTATGTATCTAATGATATACTATTGGATGTCACTAGCTATAAGAATGATCCGCTAGATTTTTGTTTTCTTTTTAATTATCATTAGATTTGTTTCCATTTGATAAATTATGAGATATATTGATGTACTCTAGTGACATAATTCAAACACTAGTATCTTCTTGAAATATTTTGTGGTTGTATTATATAGAAGTCTCACACTTTAACTTAATTGGTCTCATGATGAATTGTATAACATGCCTCTAAAATATGAGGAGAAGAAAACGATTCTGTTTATAGGTTATGATTAATATTGCAGAATGGTGGAATCGTACGTCGAAAATTACGAGATGCAATTAAGTTAAAAATTAGAAAATTAAAGAAATTTTTTTTTTGGTCTAAAAATTAAAGAAAATTGTCACAAAAAACATGTTGTTCAAAGAAGAAAGTGACGAGAAAAGTACGCGAAACAGTGAAGATAATACTGGAAAATAATATTCAGATATGTTTATCTTTTTTTCTTTCTTTTTTGTTCAGATTGTAGAAATCTGGGCAGCTAGTTTTCTCGAGATTACTATGATACATAGAAGTTCCCTTTGCTTTTCATATTCATTTCCCAAGATACGCAATCTTTACCCATCAATGCTTTTGCTTTTCTAATTGACGGGAAATCTTCTTTCTAACCATAAAAGTATATAAATCCACATAAAACAAAAGATATTTGCATCCATTGTAGTTTTATCCAAATATATATATTGTGTTCTAACATTTTCTAAAATCTTTAAAAATAATTAATATTTTTTTTGTTGAAAAAATGATTTTGTCTCTGTTTATTATTGGTTTATGTATTGTACACCGTTGAGACGCGCAATACTGTATAAATATATGATTGGAAAGTCAACGAATATACAGTACATAAAATGTTACTTATTTATTTTTACATTTTTTTATAAAATATTAAAACACAAATTATGTTTTGATAAAGTTAATGTTTATACAAGAACCTCTAAAACTACACCAAAATTATTTTTTCTTTCAACTTAATATATTTAAAAAACTACTTAATTAAACTATAGTAATGAAAACGGGATTATTTTACACATATCTAATTAACAATACATTAATCAATTACGAAATTTTAAACTAAAAATACAATTAGTGAAAGAAAAAAAAAACACACGCAATGAAAGAGAAAATTCTTATAGTTGAAAATATGTAAAAATATATATCCGGTTAGGTTGACATAAGTAATAAGAATTATGATTTATAACAAAATAGTATCATTTTTAGATATGAAATATTGTTTTTTTGTTTGTTGGAATAATCACAGAGTGATTCGAGTTTTTACTACCTGACTAATCATTTTATGGTAAGTGTAGCTGTCGAATAGTATACTCACTGGGTATTCTAATGGGTCTAAAATATGATACTATTTCGACTGCCCCAATGGAAGTGGTTATATAATTTCACGATTGCGAAAAATCGATTCATGGCCTAGATCTACAGGGCAACTTCTCTACAAGTGGGAAATACTAGTTTTGTTGGTGACATCTTACCGCTACGACAAAAAGGTTGATGTTTGTGGTGCTATTTGTAAGAACAAGAATATGAGCATACACACAATTATGCGAGGTAGGACAACGTGCCTACGTTGTCACTTTATTCACAAGAGATTCCTTAGACAATCTTACATCAAGACCTTGCCTAATGGAATTACTCGACACTAAGACACCACTTAGTTCAACACCAATCTATCTCTATCTATCAACGAGACACACGTCTCTAACTTAGATCCAAGGACCAGAAACTCTAGGTTCTTCTTCCTAATTTCCTCTTTGATCTAGAGTCACAATTTATAAAACTAAATTGTCTTACACACAAATTAAGCGTGTCACCGAGTAGACTCGTGCTCTCTCTCCAACAGAGACCGAAAACTCACATTCTTCTATTTTCTCTTATATTTTTGCCAACCGTAATTTGACTCATAAACCTTGTATTTATAGTGCAGAAGACGTTGAGCCTCTAATATTCACCCTAGATGCGGATAAAGAAAAATATGCACTCTAGTTTTCATCTTTATCAAGTATTTCATTTCCCTGATATTCGCATTAAGTCTCCAAATCCACGTCAGCACTTCATAAACATGTCTTGCATATTTCTCTTGATTTTTACGATGTAACACATCACTTATGCCAGCCGCAGCTCTACAACGGCTCCATGTACCACCAACAACTCGGCAACAATTCTTGTGTTACACAACACTTTCATATTCCAGTAGTTCCAACAATCCCAATAGCCGTAGTGCTAACAATCTTCCTTTTTTTCACTGAGTTTTACAACTCAAGCTCACTAATTATAACTCACAAAGTACAATACACATACCCATCAAAACATCGTCTCAATCTTCCCCTTAATCAAGTGTCATCACATTAACGATCTCTTCAATCTCCCCCTGCTTGAGTGATAAAACTCTTTGAAAAAAACTCCAAATCATACAGTGACCGTAGTTACACATGTTGGAACATGCATCTCGTTCAAGGTCTCTTTATCCATCGATTTTTCCATCTACTTGAATCTTCATTTCTCATATTCCCAAATATTTTAGGACCATCTTTTATGTGTCTTGAATACTCACACTTACATGATCGTGAACTTCTTGAACTATTGAGTGATAAAGCATATTTTATATCACCATAAATATCTAATTTCTTCATCCAAGTCATTTTACTTTTCACAATATGTGTAGCATGGTCATGGTGTCTCCAACCTCGATGAACACGTTCTAAGAAATTGTAGCAATGACGTTTAATGTGACCAGTTTTACCACAAAAGAAACACCTTAGCTTCCCATAAACTTTTGCATGGTTTAGATTTTGTGTTATTCAACCTTGCTGAAATAGTCTCCACGGTACTGTTTGGATGGGTATGTGTATTGTACTTGGTGAGTTATACCCATACAAAGGTGTGAATCAGCCAAGATTTATGTCTTTTGCTTCATATTATCATCTAGCTCACACATAAACTCCTTGTACGGTACTGTCACACGTACGAGCTCTTGTGTTCTGATTTATGTCTTTTGTTCCAATCCTTGTTCCCCTAGTAGTTATCACAGCATCCAACTCATCATTTGTTTTATTTGTTTCAACAGACTTTTCTCCAACAAAGATAGTTTCTAAACTAAATGTACCTCCTTGATAACCGAGACCAGCCTTTTGTTCCATGTTCTTCCCAAAGCCAAAATATGATCTAACTTCTCAGATTCCATGTTTAACATACGAATTTGCTTCATATTTTCATCTAGCTCACACATAAATTCATTGTCCTTCCTTTTTTGACATGATAACTTCTTGCATCCTAAGAACCTTATCTTCCAAAGTTTTATTTTTTTTCACGCTCTGCCACAAGAGTCTCCTGCAACTTACTGTTCTTGTATTCCAATTTCTACTTTTCGAAAAGAGACATCCCACTTACAACATTCCCTTGATTTTTCTCTAACACTAGAATGTTCACCTTGGCTTCCAGCATCGTCTTATCCTTGATCAGTTGAAGATTGTCATTGCTCAATTTAACCCAACTCTCATAAAGCCTTTTGAATTCAGCATGAACATCCACCTCTTGATCACTTTCTGAATCACTGCTTGACGCAACATAATTTCTATGTGTTACTCTATATACTTCATATTTATCTTCTTTGCTTTCTTTATGAGATTCCATAACTCCATGCAAGGCCACTAAATTAAGACCATTTTCGTCTCTATCTGACTTTGTATCACTGCAACTTTGAACGATCTTCTTCTTCCTTTTTTTCTTCTTCCTTTTTTTCTTCTTCCTTTTTTGTGTATTTACACAGTCTACTTTTGTGTGACCATAGTTGTCGCACTCATTACACTTGATTCATTTTTTCTTGAATGATGGGCAAACTGATTTGGCATGTCCAATACCATGATATTTATAGCACTCAACTTCATATATTTTCGGTCTTTCTTCTTTTCTTGAACATCTATCTATGAATGTTTTAAATCAAAGATCCATTTCTTCTTCAAGTTCTTGGATCATCAAGCGAACACCTTCTTCAAGTTTCTGAAACTTGTGCTTGTCTTCATCAACTGTAAACGCTAGATCTTTTACAACTTTGGGTGACTTAGATTTCATTTCCATCTTTTCAGCCTTTAGCATCCCTACTGCCTCAGCAAACTTACGTTCATCAGTATTCATCGTCATTTTAATCACAACTTTCTCTGATGCAAATTTAGAAGGCAAGCATCGAAACAGTTTCTTCACTAATTTTGCGTCTTTGTATTTTTTTACCCAAAACTTATGCTTCATTTGCTATGGAACTGAGCTTGGCATTGAATTCTGATATATTCTCATCATCACTTATTCGTATTTTTTTGAACTGGGATGCCAGCAAATCTAGCCTTGTTCTCCTAACGTTTGATGTACCCTCAAAAGCATTTTGTAGTATATTCATGCTTCCTTAGCTGATTCACACCCTTGTATCAGTTCTAATTTTTTTTTATCCACTGAAGTGAAGATTGCGTTCAACACCTTCTAATTAAATTTTGATAGCTTTTTCTCTGTTGCAGTCCACCTTGTCTGGGATTTTATTGTCTTCACCCCATCTTCTGATGTCACACACGGTTCTTCCCAACCATACTCAATAGTTATCCATGCCTCTTCATCGATTCCACGTATATTGGCCCTCATTCTCACTTTCCAATACCCGTAATTTGTATCATCTAGCAACAAAGGATTACGAACAACGATTAGTTGTGTAGAGGTCGTCATATTCTCTTCTTAGGATCTCACTTGTGTTCAAAGTGTACTTTTTCGGCTAGGTGTCTCTCTCTAATACAAATTGTAAGAATGAGAATATGAGCACACGCACAATTATATGAAATACGTCAACATGCCTATGTCCTCATTTTATTCACAAGAGATTCTTTAGACAATCTTACACCAAGATTTTGCCTAATGAAATTACTCGACACTAAGATACCCCTTAGTTTGACACCAATCTACCTATATGTATAAGCGTGACATACACGCCTCTAATTAACTTAGATCTGAGGACTAGAAACTCTAGATTTTACTTCCTAATTCCTCTTTGATCTAGAGTCACAGTTTACAAACCAAACTGTCTTACACACGAATTATGTGTATCACCGAGCAGATTCATGCTCTCCAACAGAGACCGAAAACTCAGTTTTTTCTCGTTTCTCTTAATATTTTGGCCAACCCTAATTTGACTCATAAATCTTGTATTTATAGTGTCCGAGCAGGCCCGTCCCTTGCCTAAAGCGGATGAAGCATATGCTTTAAGCGACAAAATATATATTAGTTTTGAAGGCCACATATTTGATGTTTTATTAGTTAAATTAGTTATGTGTTGTTTTGAACTTTGTGGTGTTTCAAGTTTGATACCATTGATTGCATCTTTTTTAAAAAAAAATATTATGTGCATTTGGTGGCCCACAATAATTTAATGCATTGTGTTTAGTATGTTTATTGTGTGTTAACGCTAAATATGTTTTTTTGGCCATGATGTTTGATATATGTGTGTATCATTAGGTATAATCTTATTAGTTGTTCAAAAAAACTATAAATTTATTATTTTATTTTTTTCATCAGATAAATATTAACTTATTAGTATTTTATATACTTTTCAAATAAAAGTATTAACACTAAATTTATATAAATTGTAGTTCAACTAGTTTTAAAATTTTAAAATAACACATATAAATCATTAAGAAATTAATGTGCTTTTATGAATTTAGTTTTATCAAATAATATGTCGTGTAATTCTAAGATACTCAATTTAAAAATATTTGAAGTAACAAGAACTTATTTTAGTTTTACAAAATTTTGGATTCAAATATGTGCTTTCTATTTAAAAATAATTAGTGAAGATACTTAAATTTTGTATGTTAATTTTCTTTTTTTTTTCTTTTTTTAGGCCACCAAAATTATCGGGACGACACTGTGTCCGAGACGTTGAGTTTCTAATATTCACTCTAGATGTAGATAACGATAGATTTGCATTCTAGTTTTCATCCTTATCAAGTATATATATATATTTTTTGATATTCTTAATAAGTTTCCAATTCCATGTTAGCATTTCATAAACATAATGGCGCTAAAGTAGACAAATTTGAAAACAAAAATCATTTGAGATAATGGCGCTAAAGTAGACAAATTTGAAAACAAAAATCATTTGAGAAATGGAACTGCCATTGAAAAGATATTTACCTCATTGTAACCCTTTTGATCACCAATAATGACTATTGTTAAACTATAGTTTATTTGTATCACCATGTTATATAGTCGATGTTAATTTGTTAATTTCACGAACTTAAACCTTTAAAATATTTAAAAAAAAAAAAAAAAAAAAAAAAAAAAACCTTTAAAATATTTGTTATAGTTTCTCTGTTATTTCTATGGTACAACATTTAGCATAAAAAAGTATAGTGAAATGCTAAATATAAATTAAAAATTTGATGCATCCAAAGTATTGATTTATATGAAACCAAATATATGTCTTAAATACCAATTAATTTGTAACCGAAATGGAACAGCGTAGTACACTCAAACACAAACCATACTGCATACATACAAGTGCACTTGATTTCAATCACCCAAGTGGATAAGCACGTAAAACATGAACTAGCTAGTTATTTCCAATATGGAAAAAGATTAGTTTTTGGATCCGACTCAGATACATATTGCAAGAAACAAAAATAGGCATTTTCGAAAAAACAAAATCCATTTAAATCTTATAATTGTCTACCCCTGAAAAGTAAATATGGAGTAAAGGCTCAACTATAGAGTAAGGCTCAACAAGTATACTACATATCATACCATAAATGATTGAACCGATCTAATTTTGCTTGGTGTTAATTTAGCTAGCTAGATATAAAATAACGAACCGCCAGTTTTATGTTGCAATTGAAAAATTTCGATTTATATATATTATTTTTAAGTAACGAACTGTATTAAAAAAATCGAATAACCTCTCAACTATAATATATTTATTAAAGAAAAAAAGTGTTAAAATATATTAAATTTCACATTTGTCTAGATGACCACTAACTTTCACCAATCATGCTTTTATTTTCTTATTACTACAAACAAATAAAATAAGCAACCCTCATCGAGTTTAGGATCTGCCGTTTATGAAATATTGCAAGCTAGTATCAAACGAATTTTTCTCCGTACATGTTTTTATATTAATAAAATGAAGTCGAGCTCAAAAGAAAAATACTTCATAACAAATACTAGTAGTAGATAATTGCATCTTCTTTTTAATTTTTATTTTTTTTTGACAAATAGATACTATATTAATATGAACTGATAATATCAGAATACAAAGTTTGTGTTAGCCATGAAGGCGGATATACAATTCCTGTAAAAAACTTTAAATTCGTAGGTCCTTTTTTAGCTAATATATGTACTTCTATATTTGAAGTTCTTTTAATATGGGAAAAGATATACGGTTAAATTTAGAACTTCAAAATTTTATATCGTCAAGTAATATGCATCTTCTTTTTAATATAAACGAAAAATAAAGGCAAAGAAAACAATAATGACACTCCAGTGCAGCACTATAAATACATGTTGTGGTATTCAGCAATGTTGTTCCCTATATCTCACCAAACCATCTCTCTCTCTCTCTTCTTACTTCTTTTTCTTCTTTCTCTCTTTCAATATCTTCCTTTTAAAAATTAAAAAAATAAAGGAAATTAAAGAGTGAAAAATGATGGTTGTTTTAGTAAAGTATGTCCTCGTGATAGTGATGACCTTGCTATTAAGAGTCCTATACGACTCCATATGGTGCTACTTCCTCACACCAAGACGTATCAAGAAGTTAATGGAACGTCAAGGCATCACCGGCCCTAATCCACGCCTCCTCACCGGAAACATCGTCGATATCTCCAAAATGCTCTCTCACTCCGTCTCCCACGACTGCTCCTCCATCCACCACAACATCGTTCCACGCCTTCTCCCTCATTACGTCGCTTGGTCCAAACAATATGGTACGTACCGGTCCAACGTTTCCGGCAAGATTTAAAAAAATTATATTTTTTTGGTTTGTTTTTTAATTTTACAAACCGTGGGAGTTTCGGACATTCGACCCATAATCTCGTCAATACCCGGAGTTAGCTTTTAGATATTTTAAAAAATAAAATTTTATCCCCAATGAATTGAATCCGAACACAAAAGAACCAACCCCTTGTGTTATCGCTAGACCACCACCTCTTTTGTTCGTATGTTTTTTTGTTATTGTAAAACAAAATATAATTCGTTTTCCTCCGAATATTGGGGTTAAAAATCTAAAGCCTTAGTTCAATGATGATTTCCTTTGCATATGCTGTAGACCGGACATGCGTGCAATGCATTTTGCATTGGATTATTAAACACATAGGCCATGTCATTGTGAAATGACGAATATGCCCTTTTGCAGGGAAGAGATTTATAGTGTGGAGCGGGACGGAGCCGAGGCTGTGCCTGACCGAGACGGAGATGATTAAGGAACTGCTGACGAAGCACAATCCCGTCACCGGGAAATCGTGGCTCCAGCAGCAAGGGACCAAAGGGTTTATCGGGCGTGGTCTCCTCATGGCCAACGGCGAGGCTTGGCACCAGCAGCGCCACCTGGCGGCTCCAGCTTTCACACGTGATAGGCTCAAAGGATACGCGAAGCATATGGTGGAGTGCACAAGGATGATGGCGGAGAAGCTGAGAAATGAAGTTGGGGAAAGAGGAGGAGATGATAAAGAAGTGGAGATGGGAGAGGAGATGCGGCGGCTCACGGCGGATATAATATCGAGGACGGAGTTCGGAAGCAGCTACGATAAAGGAAAGGAGCTTTTCAATCTACTCACTGTCCTTCAGCGTCTCTGTGCTCAGGCCACTCGCCACCTCTGTTTTCCAGGCAGCCGGTGAGTTTTTGTTTTTCTCACAAATCTCTTTTTCTTCTTTTAACGCTTTTAGGAAATTGTTATGCCAATAGCACAATTATGCTATTTAGGAAATTTTTTAATGATCAAAATCAAAGAAATTCTAATTCTATAAGTTAAATCAAAAATTTAAATTACCGTTAGGTTATTATATATTTTTGTTTTTTCACAATTCTGTAGTGTTAATTAAATTGATGAAACTCTAATTTAATAATATCCACTAACATATTAAAGCATAAGTGAAATAACACATTTTACATGGCAAAAAAAAAAATATAAATATATATATATGGTCACTATTTTTGGATACGCTTGCGCCAAAATAAAAACGTTGCATGCAACTATTTGACCTTTTTATCGTGATAAAACGTTGACTCAACGTGTAACTAATTTGTCTGTACATGTAAAGGTTTCTACCAAGCAAATACAATAGAGAGATAAAGTCTCTGAAAACGGAAGTAGAACGTCTTTTGATGGAGATTATAGAGAGCCGGAGAGACAATGTCGAGATCGGTCGGAGTAGCTCCCATGGAGACGACCTCTTAGGGCTTCTCTTGAATCAGATGGATCGCAACAAGAAGAACAATCTTAATGTTCAGATGATAATGGATGAGTGTAAGACTTTTTTCTTCACCGGTCATGAGACAACCTCTCTTCTCCTCACGTGGACCCTCATGCTCCTCGCCCATAATCCCACGTGGCAAGACAAGGTCCGTCATGAGGTCCGGGAAGTTTGTGGCCAAGACGGTGTACCCTCCGTTGAACAACTCTCAAGTCTTACCTCGGTACATTCTTTTCAACTCTCAATTGCTATATTACAATTTTTTTTTTAAATGGTTTGTGTCACTGTTCTATAAAATCCTAGACGCTAGACAAACGGTCAAAATCACATAGACGTTACAATTTTGCCCAAATCCGTGAAAAAAATAATTAACAAAAATTTCCACGTTTTTGTTTTTGTTTTGTTTAGGCACCCGAAAAGTCAGCTTAGTGGGTTGATTAATACATTTAGAATTTCTTTTTAATAACAAAATACTAAGCATGGAACATCAACATCATACTTAATTTTTTTGTTTTTGACATACTTAAAAGTTTATACAGTATCAACTATTAGAAAGAAAAAAAGAGGTGATTTTGTTGACAAAAATGAAAACTCTTTTGTAAATTTTCAACAGAAATGGAAAGAGATCACTCGCTCGTGTTTCACGATTTCCATTTAAATTTACAAAAAAAGAAGAAGGTTATTTATACAAATAAAGATATTACATATTAAAATAAATATGTAAAAGCAAAATCGTTTAAAACAGTTGAAACATACCTGTAAATGTCTTATGCGTTATGCATCAGTATACACATGTCGATTAAGTTTTGACTTTGGTCGAGAATTGGGATAGAATCAAAATAATTTCTCGTATCTTATAAAAAAAATTTGGTTTGTCACGCCATTTTGTTATGGGTGCGGGTGGGGTACTACCTTGATCCAACACACTACAGGCAATGCCACTAAGTCGTAGTGCTTCTTCCGTAACTAAATCTCAATTAGTACATATCTGGTCAACTTTAATATGATATATCCACAATTTTTTTATTAATGTGTTTTTCCTGTAAATTATTATATAATTGTTTCTGTCAACCAAATAAACACAAATGTAAAGATGATTTATTGTTGATTAGATATTAGCATTGCTTCAACATTAGATTAGATAGATAGAGAGACTCATGATGAATTGGCTTTCCACCTTTAAAATCGAACTAAGGAGTACGGAATATTTAAATAATCGGTAAATAAAATATGCCACTTGTTTAAAAGATTAGCACTACAACATCCGTGGCATAAAATACTGCAAAAACAAACAAAAAAATCATTCATTAAATAATGATTCGATTTTGACAGCTTGAAAAGAAAGATAATTCTTAAAACTAAGTAAAAGATCTTTGAGAAAGAGTCATAAGGCACTTCACAAGATTGCTAGATATGATTCTTAATAAGGTTATATCATAGAATATTCAACTAACTTATCTTTCTTTCTTGTTTCTTCTTTCAACAGTTAAACAAAGTGATAAACGAGTCATTAAGACTTTACCCTCCTGCCACTCTTCTACCAAGAATGGCATTTGAAGACATAAAACTAGGCGACCTAGTCATACCTAAAGGTTTATCCATATGGATCCCTGTCCTCGCGATCCATCATAGTAAAGAATTATGGGGCGAAGATGCGAATGAATTCAATCCTGAACGCTTTACGACTAGAAGCTTCGCGTCTAGTCGCCATTTCATGCCTTTTGCAGCCGGCCCTAGGAACTGCATTGGCCAGACTTTTGCGATGATGGAGGCAAAGATAATATTAGCAATGCTTGTTTCCAAATTCAGTTTCACAATATCGGAGAATTATAGACATGCTCCTATAGTTGTTCTTACTATAAAACCCAAGTATGGTGTTCAATTAATTTTGAAGCCACTGGATTCCTGAAGGGAGGCGTATCTAATTAAGCTTCCTGCGAGAGTACTGAATTTTGAGTGACATGAGGGATTTGTAATTGAAACGATTTTGGAATGAGCATGAGTTCAATTTAAATATACGTCGCAAATTATTCACAAATTGGTGACAAATTTTTATGTTGTATCCGTCGTTTTATTTTAAAATTTACTATCTATTTTTCTTTTATTTTTTATAATAACCAATGTAGATCTCGAACTGAAACTCATACTAATCACCAATACCTATAAAAAAATCGAACATTTTTTTTTTCATTTACAGCGTCTACAATGATCAAGAGGAAACCACATCAATTTCCCATATAGAATTTATATAATTTACCTTGTCGCACCAACAGTGGCGGATCCAGGATTCTATTTTACCTGGAGGTCAATATATATTTAAAATAAATTATCAATAAAAATCATATAAATATAAGATACGAAAAATAGAAAAAAAAAACATATGCAAAAATCATAAATTTCTTACACAATATTTATATATTTATTTTTGTTTTATTATTTAGATACAAATTGAACGGAATCTTTAATTTGATAATATATACAAAAATTTTAAACCCACATTTTGAAAGATGTAACCAAATAAATAATATATCTCACTAAAATTCAAAATCTACCTTATAAAGAGTGAAAGTGGCTCTACAGGGTTGACACTTGCCCCCCCCCCCCCCTTTATTGGTCAGTTTTTTTTTAATTATCAAATAATTGAGAAAATAATCAATATTTATGCATTTATGATAATTTTAAAGTAAGAAAATAACTAAAACAGATCTAAATTCATGCTATTCATATATCTAAAATGTATCTATGAAAAACGAGAAGACAAAAATAACTTAAAACATTTAATATATATAAAAAAATATATATATAAATACCCACTCAATGGTTGCTATTCTATTCATATAACAAATTATGTCTAAATTCAAAGGTATGTTAAATTGTTCTTTTAAATACAAACTAACATATGTATATTATTGCAAGTGTTGATTCTTTTAAGTATGTTATTTATAGTTGCACAAGAAAGAAATTTGGCTATTTTTTGGCATGCAAACAGTCTAACATATGACGAGTTTCCTAAAATGTTTGTTTAGGATAAAAAACACGAATAAGAGGAAAGAGCACCGATAAGACATTTAACATTAATTCATCAGCATGTGAGCTATATTATCTACGAATGATGATAAATCACTAAAGAAATTATATGAGCTATGAAGTTATTCTAACCGTTAGAAGCGTTACACATAAAATTTTCAAATAAAATTGTTATGTCATAAGACTCTTTGATGGTGATAATGAATTCTATGAATCAATGGCCGCATCAGAACATGGTGGTAACACATAAGTGAATGGTTTCAAAGTTTAGGGAAGACGAATGCAAACCCTAGAAAAGAAGGCAAATAAATTACAAGAAGATGAAAGTCAAACAGTTTTATTTGTAAACACACATGGGCTCATCACAATATTATAAACTCATTGTTTTATTTTATATATTTATTTTAGTTTAATAATAAAGAAAATTGGAGAACACAAATTAATTATACAGTAATAAAACAAATTCATCAAATGGCCTCTATCTCGAATTAGGTTGTATTTGTTAAACTAAAAAAAAAATTAATCATATTTTACTAAACACAAATTAGAAAATATATATAATATATAAGCAAGACTCTTCCAGCGATGATTCGTTTTAGAATAGAAATGATCGTGGATTCAATCTCATGAATTACAAGGGGCAAGGCTAAAGATTTCAGACGAAGAAAAGAGCAAGAGAGGCGTTTAAGGAGCCGAAGAAGAGGATTCTTAATCGAACGACAATATGCCAGCTTGTTTCAATGGGGCATGTGTCATCGGGAAATGAGCATCACCAAGCGGGTCTGGTGAAGATGGGCAACATGTATTTACCGGTGGTGGAATGGTTGCATCGCCGTTTATGCTAGGGAACCAATACCATCCGGTTTATATAACTGGAATGTTGGGGAATCCAGCTTTAGCAGCAGCAGCCGTAGGAGGTTACATGTATCCGATGTTGGCGAGTGCTCAAACCCATGGTGGGTTGAGCCATGATTAGTTGCAGTCGAGCCAGATGGGTGGTATTGGTGAGCCAGGCGTTGGTGATGGTCTATCAGTTCTGGGATCTTACTTTAGAGGCCAGAGCATGCTTAATGCTTATCCTGATTCAGATTCCGGGAAAAGAGGGGATGGTAAATATTCGGATGCTAGCGGCTCGTTTCATGGCTACTCAAACTATTCATGGTACGTTCTTGATGTAACCTCTTGTGTTTTATAGCAAGCAATGCATGTGCTTATATTATGGTTTAAATGTCTTTGGATAAGCATATGTTGCATGATTCAGAGTATGAGCGTATGTATTTGGCTTAATGGATAGATATAATGGGTTACGACTTTGTAGTAGTAATCGGAATATCAGCTGCCATGATGTCTCTCTAGATCTGCATTTGTTACGAAAATTTTTTAAAAAAGAAACACCAAAAAACCTTTAAATAAAAACACCCGCGCGTTAGCGCGGGTACTCATCTAGTATAAGTAAAGTTTGGAAGAATGAAACGTAATTATGATCAAATTTTGAATTTAATGAGAGAATAAACGACTAAAGATTAAGTAACACAGACAAATTAATTTTGTGAATGTAGTAAACTTTTCAAATAGTGTACTGAATAAAAAAAATAAGAGATAAATTTGGAAAGTAAAAAAGTATTGGACACATAACTAAAATAAAATAACATATATTTTGGAATATGATCCGATGTCAGAGGATCATATTTATTTTTGCAAAAATATTTATTTTTAAAATGATAGATTAGGGGTCATGGGAAAGCATCGAACGCATATTAAGGGGCAGGGCTGGAATTATTATCCGGTATCCGTATCCGTATCCGAGATCCGCTCCGATCTGCTCCGAAATTTCGGATATCCGGATAGTCCGGATACGGATACGGATAGTAAAATTGCATATCCGCCGGATACGGATACGGATACGGATAATGGGCAATTTTCGGACCGGATATCGGATATCCGTTTTATGTAATAATATTTTTTAATAAAAGGTTCAGATGTTTAAAACAAAAACTAAGTCTCCTAACGTAAATTGTAATTGGGCTTGAAAACATATTAGAAGCCCAACTAATAAAGCAATGTGACACGTCGTCATCTTCTTCAAGTCGACTTTCGATATGGTTTTATGTACTCATTTGTTTTGTGATGAACCCTAGCCGCCGCCGCCGTTCGTGAGCCTCTCGCTCGCCGTTCGTGAGCCACCAATTCCTCCAGATCCGTTTTCCTCTCCGCAATTCCCTTCTCCCGCTTCAGCCCCTGAGCAAATCGGCGATGTCCTCATGCCTAATTCGTCTCAGCCTCCGACTCACGATCTCCTGCTCGCCGGGATGAAGTGTATCACCAACCTCTGATACTCGGATGCGACAAAACCGCCATCTGACCACACCAAGGAATCACGATCCCACGATCTCTAGCCTCCGATTCGAAACCCTCCACCTCCGGCAAAATCCCGTGAGCGATCTCGAGTGAGCATATATTATTTTAATAATATTTACTGGATCGGATCCGGATATCCGCGAATATCCGGGTTTTTCACGGATATCCGGGTTCCGGATATCCGGAGATTTCGGATCCGGATTCGGATAATAAAATCGATTATCCGGCGGATACGGATACGGATCCGGATACCTTGAAAAACCCGGATATCCGCTCCGTTCCCAGGCCTATTAAGGGGGTCAAGATTAAAATATTCAACCAATTTTTTCAGCGACAATAACTATTCGTAAGCATAAATCTTAAATTATAAACCGGGGTCAACTGACCCCAAGTCTTCACGTGGGTCCGCCACTGCGCACCAACATTATTATTTTATAATATAATATAAAATTTTTAGTTTGAAAAAAAAATTTGTATACCATACAAGTTTGTGCTCATTGTAAAATATTTTTCTAGATCTTTTACTACACATGCTCTTGATTTAACTAATCTCTCCAAAAATAAAATGTCATTTAACTATAATATTTGAATAAGAAACAATTACATACAAAGGCACTTTTTGCACTTTGTCTTACACAAATAGACACTTATAACTCTTTTTACACCTATAGGCACTTTCCACAAGTTAAATTACTCTTTCACCCTTAATTTTTTTTATCCCCTTTCAATTTCACCCGCAACTCGTTTTAACCGAAAACTCATTTTAACCATCGCCTTCTTCGTTCTCCCAACCCTAATCACACCGGAGACATATCGGAGCCAAAATTCAGTCAAGTTTTTGCCGGATAGGTTAGTCGGTCTCGGTGTCGACGAAATATGTAACAAATCCAGTTTCCCTAAACATATTCCGCTCGCCTAACTGAGAGGACCGGAGTTTAGTAAGCAACTCCGCAAAAGGAACTTCCATCCGTTCTTCTCCGTCATGGCAGGTAAATTTCGTGTTTTTATATCATTACTCTCCGTGATCCCCCCTCCTCCATTTTGTAAATGGCTAGAGGAATTCCGTTTGCTTAGAGTTCAGTTGATTGCTGATTCAACCAGTGTTCTTCTCGCGCAGCATCGGAGGCCGCTCAGGAATGGGTTACAAGACTCCATGTTCGTTTGTTCGCAACAGACCGCTTTCCTATAAACAGAATCAATGTTTACTCCAAGCCAGATACGCTATTGTTTTTGCACACCACTCTTAGAGACACTCCGGAGTTTGAAAAGATTATGCAGTCCTGTTTTGGTAGTTTATTCGACGTCCCCGTGTCCAGATGCCCCATCTCTTGCAAACTTATCCACGCCCTGCTAACTAGACAACTCGTATCGAAGAAGAGATATGAGATGTGGACAGTGTTCGGTGGACATCCTATACGTTTCGGCTTGCATGAGTTTGGCCAGGTCACATGGTTGCCATGTGGTGAGTATCCTGATGATTATGACCCAGAAGAACAACCAACAAACGATGCCAATCTTGATCCATATTGGAAGTAGCTCATTGGGAATGACCGTAAGACCACGTTGGCCGATCTAGGTCACATGCTTCAGAACAAGCCAGATATGCCAGCCAGCAGAAAAGTTCGTCTTGCACTTCTACTGATTGTTGACGGTGTCCTTGTCGCAAACAGTCAGGTGCACAAGCCCACCCTTAAGTATGTGCGGATGTTGCAGGACTTAGATGGATTTCTAACCTTCCCTTGGGGGCGTGAATCCTTTATGAAAACCATCGCCTCAATGATCCCTGCCAAAAAAATAAAAGGTAAATGCGAAGACCCGGTGGGAACATTCCGCTAACTACTTCGTCAAGCAACTTTCTGGATGCAAGGTTTTCCCCTAGCTCTTAAGCTCCTAGCATTTCAAGCTATCCCAACTTTACCCCACAAGCTTCCAAAAGATGCTGCACATCCCACCCTATTAGAGTGGCCCGGTCTTCACCTGCGCAAAAATGATGCACTTTCTCACACATATGTGCTCGACGTGGAGTTCGACGAGAAGGTAATCATTAAACAATGAGTTTACATTACATTTTCCGTCAAACCCCACTAACACAACAAAACGATGGCTATTGGTTTTATATATTGCAGCTTGTTGTCCATCCCTTATCCCTGTTCAAGCCCCACCTGAAGATGGGTGGGGAGAGTTTGACAACGAAATCAAGGACTGCAAAGTTGATTACCTGGAGGAGTTGATTTTCTCGGAGCATGCTTTCAAAAAATCGGAGTGGCCAGGAGCATATTCAGCTGAGCCATATATGCTACATGACCCTCCTCCTCCTTCGGGCAAACGATCCCACAAAAAATATCTCTTTGACAGGAAGCGGCACTCTGCATCTTCACCAACCGCAACCAATCTTCTTCCCAATAAAACTTTTAAAAAGAGCACATCTCACCCTACGGATAACCAAACTGATGCCTTTGCCAATATCTCAACTGGAGATCTGGAAAGCCAAAACCAGTGGTTAATATCTCAGGTAAAAGAA
Source organism: Eutrema yunnanense (assembly GCA_002933935.1). Classification (NCBI taxonomy): domain Eukaryota; kingdom Viridiplantae; phylum Streptophyta; class Magnoliopsida; order Brassicales; family Brassicaceae; genus Eutrema; species Eutrema yunnanense. The sequence goes on along the minus strand of PKML01043802.1, from coordinate 231,854 downwards.
CTGGTTGCTAGGGTCCAAAAGCTTGAAGAAAAAACCAAGGGGAGGAGGAATCCCAAATTGCAATATCGTTGTTTTTCGCCGGAATAATTGCTTGCCGGACTTATTTTTAAAATAGTTGCTCTTTTGCGTTTAGCTCAGTCTAGCCGGAAACTCGATATATCGGCAACAACTCAATCTTTTTTTCCAACCTACCCGGCAACCCGCTCGGGGTTATACTCACACTGTTTATTGCCGGAGTGTTTTAGTCGGAACTACTATTCTCTCTCAAGTAACAAACAAAACCCACTGTTTATCTCAAATTTACCGAGGGACAAATTGGGTTTTTCACTTACAAGAAATGAGTCTAAAGTACCCCAATAATTGAAAGTGCCTACTTCCGTAAAAAAACTTGATAAAATGCCTATTTCCGTAAACCACTCTTTGAATAATCATAATATTGTAGTAACAGTGTACAACATGATCCCTCCTCTCTCCGTCATTCCGGAAGTAGACAACACTCGGGCCTCATGATCCCAAGTGATTATCCTCTTTCTTTATTTCTTCAATTAGCCCTTCTAGATATGTCGATTTCAATATCTTTCCACTTGATTTTTACAGATTTTTTTGTAATAAAATGGAAATATAGTAAAAATAAATAGTATTAGTTGGATAAAAAAAAAAATTTATTGAAAATGGAAATATAGTAAAAAATATTGTTAGATTTCTGATCTCCTAACACTCATTTTTTTGTAATAAAATGGAAATATAATTAAAAAAAATATTGTCTTTTGGAGATCTAGAAATTTTCACAAATTTTGTTCAATGGTTTTGCTAAAATTAAAGAAAAAAGCTGAAAACGTTAAGTTCCCATATCTAAAATAAATATATTAAAAAATAATATATAAGAGATATAGACTAATTTTTTTTTTTTTTTGTCAACACCCTTAATACCTATTCCGATTCGGTGAACCAAATCGGGGTATCGAGTTTACATAAGTGAAATCTGATGGCTAGACGCGAGCACCTCGTGCTAACTTGTCTGCCACTGTGTTGCTTGCGCGTGGGATGTATGTGATCGAGAAAAAGGTGAAAACCTCCTTGCTCCTCTTGAACTCCTCCAAATGTAGTGTAAAAGTCGGCCACTCCGTGAGTGTAGACACCATCTTCACCAACTCTGAGCAGTCCGTTGCAAAGGCTATCGCCGTCTTGTGATTTGCAATCATGCAATGCATCGCCCAGATGAGCGCTTCCAATTCTACATGCAGCGGGGATAAACATCTTCGCAGATTACGGGACCCCATAATTACTCCTTCGACTCCCTCCTGAAAGCAGAACCATCCTAGCCCGGAATAGTTATCTGTTCCCTTCCACGAACCATCAATATAGCATGTCAGCTCATTAGTTTCATCTTGTTGTCCCGTATTATGACCGATTTGTTGGGAAGTTATGTCTGATTCGCTATACTGTGCCGTTTCCCAAGTTATTGCTTCTGTTTCCGCTATCCGCAGAATCTCTTGTGGATTTCTATCCACATTTGAGAACACCTTGTCGTTCCTTGCTTTCCAAATATTCCACGCAATCCAAGGAAACAATGTGTTTTTTTCCTCTTTTGGGAGTCTCCAAAAGAGATGATCAAAATTGGAGAAAACCGATTTCATCGAAAAAATTCCTGGGGCCGATGCAATATGAGAGAGTGCCCATGTTTGTAGCGCTGGTGGGCACTCGAACAGAACATGGTTAATCGTTTCCCCTTCCGCTCCACACCGAGGACATTGTGTATCACAATTTATTCATCGAGCGCGTAAATTTGCTGCAACCGAGAGACATCCTGAAATGGTTTGCCAAATGAAATGCCGTAATTTCGGTGGACGTGTTAATTTCCATGTATGTGCCTGTAATTTCTTTATATCCGGCCCGTAGAAGTAGTTTCCGCCATTGTCTAGGTTTTGTTGTTCAATCTGGCATCCCGACTTTACCGTATATTTTCCTGTTTTTGTATAGTGCCAACCAAGAGTGTCTGGTCGATATGTGCTGCTAATGGGTATACCGCGAATAATTTCCACATCGGCCGGGTCGATAATTGCATTTATCAACTCTCAATTCCACGTTTGTGTCGCTGGATCAACCAAATGGTTGACCCTAAGATTGGGGTAATAATTATACCCCTTACAAGTTGCTGACCTCGGGGAGAAGATGGTATCCAAGGATCATTCCATACTGAGATGGAGCCACCTGAACCAACTCTTTTAATGAGCCCTTTTGTAACCAGAGGTCTAGCCGAAATAATACTCCTCCACCCAAAGGACGGGGAGTATGATTTTATAGGATCTAATGGGTCTGTGTTCCGAAAGTAACGACCCTTAAAAACTCGGGCAAATAACGAATCCGGTTTTTCCATTAACCGCCATAGTTGTTTTGCCAGCAGTGCCGTGTTAACTTCCTCTATTGTTCGGAAACCAATTCCGCCATCTGATTTGCTCCGACACATCTTTTTCCAAGCTATCCAATGCATCCCTTTTTGGTGTCCGTCGGAACTCCACTAGAAACGCGCTGCCGCGCTCGTTAATTTTGCGGTAATAGACTTGGGTAGTCGAAAGCATGACATAACGAAAGTCGGCATAGCCGATGCTACCGATTTAAGTAGAACCTCTTTTGTCCATCCATTAACTCTGTCATTATGTCTTTCGACGACGAAATTAAAAATCTTGCTCTTTGCTCCTCCGAGACTTTCCGGGAGACCCAGATAAGTTCCCACCCCTCCCATATTTTGGATTCCTAACAATTGTTTTATCTCGTCCTGTACCGTGTCTTGTACTATATGTCCGAAAATTAAGGAAGATTTTGAAAAGTTAATTTGTTGCCTTGAGACTGACTCGTATTGTTTGAGTATATGTAATATGGTGTGACACTCCTGTACCGTAGCCTTGCAGAAGAACAGACTATCGTCCGCAAAGAGTAAGTGTGAGACTGCTGGGCCTGCCCTCGCTACTTTCAACCCCGTAAGTGATTTCTCATTCTCTGCTTTCCGTGTATTGGCTATCAAGACCTCCGTACAAAGTATAAATAAATAGGGTGATAATGGGTCGCCTTGCCGCAGTCCTCTGAATGGCGTTATTTGCCCTTTGGGGTTTCCGCTAATAAGTACCTTATATTGTACCGATTGGATGAACCACATCATCCATGAAATCCACTTTTCCGCAAAACCAAATTTCCTCAAAAGGTGTTCAATAAATGGCCATTCTACCCGGTCATATGCTTTGCTCATATCCGTCTTAATTGCCATAAACTTATTTTTGCTAGATTTATTGGTACGAAGACCGTGAAACATCTCATGTGCGATCAAAATGTTATCAGAGATCAGTCTCCCTAATACAAAGGCTGATTGGGTCTCTGAAATCAGGTCCGGTAGCAATCTCTTTAACCTTTGACATAAAACCTTCAAAATGATCTTATAGCCCACATTACACAGACTTATAGGTCGTAATTCCGTCATACGAGTGGGCCGTCCTGTCTTCGGGATTAGGTCATGTTCAGCCGTTGATCAAAAAATTCTGTTTCCAGGAAACCGTTAACCAGCCCTACTACATCTGACTTTATAATTTGCCATGAGCGTTGGAAGAATAAAGCCGTCATTCCATCCGGGCCCGGAGCCTTTTCTGGGTGCATCATGAAAAGGGCTCTGCGGACTTCCTCTTTCGTAGCCATTGCCGTAAGCATATCATTGTTCTGTTCCGAAACTAAAACCGGAATATCACTAAGAGCATTCTCAAAATCCGTCGGGGAAGTTGATGTGAATAAATCCTCGAAATAGTTAACCGCCACTTGTTCCACCTCTTTATCCGAGGTAACCCAAGATCCTGATGCATTATGAAGTCCAGTAATCCGATTTTGCGCTCGTCTTTGCTTAACTTGCACGTGATAGAACTTTGTATTTGTGTCCCCCACCGTTGCCCATAATGTGCGACTTTTCTGTTGCCAAAATAACTCCTCATCTAAATAAGCCTCTTTCAGTTTCCTCGTAATATCCATCAATTCCTCGGGTGTACTATTATCATTATTCTGGACCTCCTCTAAAGCTTGTTGTAAATCTCTAATTTTCTCTTTGCCGTATGGTAAATTATTTTTCCGTTATTTTGATATTTCTCTCCGGCAATTCGTTATTTTTTCTATAAATGAGGATCCATTGCCACCTGTGTTGATTTTCCAGCCCTTTGAAATTGTGTCCATAAGACCGTCCCGTCCAATCCACCGTTTATCAAACCGAAACTGGCCCTGTTTCCGCGGTATTTTATCCTCAATGGTGGCAAACATTGGCCTATGGTCCGACCCAATCATTGCCAAGTATTTGACATATGAATGGAAAAAATTTCATGCCAATCCTCATTAGCTAAGGCCCTATCCAGACGGCACCGAACAATTTTCGAATTCCGTCTTCCCCTCCAGGACATGGTATTTCCAAGGCACTGAAATTCCAGAAAACCGTAATGTTGTATCATAAGATTGAAAGACATAAAGGAGGATGCATGTCGTAAATTTCCTCCTTGTTTTTCATTATTTCCCGTAATTTCGTTTAAATCGCCAATTAAGAACCAAGGGGCGTCTCGTGTTGTGCTTGTTCGGGTTAACCGTTCCCACACTTGATCTCGATTTTTCGGTACCGGATCACCGTAAATAAACGACAAGAAAACTTTTTTTCCTTGAATAGTTGCCTCAATATCAATTATTGGGTTACTTGAAAATAAAATAGTAACATCCAGTGAATCATCATAATATAAAGCGAGACGGTTCGACCGTGTATAATTTATTATAACCAAAATGAAATTGAAATTTTTGCATAAAAGAAAAATCTTGCTTGGTTTCTGAAAGAAATAAAAACTCAGGTTTATGTTTCTTCCAAACCTCCCTTAGATAACCTATTGTGTACTTATTCCCGAGACCCTGACAATTCCAACTCATAATTCTCATAAATTAACTAATTTATTTTTGCTAAACCGGTCTTCAGGTTTGATGAAGCCTTCGAACCTATCCCCTTCACCTCTTCCCCAATACGAACCGAAGTCTTCGCCGCCACCTTCTTGCGCGGAGAGATCAACGCTTGGACCATCCTCTTCTTTGATCCACCTCCGTAAATCGTTGAGCCTGTTTTAGTGGATTTTTTCCTTACCCCTTGGTTCGTATCAGTAACGGTTTGTGATTCCTCATGTGACATTAATTCCTTCATCACCTCATCAACATTACCATCGCCAACGTTACCTTCGGAACCACCTGCTGGCATCGTAGTTTGTGTGCACATCATGTTCTGCTTTTCATGTGACTCTTCCACATGTCCTTCCGTTGCATCAATAACTCCTTCCTCACTCACCTGCTTCGTTACATTACCCGCCAACCCGACCAAGTCTCCTTCCCCACTGTCCTGTTCTCGTATGTTATCCCCAGTCCCAACTTCCCCGTCCTCCATGACCGCATCAGCTACCGTTTTCTCTTCTTCCCTTGCATAATTATCTGCAGCTACACTCTCACCGTTCCCTGGAAAGATATCCTCAGCACCAAAAATTAACTCCTTACGCACCTTTCGAGATGATGGAGGAGCCATATGCCCAGCCTTATTGTTATCCCCAGCATCTTCCGTAGACGGGATCCTTCCTGGGCCATCGTCAGCCATGACCTTCTCTTGAACCGAGAACTCCCCACCTGTAGCTCTGAGCTTAGATATAGACTAATCTATTAATTATAAATTTGGTTTTGATTTTCGAAAGGAAAGATGGTTTAATGCATGGTTCTAACTTCTAAGAAGTATTATTTTAATGTGAGTCTAATAGAAAACCACATTGCAAGTTAGTTTGTTTTTTCGGGGACATCCTAACTAGAACGATACCGAGAAGATTAGCATACTCTGCACATTGTAAGTTAGGATTCGATTTTCGAGCTCATGGGAAAAAGGCTGAAAAAGTGGTTTGATGGCATATTTATATTTATTTATATAACTTTTTTTTGGCGACAAGCTTATTGATTATATTTATTTAGTTAAAGTATTTCACATAAAAATAGAGATGATGGAAATTTAAGAAAATGCTAATTAATTTATTTTATTTTTGAATGGAATGTAAAATTAATTCGAACCCAAAAAAAGCATTTTTACAATGAGTGCATCCTTTTGTTTACAAGTTTAAGAAAAGAGAAAATTGATGGATAGCCGAATTATTTTTGTCTTGTGCGACGGCCTTCTTGCGGAGGTCTTATGGAGGTCTTGTGGCGAACCACGCGATTAGAGCGTCGTCATACGATCGGTCAACTGATTTGTGGATAGTACTAATGCGGTTGCGTACATTTTTGTCGATAAACCTTGTGAGTCGAGCTGTCGGAAGAGGATTTTCTCCGTGTCTACGAGCATTTTTTGTCTCTCCAAATATGATGAATCGTAGCTTGGAATGTGTACATGAAGAGAAACAGTTCCAACTGACCCAAATTCGAGTTGTGTAGAAGCATGACAAGATCCTCCCAGTTTGTTGTGTACGCAATTTCGAGAAGGCGAGAGGCCAGGTTTTCCCATATACCCGAGGTGTAAGTACAAGAGAAGAAGAGATGATTTCTCGATTCCTCAAGTCCACAATAAACACAATCATAATTTTGTCATCCACTCCATTGTTTCATCCTATCCCCGGTTGATAGTCGATTCAGAATTGTGAGCCAAATCAAGAAAGCATATTTAGGCGTCGAGTAATGGGCCAATTAATTTATTTATCGAAGTTAAAAATGGTTAAAACACATTTTAAACATTTTTACCAGTGTGATTTAAACATTATGTATCTCTTGATTTATTTCTACAACATGCTATTTGACTCTCTCTTTTTTTGGTAACCACAACATGCAATTTGTCTATGTGAACATCTAATCATATATATAATAGCAGAGTCATCTCTTCATCTAGGATGTCCACATAAGTAAAAATATAAATTTTAATATTAAAATACTCATTTAATACATATCTATTTATATTTATCATTACTTTTATTTAGTACAAAATACAAAAATACAAACAAACTTAGTGTAGATAAATAGAAAAATGTAACAATTCGATATTAAGAATTAAAGAAAATTTTAATACTAATTGGATAAAAACATTTTTTATTGAAAATGATATATTGTTAGATGTTCAACCAAAAACTTGAATTGAAGATTTATCCTATTTAAAATGTTAAAATGTGTATATAAAATTAAGAATGTAAAATAGATTTACTATATATAGTGAAAAAATAACTTATTCAATTTCGGTCCAAGAATATATATTTTTTATAATGAAATTTACATCATTTGAGAGTCACAAAGTCGAAAACATGTAAAATATGAAAAAGATAAAAATAAATAAATAAAATTATGGATAAACGATAGTAGAAAAAATAAAAAATAGATTTAAAAAAGGACTAAATGATTATAAATAGTCAAAACTAAATAAAAATGAGTGTTAGGAGATCAAAAATTCAAAAGAAAATAAATGATAATTATTTTTTTTGGAAATATCCCTACAAATTTGTTCTACAAAATGAGAAATAAGGTCAATAATATCTTTTTTTTCTTTGCTTACATATATATACCATAGATGAAAATCGAGTATTTACAAGTAAATTTCATTGGAATCATATAAGAAAAGGTTGATATTTTTTACATATGGCTTGAAATTTTATGTTATGATATTGTGTTTTAAAATATATATATATATATACATAAGTTTCAAAACTAAAATAGTTATAAGAAAAAATAACAATGCTTGAGAATGTTCAAACATTACCACAACAAAACATACATGTAAAGAGTGATACAAGTTATGTGTACCATATCGCAAGTGGAAATGCGATTCTACACCATATTTCAAGATAAACACATGCTTGAGAATTCCTTATTCGTATTGAATTATAATAGTTTAATGGATTTGAAGAAGTGAAATATTTAAAACATGCTAAGTTTTGGGAGGAAATAAAAATTATGGATGAAGTCTATAGTTTAACATTTTTAATACATGTCGTTGGTGTTGTTGTATGTGTCAAATATTATGATGAATAACACACCAACAAAATTTTCTTTTTAAAGTATCTAAGCGCACAAGGATATTAGATCATGTAATTTTTAAAACAGACAATTTTTAGCAAAAGAGAATCAAATCAAAACCTATATCAAGCTATTTTGGTATTTAGTATGTTGAGTTAGTTCCAATTTCTTAACATCCATGTACTATTAACGTGTAATCAATATAAACATAGTAACAAAAAGTGAAAAACAATTTTTGTACAAAAAAAGATCGTCAAACAATGTTGACAGCACAAAGAAAGATGGTACACTTACTGTCTTAAAAATAGTGGCAAGTATAAGGTTTATTGTAACCATAAACATAATGAAAATAGTACGAAGGTTATGCAAAAAAAAAGTATATAAGAATCTAGAAGAATACAAATATTAAATTTATTTAATTAAATCTTTAGTGACCAACCAAAACATTAAACTAGACTAAAAGCGTAAAAACACAAATACTTAAAATGAAAAAAAAAATAACAAATTTGAATTTGATACAGTTTTAATCTAGTCTTTACAATGACCCACAAATTAACCAATTCCATTAATATAATTTGCGTAACATCTCTTGATATTAAAAAAAAAGGTAAGCAAAATAAAAGCAAAATAAAGGCAAAATAAAAGCAAAATAAAAGCAAAACATAAATAAAAAAAACATAAGTAAGAAAAAAAACCGCCGTTCAATTTGTTTTGATGTGTTTTTTAAGAAAGAGACATTATGTTTTAAAAACAACGTATCAAAAATAGTTATATGGATTTTTTTTGCAAAAACATCATCTCTTTAAATATTGAAATGGTATTGAGTTAACTTGAATTAATTTTGCATAAATATTTTCCAGAGTGACGGATACAAAACAACTGGAGGGTATAACCTTCAAAAACCTGGTTTCATACATACCAGTAACAATATTGTCTTAGGAGGCGCTATTTCTCCTATATCTATAGCTTCGGAGGTAGCCAATACGAGATTACCATTCTCGTATGGAAGGTTAATTTCTAAGTATCTTTTAAATTTTTATTTTATTTTATATGTACTATATTCTTGTTTCTCGAAACTAATAGATACAAAATTAAATTATAGAATCCAAAAAGTTAAAATTGGTGGTTGAGTTTAGGGCCCAACAACTCATTAGTAGGGTACTGGACAGCAGAGATTTTTATGAGTTTAGCTGATCATGCATATGCTATAGATTGGGGCAGTGAAATCGTAGACTCTCATAACATTGACCGACACACAAAGACTCATATGGACTCTGGTCATTTCCCCGAAGAAGGTTTCAGAAAAGTGAGCTATTTCCGTAACCTAGAGTTCGTAAACAACAACAAAAGCCTCCAACAAATCCAATAGTTCTATGTAGTAGTAGAGAGTACCTATTATAAGATCAAGAACCTGCATACAGATGAGTGGGGAACTCATTTTTTCTATGGAAGACCAGGATTTAGCCATACACACTCATGAGTCGTTCCGCTAAGATCGAGTTTGTTTTTTATTTATTTCAGTTTTAGTTTTTTTCATTCTCATTTAGTTTCTCTTAATTTTTATTTGTTGGATGAAGCCTTTGTGGAAAAACTCTGTTTATAATGAACATTTACGATAAAAAATTATATAAAGCTTTGCAAACTGAACATAACATTAAATATATGACCAATATTATTTTTTGGTCAAATGTGATCAGTTTATGTTTCAATAAATGTGTAAGAGAGATAATATGTTCATTCGAATGCATGGAGTGTCTTAAGTTTTGGTGCAGTGAAATTGCTCTTGTTATAAAATATCAAAGAAGATTATAACTACGTTATATATTGATGGTAAAATATTCTTCTTTATATATACGTTAATTAAAGGGAGTATTACTATAACTTCATACAAAAAAAGAGAGATGTACACTCTATAACACATTTTGAACTAGTGTTTACACCCAATAGCATATTTTGATACTCTGGCATATTTCACACATTGTGGTAGGTGAAAAACCTGTGAAAAGATAAGCTACCCCTCTGCTTCCCGTTCATTTACAAACCGATAACATTATCATGTTACAACATTTGTTCATACCGATTCATCCAAACCGATTGACCTGTTTCTTCTTCTATCCCCATTCTTATGACCGAGCAGACACACATCAGTTACTTTCTCTCTCTCTCTCTTTCTTCACTTTCTCACATAACCACTCCCTCTTTTTTTGTTCTGGGTTTCTTCTACTACTTCTTCAAAATTCTCAGATCTAAATCGTTATTTTTTCTCTCTCCTCAAAACCTTTGCTCTCTCAGTCTCTTTCTCTTTCTCTATCTCTATCTCTTCTTAGTTTCTAATTTTCTCTTCGATCTTCAATCTTCTTCTTCTCTTCGAATCTTCCCTTCTTCTTAATTTCTCCAATCAATGTTTGTCTCTCTTTTCCTCTCTCTCACTCTCCCCATCAAGTTTCTTATGTGTTTTTTTAATTTTGAATCGATTTAAGGTTTTTGAATAGATTCAAAATGAGTATTGGTACAAGCTTCATGTTGGGTTTTGTCCAGATTCGACCAAGACAATGGTAGACAAAAGTTGCCTTCAAAGTGTTCGACGAAATGCGTGAAAGAGACATTTGTGTCCATTTAGCATTGAACATATGTTACACTTTCTGAAAGCGGAACGTAATTGGGGTTCCGATGAGCCTCCTTCGAGGTGGACATTCAGAGATGGACAAAGAGATGGTGGATGTTCAAAGATGGACAGAGGGGTGTGGACACTTTTATGTGGACAATGGACTTTTCATGTTGCGGTGTGCACACTATTACACTTTCATGATTTCTATGCAGACCGTTCATTCTCATTTGAACATTTATTCTCTGACATGTGAACAAAAATAAAGTGTTATTGAAAGTCATGTAGGATTAAATTCTTCTATTACCGCAATTTTGGACGCATAGACATGTATACATGAAAAATTATCATGGACTTGATATGAAAAACAAATGTTCGTGTATCTGTATAAAAAACAAATTTTATCATGTGGAAGACATGTGTGTCCATTGTCCTCTTAGTTTACTCTCCTCAAAATCTTCTCTTCGAATCTTTTCTTCTTCTTAGTATCTCCAATCAAGGTTTGTCTCTCTTTTCCTCTCTCTCACTCTCCCCATCAAGTTTCTAATGTGTTTTTTAATTTTGAATTGATTTTAGGTTTTTGAAAAGATTCAAAATGAGTATTGGTACAAGTTTCATGTTGGATTTTGCCCAGATTCGACAAAGACAATGGTAGACAAAAGTTGAATTCAAAGTGTTCGATGAAATGCGTGAAAGAGACATGTGTGCCCATTTAGCATCGAACATGTGTTCCACTTTCTGAAAGCGGAACGTAACTGGGGTTCCGGTGAGCCTCCTTCGAAGTGGACATTCAGAGATGGACAAAGAAGTGGTGGATGTTCAAACATGGACAATTCAAAGATGGACAGAGGGGTGTGGACACTTTTATGTGGACACTAGACTTTTGATGTTGCGGTATTTCTTGTATCAACTAGTGGTCGATTGTTCTTTTACACTTTCATGAATTTTATGCAGACCGTCCATTCTCATCTGAATATTTATTCTCCGACATGTGAACAAAAATAAGATGTTATTGAAAGTAATGTAGGATTAAATTCTTCTATTACCGCTATTTTGGACGCATGGACATGTCTACATAGACAGATTATCATGAACACGATATGAAAAACAACTATTTGTGTATATGTATAAAAAACAAATTTATCATGGGCAAGACATGTGTGTCCATTTAGTATTGAACATTAGTATCAAAACAAATGTTTAATATAAGATGGATGAATATGCTGATTTAAACAAAATAAGATGTTACGAACGGTTATGCAGGATAAAATATTTTTATTACCGTATTTTTAGTTGTATGGATATGTTTGTATGTATACATTATTATGGACAAGATGCATATGATCGTTGCGTTTTAAGATTATTGAAATTTTCCTTCTATTTTATCAACTCCAAAACATGTCCACGATATGGTGACACACCGAAAACTATCCACAAAATATTTGTCCACCACGACTGTTTATAACACTATGGAAACGAAGGGAAATTAAACAATCCATTATCCACGAAACAGTGTCCACACCCATCTATCCATCTCTGAACATCCACTATCTATTTGTCCATCTCTGAACATCCACCTCGAATGAGGCTCATCGGAAACCTAGTTACGTTTAAGCTTGCCGCTTTCAGAGAGTGGAACATGTGTTCATTTTGCGTTTGTATGGACACATTGTTATGGACAAGATGCATATGATCGTTGTGTTTTAAGATTATTGAAATTTTTCTTCTATTTATCAACACCAAAACATGTCCACGATATGGTGACACACCGAAAACTATCCACAAAATATTTGTCCATCTAAGACTATTTATAACACTATGGAAAACAAGGAAAAAAATCAATTATCCACAAAAAAGTGTTCACACCCATCTATCAATCTTGAGCATCCATTATCCATTTGTCCATCTCTGAACATCCACCTGGAAGGAGTCTCATCGGAAACTCAGTTACATTTAAACTTGCCGCTTTCGGAAAGTGGAACATGTGTTCCTTGCGTGTGTATGGACACACTATTATGGAAGAGATGCATATGATCGTTGTGTTTTACTATTATTGAAGTTTTCCTTCTATTTATCCACACCAAAATATGTCCACGATATGGTGACACACCGAAAACTATCCACAAAATATTTGTTCACCTAAGACTGTTTATAACACTAAGGAAAAGAAGGGAAACAATCCATTATCTACAAAAAATGTCCACACCCATATATCTATCTCTGAACATCCACTATCCATATGTCCATCTCTGAACATCCACCTAGAAGGAGGTTCATCGGAAACCCAGTTACGTTTAAGCTTGCCGCTTTCGAAAAGTGGAACATGTGTTCCTTGCTTAATGGACACACATAAATGGACACATATGTCTCTTTCACGCATTTCATCGAACACTTTGAAGGCGTCTTTTGTCTACCATTACCTTGATCAGATCTGCGCAAATCCAACATGAAGCTTGTACCAATACTCATTTCGAATCTTTTCAAAAACATAAAATCGATTCAAAATTAAAGAACACATTAGAAACTTGATGGAGAGAGTGACAGAAAAAAGAGAAAGAGAGAGAGAGAGAGAGAAAATAAAAAAACCTTAATCGGAGCTTGCGAAAAATGGGGTTTTGCAATGATTTAGTGAAGAAATAAAATAAAAAGAGGAGAGTTTGAAGAGAAGATCAAAGAGAAGAATCGTAACGAAGAATTGAAGAGAGAGAAATAGAGAAATAGAAAGTGAAAATAAAAGAGAAAGACGTTTTGTTTTGGGTGAGTAAGCAAAATGGTTTTTTTCACAAATACTAACTAGCTCTGGTTAACCCTAACCGGTTTGTATGAGAGAGAGTTTGATCAAGGATAATATTGTCTTTTCTCCACCACATTGTGTGAAATGTGTTAGAGTGTCAAAATGTGCTAAAACTGTAAATACTAACTCAAAATGTACTAAGGAGTGTAAGTCTCTATACAAAAAAAACTCCTATGGGCTTTGATGGTTAAATTATTATCAAACGATATTGGATGGATACATTACCCATAGACCATTGAATGGGAGTGGGTAGACGAGAGATTATGAAATTCTTCTTTTGTCGTCAAACTCATTCGTCTATATATATTTTTTTTTGGGTATGATGTCTATATTCCATCTGATAGTTTCTCCGGATTAGGTTGGCACTGCTTTCAGGAAGGCGTCGAATGGACTATAATGGGAGCAAGAAATATACGAAGAAGCCTATCCCCCCCGACATGCAGAATTGGAAGCACTCATCTGGGCCATGCATTGTTTGATTGCAAACCAGAAGACGTCAATAGCTTTTGCAACAGACTGTTTCGAGTTGGTGAAGATAGTGTCTACACCCGATGATTGACCGGCTTTTGCATTACACTTGGAGGAATTCGTGAAGAGTAATGAGGTGTTTTCTTTTTTCTCAATCTCACTCATTCCACGCGCAAACAACATGCAGTAGACAAGTTAACAATAAATGCTCGTGTCTATCCAATAGATATTACTTTTGTAAACTCGGTACCCTGGTTTGAATCTCCAAACTGTTTTAGGTATTTAGGCTATTGGCAAACAAAAAAAAACACTAGTGATTAAGACGGACGAGAATCTGTTAATCCAAAAGTATCGAATGAAAAACAAATCACTACAAAGAATACAAAAGATTTAAAATTCTATTGAATACGATAATTCGCATGTTCGTTAAAAGATAATTAAACAGTAACGAAAAAAAAAAGTATTGAAAATTACTTTATCTTGTTATTTATCCTACTCATGTACATGATTTTTAATAAGAAGAACATTTATTAATAAGAGGTAATTAGATTAAGTATCTCAATAGTTTGAGTTAATGTTAGAGTTTTGTTTTAGTTACGTTATGAAAAAATAGGTTCATATTTTCTATTTATTTACATTGCCATGCTTCCAAAACAGACACAAGCTTTGAGTTCTGATTTTAATTTCGAAGCAAAAACTGCATATCCGACAAACCTTCGGGGTAACCTAGACTTTATATTAAATTTCAACTTGTAAATTGATGATTTGCCATCGATATGACTGATTAAATTGTTGTCACACTGGAATTATCTTAGCTCTCATGCGGCTGATGTCATTCCACCCACTAGCCCACATAGTGAGTCTACGCTTACACTGTTTACACTCATAGTTTCGAGTTATCTGATTTCAAAACAAAAGTCACATTTTAAATTCAAATAAAATTTTGATCAAAAAAAAAATATATATATATAACATGCTAAAAGTTTGTGGTTGATCAAAAATTTATTAATACTTCTATATCAGATTTGGAGTTCGATTTCTAAATAATACCAATTTATGCAGATTATTGGAGGAAAACTACCGGAAATCTCTAGCAAGGTGTAAGCGAAGCTCTTCGTCGTGGTTTTGTATGTTTAGAATACATCTGTTTGTCGTGACTCGTGAGCATGGTAAATATAGAACCGTCTATCGTAATTTTTTGTGGTACGAGTAGAACTATCCAATATCATATAATTAAAAAAAAAACTGAATCACCAGAAATCAAAAACGAAACTGAATTACTTGATATGAATGATCGACGAACAACTTTGTCATCATTGTCGTTGAACTTGATGAAATTGATGATTTTAAGTTTAGTTTTCTCTATTTTCACCGTGAAAGGAAATCGATCTTCATCATATTCAATGATCATTCACCGTTAATTTCATCATCTTCATTGATCGATCATTGGACAATCGTCTCTGATCACAAACCGATTCAATGTTTAGGATCACGCGGCTAAGGTCTCCGTCGAAGGAGGAACATATGCAATTCTGGTTGTTTCTTATGGTAATTTGGGTTACAATTCTCTATGTCATGGACTCTTCCTCCCGACGGTAATTTTTCTTTTGGTTTCATAGTTTTTAGAAATTTTGTTACGCAAGATTTATCGAAATTTGTGCTTGGGTTTTAAAGATGATTGGGAATTGTTGGAGTTTATGCATTAGTTTCAAATCAAATGGAATTGAAAGTTTGGGACATTTTTTAAAAAAAATTGTGAAGATGAACGTAGTGATGCTTTTACTAATTTACTACTGAATTTAAATTTACTGTGTTCTTGATTATCATCCTAATCTTTTGCTTTTGCAAGTTTTATGATTGTGAATGCTAATTCTATTAGTAGGTCTTTTAAAGTTCTAGTTCAATTGAAGAATCGTACCACAAAAGAAGAAAGTTTCTTTGTGTACGTACGTAGATGTTCTTGGAACTTAGTAATGAATGTAGGGGTTTTTTTTTTTGGAACAACTTCTCAATTAAAATTTAAACCAGAGTCTTACAAAAAAGATAAAGCAAAGGAGAAATCATAAAGTGATTTCTTGGTTAGAGCATCAGCCCTTGCATTCTCTGTCCGAGGGATATACCTAAACGATATAGAGATAAACATAGATGCAAGAGTGTTAATATCAAAAAAAAGACCATAAATTTCCTTGATTTGCTTTTGCGATGTAATAGCTCGGATGAGATCATAAGCGTTTGACTTGATGCAGAGGTTGGTAACTCCTTTCTCTAGAGCATGGTTTAGCGTTGATCGAATTGCTAACGCTTCCGCCATCAGAGGAGAGGTTACTAGAGGTTCCACATAGAAATTGGTTTATTCTTAAAGAACCACAAGACTCTAACCCGTGCGTCTGCACGGGAATTTTTTTTTTTTTTTTATGAAAATTTGTAATAGAATTTGTGTTTATTTTTGTGTTTAGTTATAATTTGTTTTTGTAGATTTAATTTTTATAGTATGGGACACATATTTATTTTGCGTTTAGATATAATTTGTTTTTGTAGATTTAATTTTTGTAACATGAGACACATATTTATTTTGTGTTTATATATAATTTGTTTTATATATTTAATTTTTGTAATATGATACACTTATATATTTTGTGTTTAGATATAATTTGTTAACAGCTTTATTTTTGGTATATAAAATATTATATAGTTTTCTAAAATTTTAATCCACAATAAGGGCATGCGACAATTTTTTATTTGTTTTTGTTTTTATGTTTTCTATTTTTTTATGGAAAATATATTTTTGGTATGACATGTATGATTCAAAATTAGTGATTTTAGCTAGCCAAATTTTTCGATCCGTTTTGTTATATATATTTTCATTTCTATATTTTATTTTAAATATATTTTAATACCTAAATTATCCATTCAGATGTTTTTATACAAAAAAAATAATGTATAAAAAATATATTGCCCCGCACACAACACCTATTAAATATATTTCAATTCTATTAGGTGATGTGTGCGGGCAATATAGTTTTTATACATTGTTTTTTGTATAAAAATGTTATGTAGACAAAACACTAACGAAAATAGTTTAACTTTAATTTTAATGAAAAATTTCAAGATTATGTGATTTTTATAACTTTAAATGATAGCAATGTTGTTACCTAACAAATATGTAAATTATTATAAAAACTATATGATATTGCCATATGGTGTATATTAGTATAATAAGAATATAAGTTAGTTAAGTATAAGAAAGAGCAAGTAGGTCAGTGGTTGCCACACCTCTGCTGTCATCTTACCGGTGTCGAGTTCGACTCCACATGCCCTCTATGTGTGGGGGTATTTGGCTATTGGGTCGGCCTGTTGTGGCCCAAAATGATGACAAAAACAAAAGTTAGTTAAGTATATATCGATGTAATCGTAATTGTAAGCTTTGGTATTATGTGAATAGATTACTACACAACCATTTTTTATGAGTGTTAAAATGGGTTAATCTGTCCTTTTAATATGCTTCAAATTATCCTACTATTTTGTATGTTTTGATAAACTAACCCGCAAAAGACAACGATTATAAAAATATAATACTAATATGCCCGTTCATATTACCATATAATATAAATATTTACTAATTTCAAATATTTAAAATTTTAGCCTAATTGAATATGATAAAAATATAAAATAACATATTTTGTTTATCGTATTCATTACTATGAGAATATTATTTAAATTTGAATATCTAAATTAAATCTATATTATTTATTATTTTTTGTAAAGATACAATAAAAACTGATTTTGTATTTTTGATAAGTAATCTAACATATATTTAAGGAAATCCAAACTCATTTGAATTAATATTTAAATTTTCGGAATTAAATATAAATATAAAATAAAACATATGTTTTTTTAATATCTCATTAAATTGACTTGTTTGGCAACATAAATAATAGTTATCCAAGATAAGAATAGACTAATTTGAAAGTGTCACTGTTTGGTTACAAAATGTATACCCGTTTTAATAGTATAGATTTTGTATTCACTTGCTTGACTTATTCTTGGAACTTAGTAATGAATGTGGGTTCTTAAAAAAAGTATCTTGTTATGGGCTTTGTGAGCTTTGTCTTGTTGTTTCAGTTTCTCAAAGTCGTTGTCATAATACTTAGATCTAACAAACTTCAGATTCGAAATTTTTTTTCGGTGGTGGTTATTTGAGATTTCTTTTGTGTTAATGCACATTGTAATTAGATTTGTAGTTGCATATTGAATTTTGATTTGGAATCATTCTTGTAAATTTTGTAAACGATTTCTTGTAGCTTCTAGGGTTTGTTTTATGTAGATGTTTTTGACTAATTTGTGTTTCTGTCATGAATAATCAGTGTTAAATCATGTAATACATTGTTTTTCTAGGAGTTGTGTTATGGTCAAAATGTAAATTTACGTCCTTTTTTCTTCATGTATGAGTTGCATGTGACTCATTTAAAAGCAGTAAAATGGGTGTTGATGAAAAGAGATAGCTTGTTCACGAACTGTGGACAAATTCGGATTTAGCCTTTGAAGCCTTGCTGGTGTGGACCGTTGAAAAGCTTCTATATGTCTTATGCGCAGAGTTAGGGAAGGAAAGAGAATACAAGAGATCCGACGACGAGAGATTCTACCCTTGAAGAGATTCTACAGATCAATAATCTAAGCTATATATGAACTATTTCGAAATCCCTAAATTTGGAATTTTGAATCAAAATTTCAATTTTGGAGAATTGCTCGAAGAGATAAACAGAGGTAATAGTTTACTTCGATTTCTGACGACGACTCCGTTAAACTCCGACGAGAGATCCGACGACGGTAGCGATGAAGGTTTTTCTTCTTTTTTTTTTAGTGATGAATAGAGATGAGGACGACAAAGTTTTTTTTTAATCGTATGTTTTATTTTTTGATCGGCAAAGGCAGTTTAGTCTTTTGCCATGTTTGTCAACAAAACACCATTTAGGAGAATTGTCCTTTTAGTTTTTACACTTAAAAATTAAGTACATGTTTGGAAGAGAACTTGTACTATGGTGGTTTGTATAATTGTTGTTATTGTATCACCATCCAAAATTAAATCCAGCATAATACATGTTGTCTACACAAAAGAAAACTACATGTTTAATCTTGAATGTACAAAAAAATACTACAGACTATAGGAGCATATTTTTTATTCTTTCTGTTTGGTCCCTATGAGAGAACTGAGTGTAAACAGAAAGATAGAAGAACAAATGAAATACGGAAATTCTAAGTCCAAAAGAGTTGGGCCATGTTTTTGGATTTCGACCCAATTAACTAAACGACCTAATCCACTTCTCTAACTAATTAATCCATCACCACACTTATGTACCCTTTGAGAACCAAAAATATAACACACATGTAGCTGCTATGTTGTTCGGTTCACATACAAAAGGGCTTTTTAAGCCTTTAATGAAACCATATCATACACATTTTTGAAGATTGTTAAGTTAAGAAGACCTCTTTATCATACACATTTATGAAAAAACACCGAACATGCAAAATAGTAACCAAAACAAAACAAAAAAACTCAAAAAGAGAGAGATTCGTTAAAACTCTATTTGTACACCTAAAAGGCTAAAACTCAACACAGAGCCACCCAAAAAAAAACACCATTCATTTCACTCGCTGCACACGAGTCTAAGCTCAATCTTACACGTGTCCTCATCATCGCACGTGCCACATCTCTCTAACTTCCTTTTCTTCATCGGCACCACCACGTGACTCCCACGTGCAACGGGCGGCTCCAACCCCAAAGTCAGCTCAAGCCCGATCCAACTCGGTTCCTCCGTCGTCGTCTCCTCCGACGAAACCAGACTCCCTTCATCCTTCACCACCGTCGACTCGTGACTCAGTGACGACTCGTGACTCAGCGACGACCTCACGTTTCTCTCTTCTTTGTTTGCACCACGGCTCGACCGATACCGACTCTTCACGGCGTTCTCGTCTCTCGACACGTGTCTTATGTCGAAGAGCTTGTTGTTGTTAAAAGGAGGAGCTTGACCCGTAACCGCCACGTCGCAGGCGATCGGAGTTACAGGAGAGCCTCTCATCACCGCCTCCACGGCTGCTTGACAAAGATGCCAATTCCCGGACCATAATAACCCGACGGATCCATAAATCGGATTCACAATCCTCCCGCATGCTTCGTATAACAATGATCTAAATATCGCTGCCAACAAAACAAAAACAAAAACAAAAACTATTATCAGATGCATGATAGAGAAGAAAAAGAAGAAAAAAACAGATTCCTCTGTTTTCAAAAACAGGGGATTCCATTATCAAATGAAAGATAGAGAAAAACAGAGTTTCATAAACAGGGGATGAGCCATTATTAGATGCATGATAGAGAGAAAAACAGATTCCTCTGTTTCAAATGATCTATTAGTGCATGATTAGAGAGAGAGAAAAAACAGAGTCCACTATCAAGTGCATGATAAAGAAAAAACAGAGTCCTCTGTTTTCGGAAACAGGGGATAGTCTATTATCAGATGCATGATAGAGTAAATCAGTTTTGAGAAACAGATGAATTGAATTACCAGGACGGAGGTGGTCGGGACCAGCGTTGAGAAGGTTCATGAGACCGGCGCGGCCGTAGAATTTGGCGAGGAAGACAGTGGCGTTGGCTTGAGACTCGGCGGATTTGATCCATTGGAGACAAGGCCTTATGCTACAGTTTTCACTGCAGCCTTTTCGAAGAACTCGACATCCGTTACAGCTCATACGCATTTTTTTGTAAAGAAGATGAGATTTTTAGAGGTCACTACAGTACGGTCCTGATCTTAGAAGAAAGAAGATGTATTTAAGAGAGAAAGGATGCTGCTGGGTTTGGTCGGAGTCTCGGAGAGAGATCATAACAAGGGATGGACTTTACATAATTTGTGACGTGTAGTGTGTTTTCTCTTAGATATGAATTTCGTAAGCGACAAAAAAAAAAACTGAATTACGCAATCGATTGTAAAGTAAATTTAATACTAAATGGCAAGAATAATAAATTTATTTAGATTATTAAAAATTTGTATTTAGAGGATAATTCATGTTTTTACCATTCGATTAATCCTCACCGAATAAATATAGTTGTCGAGTTATCCACTCACCAAATTTTTGAATGGTTTAAAATTTAACCATTTCGATTGATCAAATAAAAGTGATTAGATATTTCTACGCTTGTAGAAAATCGATATAACTTAGACATATAAGATAATTCTTCTATAATTTTTAAGTTGTTATTAATAAGATAAAAACATGCCCCTAATTAAAAAATTTGGATATAAAAATTATCTAGTCAGATTTATATTTTAGAAATATACATATTGGCAATGAGTGAATTGACACAAATCCATTATATATTGTTAAGTTACATGGGCTTCCAACTCAAAACCAATTGACAATGAGTGGATTGGCTCATGTCCCTTATATATTATTTAGAATCCCTTCCAACTTTCGATGTGGGATAATATTCTCTAATACGTCCCCTCGAGATGATGGCTATTTTCCTATCAATCTCGGTATGTTCGGACATGGATCGATGGACTAACTTTTGGTCGGGTCAATAATGGATCAGGTTGGACAGTATGGATCGGGTTCTGATACCATATTAAGTTACATGGGCTTCCAACTCAAAACCAATTGGCAATGAGTGGATTAGCTCATGTCCCTTATATATTATTTATGATCCATTCCAACTTTCGATGTGAGATAATATTCTCTAATATATATTACTCAATGTACATTTCCATTTCAGATGTGTGACAATCTTCACACACTCTCTAGAGATCAAGACGTCCATTAATCTCTACATAATCCCAATAGCACAGTAACAATTAACATGATAAATAATAATATAAAACCATTAAATAATAATCACAAACTTATAAAATATAAATAAAAGTTTAATTAAATTGGATATTCACATAAAAAAAAGGTGTATAAATAAATGTGTTCCACAATTTATATACATTTTGATGATCGTGTTTTCTCTAGTATTTTGCTAACTTGAACATGAAAAATTATTGTCATTTTCATCGCTTTTATAGCCACCGATAAATATGAAAATACCATATGGAATTTGTTATGTTTTGTCTCCGACCTTCATTCATAGCGCGTGATCTTCATCGGCAAAAAAAAAAGCCAGTCAAGCGTTTTTATTTGTTTCAAATTTTCTTTTTAAATCTGACCACACAGTTTTATGTTCGACAATTAATAATGGACTGCCAAAATAATTGTCCGAAGGTGAATTCGAAAGCGAAATTACTAGTAAAAGAGAAGAGGTTAAAAATGGGAAATAGAGGTTCGAACTTCGAAGTCGCATGCAGGTGAAAAAGTGTGGTCGCGTGGCGGAGACATTGTGGTAACAGAGTTTGGTCGAATCGCCGCGTTTTCTGATCGGCTACATTATGTAGCTCCATCTTAATTCTGATAATAATTAACATTAATATCTTAATAACTAATACTAATAAATTATCTGAAAGAATCACTTTGACCAAATTATTTTACTTTTTAACTAAACTAATAATGTCAACGTACACATTGGTTAGATTCGGTAGTTTCCTTTCATTAAAACAACCGGCATTGAATGGCGATGTTTAACCTAATATCTAGTTACTTCTTTTTTTAAAGAGTATTATGAATATTTAGTATTAATTATATTAACAATGGTAAAAATTAATTTCAAAATTAGACAACTATAAAAGAGAAATAAAATTAAACCATAAATATATATATATATATATATATATATTAATACATACGATGTCACTGACTTAAAAATGTGTTACCAATTAATAAAACGGTGACATTGTTCATCGACCAACTCACCCACACTGTTCATCGACCAACTCACCCACACTGTTTATCCAAAAGTTGATAACATTGTTCATCACGAAAAACGTAATATTCGATATTTGTTAGCGTGTTAACAATAATATATACTACTTGTTAACGTACTAACAAAAATATCAGGTACTTGTTAACATGTTAAACATTAATATTTGATATTTGTTAACGTTCATCCGATATTTGTTAGCATGCTAACAATAATATATAATACCTGTAACATGTTAACATAGTATGTTAGCGTGTTAATAATAATATTTGATATTTGTTAACGTACTAACAAAAATATATGATATTTGTTAATGATTGTCGATAAACAGTGTCATCGGATTTACTCACAGTGTCGTCAACTTTATTAGATGATAACACATTTTTCAGATTAATAGTATTATATGCAATTATTTGAAATAAGAAATGTTATTTATGGTTTCATTTTTTGTTCCTACTTATTTAATTATAATTTATCCATTCGTACAAATTTAAATAAGTGGTCAACTTATGATATACATATAAAAGATCCCTTTTTAAAAGACAAACTACTCCATATAGTTACACAAAAAAATGTCTAAAGATAACAGTTTTGACATATCTTTTTTTAACATCAACGGATTTGACTAGCTCTGGGCATTAAAACCGGAACCGAAAATTGGAATCGGAACCGACCCGAAATTTTCGGTTCGGTTCCGGTTCCGACCAAAATACCAATTGGATCCTGTATTGAAGATCCATGGATATCGGTTCGGTTCCGGGTATTACCCGGAAACCGAAATTACTAACCGAATACCCGAACATATATATACAAATATGCAATTACATATTTCGGGTATGTTCATTACATTTCGGATATTTTTATATTTCGGGTATTTTTATTTTTTACATTTCGGGTACTGGATATCCGAACATATATATACAAATTTTTATTTTTTACATTTCGGTTCCGGGTATTTTTATATTTCGGGTATTTTTTTAACATTTTTGTTTTTTACATTACAGGTATTTCTTTACATTTCGGGTATTTTTATTACATTTCGGGTACTGGATACCCGAACCGTTTGAGAACCGAAACTTTTCGGGTATAATATAAGTATTTCGGGTACTGGATACCCGAACCGTTTGAGAACCGAAACTTTTCGGGTATTTTACGGTTCTTAGTCTTCTATACCCGAACCGAACCGGAACCGAACCGAAACCATTTCGGTACCTATATGGATCCTAAACCTCCATACCCGAAATACCCGGAACCGAATGGTTCCTACCTGGAAACGAACCGAATATCCGAACGCCCAGGGCTAGATTTGACATATTGACACAATACTTCTCTGTTGCTAAAACCAACTTTTGGATTCATGGTTCTCAATAAAAAATACTCTCTCCGTTTTTTTCTCATAAAGATAGATTTTTTTAAAAAAAATTGAAGTTAACGATGATTAATGTAATTTTTTTAAACAATAATTGAGTTTATTAATTTGCTATTGGTTTAGAGTTGTAGGAAATTGTTAATCACAAAAAATATGTATTTATAATCAAGTTTTAATTTATTTTCTTAATATGTGTGAAGCCTCTTTAGTCGAGTGGTTGACCAAATGGTTAAATAATGTTTCTACATCAGTAGGTCTAGGATTCGATTCTCAGACGATGCGATTTTCGCAGGTTAATGGACGCAAGCTTACAGAAAATCTTCAGCATGGTGCAAGTAAAGACATTCGGTGTGGTCCCAGTCTGCGTAGATTCTTGTGAAACGGATATATTGTCAGTTGAAAAATTATCTTTGTAATTGTTCTCTTAATCTATAATAAAAATTTTACATGGCTAAAACAAAATATGTGTGAAAATTCCAAAAAATATATTAATTAGAAACAGAGGAAGTAGTAAATAGTTAGACATTGATTGATAACTTATTGAGTAGCAATCACGTTTTCTAACGTTATTTTGTAAGTATTTTACCAATAAAAAATTTGTGCAATATAAAATTAAATAAATAAGTTTAGCGTTTAGCTTTAAAAAATATAAGTAAAAATATTATTAAGTAAATAAGTAAGTTTATACTCCTTCCGTTTCAGTTTAAATATGGTTTAAGATTTTTTCACATAAATTAAAAAAAGAAATTCAATTCTACAAGACTATTGGAATTCAATAGTATTTAATATTTTTATTAATTTAATTAAGAGTAAACAAAGAAAAATATATAAGAAAAATTGAAATAGAATCATAAAATGATATTTATTTCGTAACAAAAAAAATATATATTCTGAAACGACATTTAGTTTTAAAAAATGACATTTAGTTTTTTCGATGATAAGTGTTTGAACAAACAAACAAAAAAATTTCATTCCGTGACTATTCAATTTGCAGATTTTACTTTTCTGCTAATTAAAACTTATTTCCGCCATTCTGTAATATTGTTATTAATCATGCCTTAGGCTTAGCAAATCTTTCTTTACGGTTTGATTACACTTGAGCAACAATTACAAAATTTCCCGGTTTTCCAGAGAAGGAAAAGTGATGATGTAGGAACTAAACCGGTTTCGTTTCTTCTCTATGGGCGTTATAGATGGTTTTTCCACTTTGTACAATCTTGTTTTGGCTCATCTTTCCAGCTTGTGGTTTCCCTCTCACTCTCAGATTTTTTCCATATCAATTTTTGTAATTACTGAAATAACCTAATCCAACTATTTAAGTTTTGGTGGGCGTTGTTAATTGGAAAGAATATAGTTAACGTTGGCCTTAACTCTTGTTCATTAGTCGACCTTCAAATGGCTGACCACTATTATGTTAATAACTAATTAACATAATCATGCGACAATAATATAATATAATACAAACAACGTCGCCGTTTCCTATTATGGGGATTAAAATATCGACTCAGTAAATTCGGTTTCAGTAAACCTATGGTAAAAACATCCAGTGAAGTTAAAGAAGCCGAGCGAAGTTAAAATGAGTAAACGAGATGACATATCGAGCTGAAAATCCCGTCAGAGTGAACATCTACGGTCAAAGGAGATTAAATACAGAAATTGTTTGTCAACCCCGCCGAGACCAAATACTTGTTCAAGCCGATGAGTTAAGCCGCCTAAACGTAACGGCTGAAGCCTCAGACTTAAAGATCATTCATCGCAAATCTGGTGGAGTAAACACAGACGTTAAACACGATCTCAGAGTATAAAACACGAACAAGAGTAAGGAGCCAACCAAATTCTAACTCTCTACACCACTCTCAACTACACTTTAGCTCTAAACTCAAACATCTGTTCTTTCTTTGTTCTTGTTCTTGTAAATCTCACTAGAGGAAATTCCTCCCGAAGGAATTCCTCATGACTGAAAACGGAAAAAACCGGTTAGAAGCAAAACAAAAACCAGGTAATAAAGAAAAATAGAAAAACGTAACCCTTTGTTCAAAATCTGCATTTTACAGGAAAGCTTTCGAGCCAAGATCCGGAGGTTATGAAGTGTGTTAACCTCAAAACTAATACTAACAGATATGAAGGAAGCCCCATAAGATCTATTGTCTAACCCTAAAAATGAGAAGTCATGAACAAGAGAATGAAGGAAGAAATTTTTCTAGTAAGGAATAATTTGAGAAGGTTGAAGAACAATGAAGAACACGATGAAGATCCGCCGCAAAATTTGAAGATCTTCAAGCAGATCGGAGAAATCACACCATAAAATACTAATAATACAGTGGCGACTTACCGAGATCACGTAGATATATTTAAAACAAGCAATATAATTTAGAGAGAGAAAGTGAAAGCGCTAGAGAGAGAAACGAGAACAATACCTTTTTATAGCTGAAGTGAAGAATGAGAAGAGTCGAAGAGAATATATATAGAGAGAGGGAGAAGTAATTATGACGACTCCTCAATTTTCACAACGGTTGGAGATACCGTAACGACACACCTTTTCAAAAAATATTCGCCGAACTCCGATCGCTCCATGTGACCAACTCGAATTTCGCTAAGACATTTCATCAATGTTATCGATCTCAATTTATATCGAACTAAAATATTTCTTTATGAACTTTGCCGAACTCTTACGAGTACTCCTTCACCGAATTGGGGAGTTATTGTTAGTGGTAAACTCCGCACCTCCGATTTAAACCGAGATCGGCCTAATTGTTTTTGGTTGACGAAAGTTTATAACCACCAAAAAACCAGCTCATGTCGGCTCTGTTACCGGCCTCATGACCCATTAAGCACGACTCTACTAAGTCGGCACCGAGCTCCGAAATAAACTGAAGATTTCCATCTCTTCCGGAGAAAAGGAAATCTTCGCCGAGAAAAATGATAATTATCATTATCAAATCCAAGAAGATAAAGGAAATCGTCAAATCTCAACCGACAGAAGATCTTATAAATAGGGGGTTTCTGCCATTCGAAGAATCCATCCTACAAATCATTCACGAAACCTAAAAATATTTTAGCTCCGAAATTACGGGTTTTAATTTCTTAATTCTCTCTTGTTTTTCGATTAGCTCATCGACCTCCGACGACATAATTTTCTTTGTACTTCACCGAAATACTTAATAAAACAAAATTAATATCATTTTTTTTTATTTATTTAACTTAGTTGAAATCTACTTTCAACAAAAACCAACTAGTTCAAAACGTATTAATGTTTGCATTTCGTAGAATCAAAATTTAGAGATTTTGAATGTGTCATTAAACTCTAAAACTGCGTACCAATCAACAAATTCTTTTTATTTTGATTAAAGTTGAAAATTGAATTTTAGGTGATGTGCAAATTTTATTAAAGCAAACTTAACATATAGCCATTGTAGAGTATGTATAGGCTTTTACATTAGTACATATATATATGTAGTGCCCGTCTCACGTATTTGAAATCTAAAAAATATACAATTTTCATATATTTTATCTAAAATCATAAATAATAGTAAAATAAAAAAACAACGTAAAACTTCATAAAACAATCCAACTACATAAACAATCTGTAAGAAAAGAAAAACAGTAAAATAAAACTAAACTGCTCAATTGATAATAAAGTCATCACATTCAATTGCTCGTGTGACATGTTAGACCACAAATCATTATTTATCAGTTTCAACTTCGAAAAACATTTTTCAGCAGTGGCAACCGATATCGGAATGGTCAACAATATGCGATAAACAATTTATGTTGTTTTGATAACAATCTTCCATTTTTTTGGACAACGATAACAATTCTCCATTTTAAAAAAAATATATTAAAAAGTTCAATATATTTCTGAACTTCATTTGGTATTCATTTTCGGAGAATTTTTAATTCTATAAACAAATCATCACCAACTATGTCTTAATGCATACCAAAATGAATCTATAAAAGTATTATAAAAATTGAGAATCGATCCATTATATTCATCAATTGGTTTGTCACAGATTATGATTCACAATTCACAAGCTTCCTTTTTTCTACTTTAATTAAATATTAAAAATTATTAACTTACATATGTGAGGCGGTGATGATGGAAGATGACTAAAGTAAGAGTCAAAATGAATCAAATCTACTAAAGGGGTAAGATGATAAATGCCGTGACACCGTTTCCGTCGTTGAAATTTTTTCTTTCTAAAACATAATTTTCGATAATTATTATTTTACAATATACTTAATTAACAAATTTGTTAATAAAAAGCCCATAAACATTACTAAAAAGCCTACAAATATTACTATTTTATTTTTTTAAAAAGCCTATAAACTTTGTTTACATATATATTAACAAAATATTTTATTAAAATAAACATATACATTAACAAAATTTCTAATAAACAAAACATAACTAAAAAATGCCCTACAAATTGGATGCCCTAAGGCTTACCTCGATTATGGTTTAGACCGGGCCTGTATATATAATAACTGTTTTATGTCGGCTCTCACATGGATGGCACGATTATCTCCCCATAACTAATAATGCAATGATTATATGGTCTCATTCAAGTTGATAAAAAGACTCATCCAAACTAAAAGGTTGTAGTGGGTTGGTTCCCATTTGAGGTGAGTGAGGTTCGGCTCTGTGGATCTAGATCAATGATCGAATTCCCCGGGTGTGGAATTATCACACTAACTCTTGGTCAAGTGGAGCATCATAAGTAGACTGTGTCACTCCCGCTCAAAAAATTAGTCTGGATCCGTTAAGGGCATGGGATTACAGTTTAATCCAAAAAAAAAAAAAAAAAACTCATCCAATACATCAATAGTCGATTATAAAAAAAACTTGATGTCTGATCTAAATTTTTTGGTTAGCAGATTCATGGTCGTCTCAAGTTATTTAGAAGTTCTGTATAGATTCTACAATAAAATTAATTCAATTCAAAAATAATTTTATTGTTGTAAGATAAACAAGACACTAATTCCAATACATATTGAAAAAGAATCAAATGGTATGTGAAATACACTATTTACATGCTTAAACATGGATAAACTTTAACCGATGAACCAAATTATCATTGCTGTAAAAGTATGATTGACAGAAAGAGATGATGATTCACTAAAATTAAGATGCATAGGTAATAGGTTGAAAAAACAGATGCATACAAAATATGAACATACAACTAGTTTTTTGTCGTGCTATGCTAAGCAAAGTAATAAAAAATTATAACTATTGACAAATACGACAGGGGCAATTATCTAGCTAGGTTTATACAATGATATATACATATATATATATATATATGGAGCATGGAGGTTTATCTGATACAGAATCCAACGTTAACTCCTTCCTTTTGTTTATCAATTTAACTTTCTCCCGAATTCTATCAAAAGTGAAGCTAGAAAAATCCAAATCCAGAATAAAAAAGTCGAGCAAAAAACAAAGCCATGAATATCTAAAATATAAAAAAGGTAGTGAACTCTTGTTGATGATACATTGAACTGAAAAAGAACGACAAATGGAGGAGAGATAGGTCAAGATGCCATGCAAAACTGTCCAAAAACATAAATATATTAGAGAAACAAAAGAAGGAAAAATCCAAAAAGAATAATGAAAAATAGGGTTTGGTACCCATATGGGCGCGCGTGTGTATCACGTCATCCTACTTTTTCGACATCGATTTTAAAATGTTGGACAAAACCTCTTCTATCTTCCAATCACTTCCATGATTTTAGGAGAAAACCAATATATATGCTATAAATATAACAATGGATTATTCAAAGTTTCAAACCAAGGGGCTCGCGTTTTCCATGGTTTTCGGAATTGTGGGCTAAACCGTAGGACGGTAGGAGTAGATTAGTTTTTGTTTTTTTAATAAATTGTAAATATTCATTAAAATAAAAAATTTATGCGTTACAAATTTTAACAAATTGATCGAATTAAAAGTTGTCCTATGACAAAACAAAGGATAAAAAAACATGAAAACATTGAGCTTAAATTTTTGTTTTAGAATAACTGGTAAAGAAGAAGTCCGATTTGTAGATTTGTAGATTTGTAGATATTTTCTTATTAACTTTTCACCGAGTCTTAAAGTGGGATTAGAAACATATATGTGTTACAATTGTTCCAAACAAAAAAACATCTATGTGCTACTTTTCCAGAGTGTAGTAGACTGTGTATTATTATTATTTTAAATTTTTTGTCAACTGACTGTGTATTATTCTTGATTAGACGAATTTTAGCTGAAATCTGAATCAAGAACTTACTAAAAGAAAGTTGGCTTTTGAGATAAATTTTAGCAATAGATTAGAGTTTCCACTAGCTAGTTTGGCAATATTTTTGCGACGAAATAGTAAAAAATATAGTACATTGCTAATCTATTGCAAAATATATGGTTGTAACTCTCTTGCTACTTCGCCATAAATTTATGAAAAGAAAATCAAATATATAATTCTTTTAATGCAAAACCCATCATAATTCACAAAAATAGTCAATATATGTTGATTTTTTTCTTCTATATTATCACTTTATAACGTTTCTGATCACTCCATTTGTAGACTTCATTATTGTTATATAGATACTATTTTCGTCAGACGATCAAATTCATTATATAAAAAATGTTGCAAGATTTGTGAATTGGTCCCGCAAATCCCCACGAATTTAATTTGTGTTTTATCGTCATTCACACAATAGATATTATTTTTTAGTAGATTATTTTCGATTAAATTTATGAAAACATATTTTTTTAAAACAAGTATACTCTCATGAATCATGAATATACTTATCTAATTTACAAATTATCATTACTATTTAGTTAAACTATGAATCAACCATTCATATTCACTAAAATCACCCTACAATCAAATCATCTCATGATATATATATATGCAATAATTTCGTTTAAAAATTAACACGAAGCACAATATTTTTAAAAATCAAAGTAGCACATTAATCAACCAAAAATAATTGCATGTAGATTCAAGATTCCAGCTTAAATCTAATATTTGTAGTATTACTATTAAGGGTGATCAATATATAACCCCACCGATAGTTTGACATCTTACTCCAACCAGGTTTGAATCTCTTTAAGGAACTATCCAAAACGAATCAATCAAAAACCACACCAAGTTAGAAAAACGATCCAAAACCACATACTTTGCGTTTAGATTTTGATGGTTTTGTTCAATTACGTAAAAACATGATTTTAAAATCAAAATTTGAACTAAACCGACTTTGTAACCAATACCACAAAATAAACCCTAACCCAAAATATAAACTCAAGTAAAATTAAATCGATGAAATTAAAGTCGTAAAACATCAGAGGAGGAGGTTCAAGTTCAATGATTTAAGGGATCCGTCCACTTGGAAATCGTCTGAGCAACTCTATAATCTTGATATTTTCCATATTTTCAAGTGGCCGGAACCCTAATCGTCGATCTTGAATTTTTTTCTTCGGTGTTATGTGACTTCAATTTTGTTGATTTAGTTTTGCTTTTGATTGAATTTTGATTTTTGATTTTTAAACCTTTTATTTTGGAGAAAACGTTTAGTATTTGAATATATATATTTTGGGTCGGATTATCTTTGGCAAATATTGGTTACGAAGACGATTTAGTTTAAATTTGATTTTTTTTTTTTTTTTGGTCAACACTTTCTTCATTAGATTAGCATTCGGAAATACAAATAGAGGGAATTAAACATCCTCTAAAATCAAAACAACACAAATTCAAAGCAAAATAACAGCAAGCAGATAGATCGTCATCGTGGAAAATGGACAGCGAATTTGAGACAAAGCTCATATGCGTCAATAACATCACGACAAAGCCGGAATGTTTGAAGATCGTCATAAGTGAATGCTTAAATGACTTTGAAGGCGAACCTCTACCTCCGATATTCGTAGATACGAAATCGTATGTCTCTTCAGGCCCCGAGTAGACCGTTACGTAAGAAGACAAATCGGTAAAGACGTTCTTAGGATTACTCGACACTAGTGAATGCAAGGCTGGCGGGGTAACGCCGTAGGAGCATCTGACCGGCAAACCGGAGAAATGAAAGGCTAAAAACCAAGAGGGTCATATTGGGCCAAACTCACGATGAAGAGAAGCCAGAACTGACGCAGGCTCAGACGAGATAGCCAGAGGTTTCTTTGACCGGAGAAACGCCGGAAGTAAACGTCCTAGATACTACTGTTGGATAATCACTCCCACAAAAGGAGGAGGATAAGCAGAAAGGACCCTTAAGGTCGAGTTTTTCACATAACGCACGAGTAAAGATACACGCCTTGATGATCCAAAAAAAATTCTTAGATGGGCCTTCACCAAAACAACCCAGACACCTATCCACATGGGCCAAGCCCAACTCTTCAACATGTTGCAAAAACCTCTCATCGGAGACGACGAGGGATGGCGAGGTCGAGCTCAGAAGATGTTGAAACGACGGTGGATCGATGTGGCTGTCGACGGCGGGGCGCTTCTGACCGGTACACCCAAAGCCGGAGCAGCTTCTCCTGCCGGCGAGACATAGCACGCCTGAGACGAAGTACACGGCTTGAGATCTTGGCGAGGGTCTTGAAGTCAGCGGACCCTGAGCAGGAGCCGACGGATCTGGAGGGAAGAGGAGAAGCGGTAGGGTCGAAGATCTGAGCAGCCGTCCTCGAGCTGAGCAAGACCAGAGACCACACCGACAGCGCATCCAGAACCAAGAACACGCCACACGAGTAGGTAAACCAGGTGACCGGTGACAAATCCAGGGAAAGACCGGCGATGGAACACTCACGGCGGCTTGCACGAACACTCTTAACCAATGCCAACGGAAGACGCCGTCCTCCACCAGCAGACGACGGTAGAGGCAAGAGGCAGCGGCGAGCCTAAGCGTGTGATACCTCCGACGATCCCAACCGAGAACTCCAGCGGCACCACCAAAACTAACGGCAGAGGAGGGTAAGTAACAGAGAGTCACCGCGAGAGGCCGGCGAGAAGGCACCGAGAACGACATCGAGGAGCAGAAAGCAGCAAAAACCAGCGACGTAGATGGCGAAGAAACGACGAAGAGAGCCTCCCCCGGCGACGGCGAGGAGCGCCGGTCACCGAGGAGGCGGCGACGAGAGCTTGGAGGAGGAGCTAGAGCAGCGACGAGAATATCACCGGCCGAAAGAGGAGAAATTTGAAAATAGATCGGTGAAATATTTTGATGAGAGCGCCTTGATTCTCGTGCCAGAGAGAGAATTTTAGGGCGAACTCAGTATTTGTGTGTGACGTTTAAATTTGATTTTAAAACGCTTCTTTCTTTACTAAATTGAGTAAACACCATCACAATTTAAACGCCTTGTGATTTTTGATAATTTGCTGTGATTTTTGACAGATTTTTGTTTTGTTTTGTGTAGTATTCTTAAAGAGATTTAAACTGTAAACTTCATCTTTTATAATAGATAGTAGTATATTCTAATTTTTTATAACTCAACATTGATCTACAATAATTTATGTTTTTTTAGAGGTTGAAATTTATAGGGGAAATTGGTTTTATAATGGTTATTGGTTTTAACATTGTCCTTTTACTATTTTTTTGAAATTTGTCACTTTTTGACCCAAATAACCTTTTAATTATTTAAGGCAATTTTAAATATAAATAAAATCGAATTTTTTAAAAAAAAATTCCGAAAAAATCAAAAAATGAAATAAAAATATATTCCAAAATCATTTAAGGAAATAAAAATATTTGGCAAAATCATTTAAGGAAAAATGAATATTTAAATAATATTTTTAACTGGTTCTGCAGAATGCGTATTCTACATTATACGTCTAGGTAGAATGCGTTTTTCCGTATTCCTTCATTAATCTAACAACCTGTAGAATACGTTTTTTAGAATTTACACTATATTCTACCGAGAAGTTGAATATATATTCTATATGTTACACTATATTCTATATTTTCGCAGAATACAACTTCTAGTGCTTACACAATATTCTACTTTTTCCCAGAATACAACTTATAATGCTTACACAATATTCTACTTTTATCCAGAATACAACTTCTAGTGCTTACACGATATTCTACTTTTACCCAGAAGATAAGTTCTAACGTTTGGTCTTTGTTCTACGATATGTAGAATATGTATTCTATAAAATTTTAACAAAATCAGAAAAAATATAGGAGAAGTGGTAACTTCCAAAAATGAATATTTTCAAAAATCTTTTAATTTTTTTTTCTTTGCTCGGTTCTAATTTTTTTAGGGGTAAATCTAGGAGAAGGGGAATTTTTTTTGTTTCTTTGCTCGGTTCTATTTTTTTATTTTTTTGGCTCATGTGTTATTAGTTTATGGGTAGGGAATTGTTTTTTTTTTTTGGGTAACGTGTGGCATTAATATTCAATATATCAATATTTTTTTTTGTAAATCATATATCAATATTCAATAATTATATTTTAATGGGTAAAAGAGGTTTAACATTAATATAAGTATTAAGGGGACAATATTAAGCAAGAAAATAGTAAATGGACAATGTTAAAACCAATCACCATTATANTTTGATGAATGAGCCTCCTCCTTTATTTATAGTGTTTTTGAGGCGGTTGAACGGAAGATTTCTCCTTTTCCTGGTTTGATTAGGAAAAGGAAATCTCCCGGTTTTCTCTCCGAGATAAGGATAAGTTCCTGATATCTCGAAGAGTCGACCAAAGAGAATATTTCCTTTTCCGAGATCGGTGGGAAAAGGGAAATATTCCGGTTTCATCTGTTGTAATGAACCGGGCTTGTGATGGGCCTAAATCGGTAGCCGAGATGGGCTTTCAGCGAGATTCCGAGCTCGGCCCAATGTTTTCGGGCCGACTTGTCCTCGATCCGAACCATCGTAAACCGGTCTTGATTGAACCGATCTCGGTTCGAACCGAGTTAAACCAGGGGGTGCTAATCCCCCCTCTAACACTGTGTAGTTTCTCTTCTTAGTGTATTTCTCTTTTAATTGTATGCAGAGAAGGAAAATGTTTGTCTTTTAATGATGAGGCTCTTGATACTTTTTTTGGTACATAAATGATTCGATCATGTTTGTCTTGTAATGATGAAATCTTGATACTTCTCGGTTTAAGTAAATGATTTGATCCTGTTAAGTTAAGAAGTCTTATTTTATACTCTCAGTCTGAATGTTTTCGTAGTATTTATGTTCTTATTGTCAAATATCGAATATTCAGACAGTTTGTTTAACAACTGTTGTTGGTTTTCCTTCTTTTTAGGTATGGATTTGGAGTTGCCAAAACTGCGTTTTAGGCCAGGAAGTGAGCCGCAAGTTGAAAAGATAAACAACCGCTTTATGTTATTGATTCTAACCACACTGAAGGCAGCGCTCCCAAATGAGTACAAGAAAGTTTTGAGCGATCCAGTCTTTGGTCCGATTGTGGCAATGCATAATAATGGTTTCGGGTATTCAGCGAGATTGATCCATATGTTTGCCTTCGTAACCCACTAGTCCTGATCTCAACGTTCTTGCCCGATCAATCTCAAACAACGGTTTGCCTTCGTAACACTGGAGAGAAAGATTGTTAATGTTAACAAAGGTTCGAATTCATAGCGGCCGAGCAAAATCATTCCCTTACGAGTAGAAAAGAGTAAACAAAAACCTGAGCTATCCAATCTCCTACAGAGTACACAACTCCACTTATGACCATTTTCGCTAGAACCGGGTTTCTCTTTAACGCTTCTTCGTAAGCAATCCAGTTATGTTGAGGAGCGTATCTTAGAATCTCAAACAGTGTCCAACCCTGAGATTACAAATACAAAACCATAAAAAGACAAAGCTCAAGATTCCATACAAACCAACGTAACAACTTCAAAACAATTCAAGAAACTGCAAGTCATATCACCAAGAAAACTATGTGACACACAACAACCATCAAATTCACAATCTTTGAGATGGAAACGAAAAAAAGAGCATTAGGACAAATGACTCAAGAAACATCAAAATCAGGCTCTTACATGATCTGAGCAAACTGTTGTCTGAGATTTGAATGAAGAGAAAAAATAAGATGAAGCAGAAACTCAGTCAGTACTTACATGCCAATAATCATGATCGATGGTGAGCAATTTGGTAATGGCGTAAGTACCAGCAGCTAAAACGTCAATGGTACGTACTTAAAGTACTACATTGACATACTGTTATGATTGCACTAGTATTCACTTTTCACACACCAAAATCAATCATGGATTTTGTTTGTTCCCGGGGCGGTGTTTCGTCGAGAAAAGTCAATGGTACGTACTCCTACTTTTTTTTATGTTATCATAAATATGTGTTTTTAATTTTTGATTTTATGTTGGCAAAAATTGTTTCTATGTTCTGAGTATTGATCGTAGCAGACATCCTCAAATGTCATAAATTGCTAAAACGTGAACAACAGAAACACAACATACATCTTTTGTCTGCAAATAACATAGCATTCTAAATATACATACACAATTCATGCATCTGTTCCGACCTTAACTCACTTAGTTCCCTGTGAGGATGAGTCATTATATTCAAAGGAGAATGCCTATCGACATAATATTATTCATAAGCAACATGACATTGATGAAAGCACACAAACAACTGAATTATGAAAGCCAATAAATTCCAAATAAAAGCTGGTAACACAACATTCATTTTTTGTCTGCAAATAACATAACAACACGACATTTGGTGAAAGCACACATAACCAAATCCTCTTTTCTGAGTATTGTTCGAATCAGACTCATTAATTGATCAATGAAGTCACAAAAACACTTACCGTTCATTACTTGTTATTTCCAGCTTTAACATAGTAACACAACATTCATCTTTTGTCTGCAAATAACATATTATTCGTTAACAATGTTATGCAAACATATGTATGTGAACATAGAGAGAAAAAACCACATATAATGAAGACGATATTAAAAAATTGAATTACCTGTGTTTATAAAAAATTCTAAAAAATAAACAAAAGGTTTCGAAAAAGGAAAAAAAGCTTTTAAAAAAGGAAAAAAATAAAAACAATTTCCACGACAAAGGGTAATATTTTTTGAATCTTTTTTAGGAAAAAACGTTTTCTCTCCGATTTAAATAAGGAAAAAAAAAATATTTTTTGAAGATTTTCAGTTGTTCCTAGATTTTTTTCTCAGATTTTGTTAACCGCTTGGTAGAATATGTATTCTATAATCGGTAGAATCAAGAAAAAATAGTAGAACTTAAATTCTACAACAAAGTAGAATATAGAGAAAATGGTAGAATTTCTATTCTACAAAAAGTAGAATTTCTATTCTACAAAAAGTAGAATATAGAGATAATGATAGAATGTGAATTCTATAATTAGTAGAATACATACAACATTGTAGATAATGGATTCTATAGGGATAGTAGAATGCTATACAAATAGTAGAATACATATTCTATACTTGGTAGATTATAGAGCAAATAGTAGAAACCAAATTTTACAATTAGTAGAACATGAATTTTTCTATGATAAATTACACAATATATATTACTTACTTAATATGAATTTTCTGAATTTTTAAAACAAGTATAAATATTTATTTTGATTTTTTT
>PKML01043802.1:163784-193480 GCA_002933935.1 Eutrema yunnanense | reverse complement strand
AAAAAAAAAAAAAAAAAATGGAAGACACCCAACTTGGGTGTCTAATGAGGATGCTCCTGACTAACAAAAAAAATAAAATATGGACGAAAATGCCTTTGTACTATACTATTTAAGTGACGAAAATAGTATAGTACACAACTAAGAATTTGATGGAGGAGATGACGGTGGAAAAATGCAGCGGAGGAGGAAAACGGTGAGCAAAAATCAAAGCTAAGTCACGCAATTATCGGGATTGAGCAAGAATAAGAGGAGGAAGAGAAGAGAGGAAAGAGTTTGTGCGTTAAAGGGGAAGAGAAACAAAAAAATAAAGAAACAGAAAGAGGAAAAGGTTTGTGCATTTTAGTCTGATTTATACATTACACACAGCATATCATAGCTAACTCAATTATATTGTTAGTTCGTGAATTATGTATTTTTTTTATGGCTACCGAGCCTAATTTCCCATCTATATAAAAGAAAATCCCAAAGTAAAATATTACTGTTAAACGTGAGAAACTTGCATGTGCATCATACTGTACATGTTGTTGGTGTCGGGTCTCATATTAAAGCATGGTTCAGAAAAAAGCTCATTATCGTTAAAAACTTAAAATTACTGGAGCTCATCACAATCTAATGATTGAATTCGCTATCTCGTAGATCATTAATTCACCAAGTGAAATCAAACAATCCTATCGACGGCCAAAGCTTGACGTTAGTTTTAGATTTAATGTCCGAGATCGAGGTAAAAGTTACGTGTAGTCCCATGAAAAACACGAGAATGAGCTCTATAAAAAAAGGGAAAAGTCGTATTTTAAATCTTCAGGGTTGAAAAAAGTAGCATTTTAAACCTTCAGAATTTTGAACTACCACTTTAAACCATCAAAGTAAGGAAACTAACACATTAAACCTTCAATGTCGCAACTTTGTTTGCGCCGCCAAAAATATGACTGGAACTGTTCAGTTTCCGGTAAAAAGATGGTGACGTGTAAATTTTTTTTGTTTTTAACAGCTTAAATACCTAGAACGGTTCAGAAATCCAACGTTTATAAATAATAAATAACTTAAAACGTAAAATTCCGTTTTCCTGTCAAAAACGTAAAATCCCAGTTTCCCGCCAAAAACGACACATCACGTTTTTCCGTAAAAAAACGTAAAATCCCGTTTTCCCGTAAAAAAATGTAAAATCATGTTTTCCCGCCAAAAACATAAAATCACGTTTTCCCGCCAAAAACGACAAATTCCGTTTTTTCGTAAAAAATGTAAAATCCCGTTTTCCCGTAAAAAAACATAAAATCTTGTTTTTCCGCCAAAAACGTAAAATCACGTTTTCCCGTCAAAACGACAAATCTCGTTTTCCCGTCAAAACGACAAATCCCGTTTTTCCGTAAAGAACGTAAAATCTGGTTTTCCGGTAAAAAACGTAAAATCGTGTTTTCCTGTCAAAAACGTAAAATCCCGTTTTCCCATGAAAAAGTCAAATCTCATTTTCCCGCCGAAAACGATACATCACGTTTTTCGTAAAATCTTGTTTTCCCGTAAAAAATGTAAAATCATGTTTTCGTGCTAAAAACGTAAAATCACGTTTTCCCGCCAAAAATGACAAATCCTGTTTTTTGCGGAAAAACGTGATTTTATGTTTTTGGCGGGAAAACATGATTTTACGTTTTTTACGGAAAAACGGGATTTTACGTTTTTTACGGAAAAACGTGATGTGTCGTTTTTGGCGGTAAACTGGGATTTTACGTTTTTGACAGGAAAACAGGATTTTACGTTTTAAGTTATTTATTATTTATAAACGTTGGATTTCTGAACAGTTATAGGTATTTAAGCTGTTAAAAAAAAAAAAATTACACGTCACCATATTTTTACCGGAAACTGAACAGTTCCAGTCACATTTTTGGCGGCGCGAACAAAGTTGGCACATTGAAGGTTTAATGTGTTAATTTCCTTACTTTGATGGTTTAAAGTGGTAGTGCAAAATTCTGAAGGTTTAAAGTGCTACTTTTTTCAACCCGGAAGGTTTAAAAACATATATACAATAAACTAAACGGTTATTTATTAGAACATCTTCAAAAAATACTCTATAACTTCAAATTTGAGGTTTAATGCATTTTTAAGAGAAACCTTAAAACCTTTAATTTGAAATTTCATGTGTTTTATCTACATTTTAGTCTTTCTAATTATATATTTTAAAAAATAATCTTAACAATTTTTATGTTGGTCTCATAAATATCTCACATATATTAAACACTTTAAAATAAAAATATTAAATAATTTTGGAGCATTACAGTAGTAGTTTTTTATTGAGTAATGGTATTTTATTTGTAATTTATGATTTAGTTTGTGTCTTTATTTTTATTTTATATATTTATATCAACGTTTTATTAAATAATATTGCTTGTAATATTTTTAATATATGTTTTATAGTTATTTATAAAAGAATTCTATAATTTTAATTAATTATGATCAATAATAAGGACTATAATGCAAAATATCAAAAAATTGAGATTTCATTTGAGATTTTACGATTAGAGAGAAACACCCTCAAAACTTAAATTTGACTCAAAAATATGACTTGATCTCGCTTTTAGTAATTTGACATTCAGATAAACTGCTATTTGATTACAATATTTTTCTACTATCAATTTCTAACCAAATCCAAAAATATAAAAAGAAAAAGAAATTTAAAGCCTTTAAGTATTATTGATTTAATGAAATGGAAAATTGAAAAAAAAAAAAAAAAAAAAAGCCTTTAAGTAGTAATATTTATTTTTCCCTAAAGGAAAGTAAAATGAGTAAGCACCACCATCACACATTTTCACTCATAGATAACGATAAGATTCATAGAATTATCTTCCACGTGGCATTTTTCTAGCGATTCAAACCGATAAGGGTCTCAACACCTTTCCTTAGGCTTTGTGGCCGTTACCATGTAATTAACCTTCACACATATCCACTCAAAAATCCAACGGTCTAAATCCTATTCAACTCCAATCTCATGGATCCTCAGCCCTCCGATCACTCCACGGCTTGTTATCACTGTTGTTACCATTATATATAGATGACCAAAGCACTATACCAAAACCTAAGTCACACACAAAAGAAAAAGAAAAAAGAGAAGGCAATATGGCTTCCTCTATGCTCTCTTCCGCTACAATGGTCGCTTCTCCGGCTCAGGCCACAATGGTCGCACCTTTCACCGGACTTAAGTCCTCCGCTGCTTTCCCGGTGACCCGTAAGGCCAACAACGACATTACTTCCATCACAAGCAACGGTGGAAGAGTTAGCTGCATGCAGGTCATATTTCTTATACCAAAAGCAAATTTATGGGTTTTTGAGTTCTCGAATTATATAAACTAATACTGTTTTTGTTGATTTGGAAAAATGAAAAAAAAAAAATAGGTGTGGCCTCCTATTGGTAAGAAGAAGTTTGAGACTCTCTCTTACCTTCCTGACCTTACCGATGTTGAATTGGCTAAGGAAGTTGACTACCTTCTCCGCAACAAGTGGATTCCCTGTGTTGAATTCGAGTTGGAGGTAATAAAAATTGAGAACCATTATATATAAATAGTTAAGAGTATCTTGATCTTCTAGATCATATTAAGTTGAGACAATTCACCATGTGAATCTTGCAACCATCTTAAAAACTATTTAGAGGTCCTACGCAGAATCTTGATTTATGTACATATTTGAAATGTTCTTGCATGGTTTGTGTAATGTGTTTTGTAGAACGCATTTGTGCACCGTGAACACGGAAACACGCCCGGATACTACGATGGACGGTACTGGACAATGTGGAGGCTTCCTTTGTTCGGATGCATTGACTCAGCTCAAGTGTTGAAGGAAGTGCAAGATTGCAAGACTGAGTACCCCCAAGCCTTCATTAGGATCATCGGATTCGACAACACCCGTCAAGTCCAGTGCATCAGTTTCATTGCCTACAAGCCCCCAAGCTTCACCGGTGCTTAATTTCACAGCTTTGTTGTGTAAACATCAAAACTTCATTACCCTCCACCTTTGATTTTATCATCTGTTTTTTCTTTTTCTTTCCTTTTGTTTTAATTTCCGGATTTAACGTTTGTTTTCCGGTTTGCGAGACATTTTCTATCGGATTCTCGAATGTCTGATGAAATAAATATGTAATGTTTCTATAAATCTTTCATTTTGAATCTTGCATATAAGAAGAAGAAAAAAAACAAATGACAATGCGGCTCAAGATATGAAATATACAAAAAAAAGTTGAAGAACTATCTGACTAAATCTTCGATTAGTTGTCATTGAATAAAGCAATTATTGGAAAAATTATATTCACATTAATACCTTTGTCACATGATTAGTAAGCTAAAGCTTGAGGTCTAGATGCAATCTTATATATCTTGAAGTAATAGACGATGGCCCACTGGAAATCTGTGATGGAAACATTCGTGGACGTGCCTTCTTAAGGATAGGCTTGTAGATAAGAGTCTCGTATATTCATTTTCATTTCTATATAATCAAAGTATATTCAAGGATCTTGTGGATCATATATTTCTTATTTGAGTCATTCATCGTTTCAACATTTTCCAAAATCAAATGACTTATTAACACAGATTCACATAGAGATATTGTTGGAACTATATAGTAAGAATTTGTAACTCTTTATGTTGTTTTGCTAGTTTTGGAATTAAAATTTTATTTTTAAGTAAAAAAATATTTTAAGGAATATCATATGTTATGAAAAAAATCTTCGAAACATGATATAATTTTTTCCTATATAATCTTAAGAATTATACATTTTGTTTTCAAAAGAGTTTTGGTCGCGATCGAATACATCGAAATGCGCATACACCACCTAAAGATTGATATAGAAAAGACCAAGTTTTGTTTTTGTTTTCATGTGTTTCTTTTTGTGAGTGCCCAAGCAAAACCGAAGTGGGGTGGATCAAAAAGGCCCATCATACCAAATAGCCCACTCAAGCTATCTTACTCCATCTTCTTTTTTTTTGTCGTGCTATCTTACTCCATCTATTTTCTCAAACACTGAGTGTTGGCCACATGTAGCCCTCGACATTCGGGTATTTGGTTCGGTTTCGAGTAAGAACCGATCGGTTCTGGGTATTTCGGATAGAGAAGGTTAAGATCCATATAGATACCAAAATATTTTCAGTTTGGTTTTGGTTCGGTACCAGTCGGTTCTGAGTCGGTTCAGTTCCGAGATTTAAGAACCAGAAATACTCGAACTTTTTCGGATCTTAATCGGTTTTTGGTATTTATTATCCGAAATGCCTAAAATATACACGAAAATTCAAAAATATACCCGAAAACTCAAAATATATCCAAAAACCTGAAAAAACGAAGAAAAATATACCTGAAATACCAAAAATATACCCGTAAATCCAAAATTATATCCGGAAAACCCAAAAATATATCCGAAAACCCAAAAAAACTAAATAAAATATACTCATAATACCAAAAATATACCAAAAATATGATATATATTTAATATTTTTTGTTCTATAATTATATTTTGGATAATTCAGATATCCGAAATGTTTTCGGTTCGATTCCGGATATTATCCGATACCCACGAGTATCAATGAGTGGATCCACCGGTTCGGTTCGGTTTTAGCCACATGTATATATTTTTATTGTTTTTTTTCATATATAATTTCCTTGATGCAATTCTCAGGTCTCAAAAATAATTAAAAAAAACAATTTATAATTATTCAAGTAAAACCGAATTAATGATGGAAACACCAACTTTTGTCTGTAAGAGGAAGCCACAACCACTGCTGAGTAGAAGTAGCACTGTCACTTTTGTCTTGTTCTGTCCTGAAACTATACTTGTGTCATTAGATATCTTTAAACTTGTAGGCTATAAGTGTGACTGGTGGAAACTGATTGTAGGCTATAAGTGTGACTGGTGGAAATTGATGGAACATATATCAGAAACTAAAATGGTGAAAATTTTGTGGAAACTGATGGAACATACATCAGAAACTAAAATGGTGAAAATTTTGTTCTAGCTAAATTTACCAATCAAGAAGAATAGAGAAGAAAATATTTGATCATTTTTTCTATTAAAAACGCAAAGCACAAGAACAAGAGTAAGAAAATCCGCCAAGCTATTGATAGTACGATAAGCCAACTATAATCCGTCAAGCCATTAATCGTATATTAACCAAAAACAACAATATAAAAAAGGATGAATTTAGTGAATATTAATAGATAATCGATTAATTAGTTATCTAGTAATGAATAATTTAAAATTAAGTAAAGAGCAGAGAGAAAAAAATTTAAATCCAAAAAGTCCTTTTCTTTTCCTTTTATTACATAAAAGCCATTGATATCATTTTTTTTTTTTTTGTCAACAGCCTAAGTACTTAGTACGGTTCAGAAATCCAAACCGGAGGTACTGAGTTTACATATGTAATATCCACAGGGTAGACGCGTGCACTCCTTGCTAGCTTGTCTGCCACTGTGTTATTTGCGCGTGGGACGATAGAGATAGAGAAGAA
This sequence comes from Eutrema yunnanense, assembly GCA_002933935.1. NCBI lineage: Eukaryota > Viridiplantae > Streptophyta > Magnoliopsida > Brassicales > Brassicaceae > Eutrema > Eutrema yunnanense. The sequence continues at coordinate 187,004 of PKML01043802.1, read as the reverse complement.
AGTGAACACCTCCTTACTCCTCACGAATTCCTCCAAATGTAATGCGAAAGCCGGCCACTCCACCATCTTCACCAGATCAGAGCAGTCTGTTGCAAAGGCTATTTCGGTCTTCTGGTTTGCAATCATACAATGCATGGCCCAAATGAGTGCTTCTAGTTCTGCGTGCAGAGGAGAGAGGTTTCGTCTTAAATTTCTTGCTCCTACGCCTGATTCTTCCACTCCTTCCTTAAAGCAATGCCATCATAGTCCTGAAAAATTATCGGTATCCTTCCACGATCCATCAATATAGCACTTCCATCCGTCATAATGTGAGTTCACCGTTGATGGGCCGAAATTTTGTGGTGCCATAGCTTGTTCGCTACTTTGTGCCTCTTCCCAGAATGTTGCCTCAGATTCCGCAAGTTGCAAAATTTCTTGTGGATCTCGATCTATATTCGAAAATTTTTTGTCATTCCTTGCTTTCCATAAGTACCACATAATCCAAGGGAAGTTCTTATTCTGGTATTCTTTTGGGAGTCTCCAGAAAAGATAATCAAAGTTAGAATAAACCGATGGCGATGGGAAAACCCCTGTGCGTGAAGGTATCTGCGACAGGGCCCATGTTTGTAAAGCAGGGGGACATTCAAAAAGGACATGATTAATCGTTTCCCCCTCTGCTCCACACCGCACACATTGTGTATCGCAATTAATCCCTCTGGACTTTAGATTTGATGTGACCGCTAGACATCCTGATATTGCTTGCCAAATGAAATGTCGTAATTTCGGTGAACATCGCAGCTTCCATGTATGTGCCTGCAATTTCTTCACATCCGGACCATAGAAGATATCTGTACCGTCAGATATACTTTGGTGTTCGACATGATATCCTGACTTAACCGTATATCTTCCCGTTTTCGTATAATGCCATCCCAGGGTATCTGGTTTATAAATACTGCTTATGGACATACTTCGAATAATTGTCACATCCGCCGGATCGATGATTGCATTTATCAATCCCATATTCCATGTTTTGTCGATGGGTCAATCAAATGATTAACCATAAGGTTCGGGTAATAATTATACCCTTTGCCATTGATATCATTGTTGATCGGTAACACTGTTCACACGATATCAGTGACACTGTTCACCCCAATATCAGTGATAATTGTGTTTTATACATATCTATTTAATTATCACGATAACTCATATTTATTATCACGATAACTCATATTCGATTATCAAGATAACTCATATCGATTACTCATATTATCAAGATAACTTGTATTGATAACTCATATTATCAAGATAACTCATGCTTGATTATAGATATCTATTTGATTATCAAGATAACTCATATTGATAACTCATATTATCAAGATAACTAATATTTGATTATGATAATTCGTATTGATAACTCATATTATCAAGATAACTCATATTTATAGATAACTATTTGATTATCAAGATAACTATTATATCTAATATAAAGATATGTTTTTGATGAAGACAATGAATTTCCTTGGCGGTGGAGACCATTACCGCCACCGCCATCGTCTTCTTCACCGCCGATGTCTTCTTCACCACCACCATCTTCTGGTTTGTCAGCGGAATTGAATCGAAACCCATGAGCCTCACCACATATCCTCGCTCAACTTCTCTAGCTCAAGTCATCATCTTAATTGGGTCCAAGGGAAAGCCGGTGAGGATCATGTACATGTCGAAACTGAGTTATCTTCGGCTAACTAACTTGAGATTCATCGGAGAAATTTCGGATTCATCGTATAATATCATTAATGAGTCAAGCAAGTCAAGTTAACAAATAACATCGTTAACGAATCAAGTTAACAAACCAAGTAAATGTATGACATCATTAACGTGTCAAGTTAACAAGCTAAGTTAACGTATAACATCATTAACAAATAAAATTAACGTATAACAATGCTCGAAATTAACGTATAACATCGTTAACAAGTCAAGTTAACGATAACTCACCTCCTCTCCTTCACCACCACACATTTCTCGTCTCTTCCACCGGCGACAGTTTCTTTTGATCGGCGTTTTCATCACTGCAATCACTACCACCACTTCACCGCCAATTTTTACACCGCCACCGTCATCGCCGTTGTGACCACCGTCGTCGTCGTTATGACCACCGGCGTCGCCGTTATGACCACCGTCGTTATTGCCATCACCATCTTCGCCATCTTCATCATTGTCACATACACTATCACCAACCTACACCTCAATCTTCTCCGTCCTCCATCATGCATCGTCCTTATCCTTCTTTTCCTTTTTTTTTTGATTTTCTTTCGTCGGAGAGCCTTTGAAGAGAGAGAAAGAAATCTGTAAATAGTTAGAAAACAAAAGAGCAAAATGGATTTTGGTGATGAACAGCAGAGAGTAAATAATATATGTGGAGAAAGAACTAAATATGAAATCATTTATTTTTACTAAGGTGTATATCTTATAATAGAAAAAAATCTTCTATATTTTCCATAATATATTGCAATTTTGAATATATAATATAAAAAATAATCTTTAAATTTTATTTTCTCTTTAAAATTAACTAAAACTTATATTGGTTATTATTAATAGGAAAATAAAGAAACATAAGTAAATGACGAAAACTCAAAAAAGGACAGAAAACTTTTTTAAAATATTGGGATGACTGCCTAATCCCCTCCCTATACTAATTGCCCATACTCATTCCCCCTAAATTATTACCATCATCGCTAATCCCCCTGAACTCAAACTTTTAATCACCAAAACACCCAAATTATTAAATTAAAATTAATTTCACATTAGTAATGAAATCTGACAAATTGCGTTTCATTATCTCTGATTTGCGTTTTGAGAGACGTGATTATCCAACAACACACACCAACCCGACAATAAACATAATCCAACCCAGATTTAACCTAAAATAACCCGCAAGCTTTTTTTAGAGTATGTCGATTGATTTTTATTTTTTGTTCGAATCGATTTCTGGAAATAGAGGAGGAAGAATTCAAGAGTGAGAGAGGAGAGGAGGAGGAAGGCGTGTATTGATAGTGAAAGAGGAGAGGAGGAGCATATATTGTTCATTGCTCAAAATGTGGTGAAGCTGGACACAACGCAGCTGGATGTAAGATACATCTGAGGAAGAAGATGAAAAAGTCACAAGAAATGATTGAGCAGGTATTATCCTGATTTTTGTACAGGTTTTTGTACTGGTTTTTCATGCTTTTTAACTGTGTTTTCCATGTTTTCTTGTTTTGCTACTGATTTTTCAGGTTTTTATACTGATTTTTTTCATACTTCCTCACTGTGTTATCGCAGGGGCCGGATATGGTGGTACTCACACAACCGACTCAAACAAGCAACTCGTAGTTTGGATAACAATGTCTCTTGCAATTGTTATCTCTCTTATCTTTCTTTTGCGACTGTTTTTTGGATAACAAACCTCATATCTCTCGTATTTTGCTATTGTTTTTATTAAGTTAGAACGATATGCAACTCTATCTTGTCTTTTTTGGATCTTTAATACCATCTTTTTAGATTGTTGTTGTTGCTAAACTCTTCTCTGCTTTATCGGATTCTTCTTTTTTCCACCATTTATTGATTATAGCAAAGCAGATTTCCACCTCCCAGGCTTTAGTTTCTGCAATAATATTGAAAAGAAAGACATCATTAATCTAAGATTCGAACTATGAGAAATAATTACCCCAAACAAAAAAAAGTTACGAATCTGAAACTACCATTCATGCCCCCACAAACAATTACGAATTTGGAAAAAGAGTTACGAAGCAGAAAAAAGTATGCTTTGCTATAATCGATAATATCAGATGCTATATCTTTTTCCACCATTATTTTGGATTATGTTTAATGTCGGGTTGGATTTGTCGGGTCGGATATGTCGGGTTGGTGTGTGTTGTTGGATAATCACGTCTCCCAAAACGCAAATCAGAGATAATGAAACGCAATTTGTCAGATTTCATTACTAATGTGAAATTAATTTTAATTTAATAATTTGGGTGTTTTGGTGATTAAAAGTTTGAGTTCAGGGGATTAGCGATGATGGTAATAATTTAGGGGGAATGAATATGGGCAATTAGTATAGGGAGGTGATTAGGCAGTCATCCCTAAAAAATTCGGGTGGATAGTATAATTGTCCCTATAATTGTCCACACTGATGAAAAAAAGAGTGAGGGATCACTTTTTCTCTTAGCTTCTTCTCCACTTACCCTTTTTATTCAGTGGAAAACTCTCAACACTCCTCTCTAAAAATTGATACTTTACATATATATATATGCAGAGAGTTCGTTGAAGAAGCTAATGAAGGGCCAATTTCTGGCAAAGATTATTGAAGATTTGAATCGGAGATGGCTTTATCTTCTTGCATTTCCCAGCCTTTGTCTTCTTCATCCCTCTCGGTATCTTCCTTTTTCAAATCTTGTCCAATTTCGATATACGCAGATATATATGTATGTATGTATGTATGTATGTATGTATGTATGTATGTACAGTTGTTGGATCTTGTCGGATTAGATTCTTATGTCGAGCTTTCTACAATTTCGAATAGTTCAGATTCCTTATGGATAACCTTAAAGTTTTATACTTTGAATCAAATCGGATTGACTCAGATTCTATAGAAATTGAATGTACTCCTCATGGGTCCCTGTTACAGAACCTATCTCTGTTCCTGATTTGGTGTTGTTCAAATCAAAGTGCTTTTTGTCTGAATTTTTAAAAATAAAGAAGAATTTTTTGTTATTTCATCAGATTGATTCGTTTTGGTGATTCAGATGATGAATCGCAACATTTCAGCTAAGAGCTCGGTAACAAGTCTTTCTCTCAGCAATGTCAAGTCTAAACTATGCGTTGGTTCTTCAAGTATTCGATTCCACAATCGTTGGAGCTTTATCGGAGGATCGAGAATCGCTCTTTTCCCCAATGTTTCATCGAATTCGTCCTCCGTTGTTCACAAGAAATTCTCCGGTGTACGAGCTTCATGTAATGTCTCTTAACTAAAACATTAGAAACCGGAACCAATTTAAGTTTAATATTTGTCTAGATTCTAGCTCTTCAATGTTTAAATTGAAACATGGAAAGAGACAGAATATGTTCTTTTGCAGGGTTAGCTACTTCTCAGATTGCAAGCAGTGTATTTGCTGCTGGAACAACCGCGGTTCTTCCCTTTTACACTCTAATGGTTTTAGCTCCGAAAGCTGACATTGTGAGTTTTTGTTTAGCAGTTGTACAACTTCTTGTGCAGAATCAAAGAAGTTCATCTAAATTGAGTATATGTTTCTCTTTTTGCAGACCAAGAAATGTATGGAGAGTAGCATACCGTATATCGTCTTAGGCGTATTATACGCGTATTTGTTATACCTTTCTTGGACGCCTGATACTCTCAAATACATGTTTTCCAGTAAATACATGTTGCCAGAGGTTTAGCTTTCCTCCAATTATCAGAAAACATCGAAAACAAGAAAATGTATATTACTGTATCTTCCCAGTTAATAAAATTTATTTTTCATTTGCAGTTGTCTGGAATAGCGAAAATGTTCTCAAGTGAAATGACTCTTTCTTCTGCTTGGATTCATCTTCTTGTTGTAGATCTTTTCGCTGCAAGGTATATCGCAATTTTCGGGTTCTGATTGATCCTAACATGTTTCTTATAACGCATGTTTTGGGTTTTCTCTGCAGGCAAGTTTTTAATGATGGGCTAGAGAATAAGATCGAGACGAGGCATTCGGTTTCACTATGCCTTCTCTTCTGTCCGGTTGGAATCGTTTCGCATTTTTTAACCAAGACTTTAACCAACAACAAGTGCAAGTAAACCGGTTATCTTTGTCTCTCAATGCCTCTCTTTAGCTGCTTATAAAAATTTGGAATGATTGTTCAGTTTGCTTTAGCTTCGGTTAAAGTACAACAAAACGACTTTGTAGTGGATTAAGTTCTTGACAAAATCATTGTGACCAAAAAACTTGAGGAAAAGTTTTTTCTTTTGTCAATAAGTTTACTTTCTGAGCTTTTTTTGCGGAATTTTGCTACTTGAAAACTTATTTTCACAAAGTTTGTCAAATGTTTATCAAACTAACTAAAAAAGTAAAAACTAAGGTTTCCGATTTGATGTGAAAACCTGATTAATTCCCAGCTCTAATCTTTCCGTAAATCCTGAGAATCCGTAGCTTTTTTGAAACTGAAAATTGACCATTTCAATTAGTATATGTTCCGAAACTTTCTTCCATAGTTCAGACTTGGTTTGGTATTTGAAGTGCCAATACTTGCATAGCTTTCTCTTCCTTGAAGTTGTAATCAAACATTGTGAAACCAAAGCACTATTCATGATGTTGTTCTTGAATTTTAACCACCATATCTTTCACAACTTCCTCTACCACTAGCTGGCAACCCAAACGTTGCTACCAAACAAATTTAACACACAAACAACAAATGCCGTGTTACATTTACTTACAAAAAGTTAATGTAACAAATTACAGTTAATTGTAACAATTGTTTTTTTTTATTTTTTCCACTTTACTTTCTCCACCACAGCCGGTGCGGTATATGCCTACACGGCAACATCTCCGTAGCCAAACTTCGAATAATCATCTTGTTGTTTCTAAATGACAAAATAAGATAAAGTATGCTATGGCCCTACTTGAGCAAGCAGAGGAATGTAACGGGTCAAAGGCGAATTCGTTGGGGAAGGGGGCCTACTGTTTTCTATTGTGATTAGAGAAAGGAAATTACTAATCGGAATTAAAAATTGGGGTTTTTTTTTATAAATACAAGGTTTAAGAGTTTGTAATTATTCATTCACACAATAATAAAAAAACCCTAAAACGAGTATTTACCTCGATTCGTTTTTTTCTTTTGTTTTCGATTTTCTTCTAGTTTGATTCGACCTAATTCTCAACACATTTCAAGACATCCCATCTGTCTTGAGAATTTTTTGTCACATGCTTTTACGTTATTCAAAAGTTGCTAGCTATCTAGTGTATGAACGGTAAGGGTGTCAATTAGAGCCAAAGCCCGAGAGCTGGCCCGGCCCGGCCCTGAAAAACAGCAGGCTGGGGCCTAAAAATAAAAGCCCAAACAAATCGGGCCTTTCGGGCTAAGCCCGATCGGGCTAGTGTGTTTTTCGGGCTTAGCCCGATTGGGCTCGGGCTAGTCCGAAAAACCCGAAACTATTTGATTACGTATGTCTAATTAAATTTGGGTTCGCTTATCATATGATTTCAAAACGTATGAAAAACGTACAAGAAGAAGGAAAGTCTAAATTGACTCTATACTTAGAAGACGATATGTTGGAACTGGCTTTTTTATGAAGACATGAATGTTTTATAATGATAGAAGTGTCAGTCACAACATTATGGTGAGTTAGCTCGCATGGCATGTGATGTTCTAATCATTCCAATAACTACAATGGCATCATTGATGTTGGTGCGCATGTCTTAGATAAATATAGAAATCGTCTTTTACCAAGAAACGTTGAAACACTGATTTATACATGCACTTGGTTGGATGGGTTTACATTTCATGATCCAGGTACCATTATCATTCATCTATATTTACTTTATATTTTTTAAATCTTTATCTATAGATTTTCAATGACATTTCTATATGATTTATACCTCTAAAAACTTAATATTATTTTACTTTTTTTTTATCTGTAACTCTTGATGGTGATGAAAATTTAGAAGACGATGAAGGAGATTCTAATATGAACTTTACTACCTAGATTTGAAGTGTTTTGATTTTATGTTTTATTTGGTAATACTACAATTTATTTGAATTTTATTTGAATTTTAGTCAAACTTTTGTTTTTAAATTTAATTGGATTTGATATAATACATTTAAATTTAGATTTATTTTGATAAATATTTTGTTTTAATTATTTTTCATTTGAGAATTGTGATTTTTTGTGTTTGTAAAGAAAAGCCCGAAAAAGCCCGAAAAAGCCCTAGAGTCCTGTCCGGGCCGGGCTTTAGAATATATGCCCGATTTTTTTTCAGGCCGGACCGGGCCGAACTCAAATATATGCGGGCTTTACGAGTTATGGATCGGGCCGGGCCAGCCCGATTGACATCCCTAATGAACGGCTCGAGAGAACCCATTTTTCACGCAAACACAAGTGATAAACACTATTTAGTAACACAATTTTTTGTAATTTTAAAGATCTAGTAATTTTTCCAAAACCGTATGTAATTTGCAACAATTCACATCGAGTAAAACATTGGTTTTGTTGCTAATTTAACAATTGTTGTTGGGGTCAAATCTTAGATTTCTCCGATTTTAATTATGGTTAGTGGTTTTAAGTGGCAAAAATATTCAACTTTTCACAGGTTCCGGAGATTAATTTAGATATCGATCCTAGATCCTATCGTTGTAAAACAACAAATAAAAACTTGTCTTTCACGTGGATTTCGTCTGATCAATAGCTGCAGTGATTATGCAAAAATACTATTTCTTCTACATTAAACAAGGTTAGTAACTGCATGCGTCGAGTATATATTCATGAGACAGTACACCGTTGAGCAGAAAGGTGAATTTTTTTTGATACTGTAACATACCCATCCCAGAGATTCAGATGCAGGTTCAGGAAGGAGAGGCCCAGCTGCAGAAAACCCTACATGCACTCTATTTAAGAGAGGGAGAAGGGTTACAGGAGCCTCATTTGTCACCTCAGTAATCAGAGCAGCCCGAGAGAGAGAGAGAGAGAGAGCCGCCGCCGTCGATCGTGCACCGCCGCCGCCGTGAACCGTCGCCGCCTACGCTTACCGTGAACCACCGCGAGTCAGCCGCGAGCCGCTGTCCACCCAGATTTGCCACCGCCGACCACCGCAGCGCCGCCGAGAGTCTTGCCGGAGCCGAGGAGGAGCCGCCGAGCACCACCGCCTTCACGTCGTCTTCTAGATTTGTTCTTCTTCGTCAGATCTGCAAAAAATCAAAGGTGAGGATTAGATCTAGGCTTTCGTCATGTTTAGTTGTTTCCTTTTAGTGTGTTCATGAGTCTAGATCTATTCAGGTTAGGGCGTGTTACGGAGTACGGACACGTTTTCAGTGTGCATATTGGTTGATCTGCATTGATGAATGGAATGGATTAGGAACGCATTAGATGAATAACATGCATCATTGTTTTATCACCCTGTTGTGTGAATAGTGCTTGTAGCATAGTTTAGAAATAAGGTCATCGTCACTGCGAATGGAACAGTGGTACGATTTGATTGATGGACCCAAGACCAGCAGTCTGGTAGGCTTCCAACGGGGTTAAAAGGAGATATCCCGTGCTCTAGGCCGGAGAGCCATGTTACGAGAATCGGCCGGAGAGCCTGGTAGATTCCCTTGCGTGTAAATTGATTGTGCGCTGGTAGAGCGTTATGTTTGATACGTGTGTAGATTTATACTTGACATATTGGAATGAAATGGTTGAATGTGTTGAGAGTGTAGGTTTAGTTCTCATTGGGTAATCCAAATTACTCATCCCTCTCTCTTCTTTTCAGGTGAGTCCGATGAAGACGAGTATGTGGAGCTGGACGAGTAGTTCCAGTGTGGTGCGCCGTTTTCGGGAATCGAGTTTTATTTATTTATTTAGAATTTCAGTCATTTACTTTTAAAAAGACAATCGCTAGTTTTTATTTCGGTTTTATTTATTTATTTCGATTTATGAATTATTTGTTAGACTTTAATTATTTAATGGAATAAATGAGACTTTAGAAATGTGGTAAGAAAAATGTCAAAGCCGACACGTCGCATTTAACCAGCGACGGGGTCGAAGGTGTCAGGCCGGTTCGTCAGGATCATCGAATAGGAAGGCGGGATCGGGTGTTCACAAAGTGGTATCAGAGCGGGTTACGAGAAGTGAGAGATAGAATTCTAGGATTAGTGGTTTGAATAGAAAAGTTTTCCCGGATTTTGGATTTTAAAAAATATATTTTCGGTTTTCTGTTTAGAAAAAAAAAATAATAATAATTCGGATTTAAATCTTTTTGGGAGGGGAATTTTTCAAAATTTGTAAAACCACCACCTAGAATAGCTCCCTGGTTTGTGTTATTTTTATTTGCAGGAATATCAGTCTTTACAGGACCGGATTGATTTACCTTGCGTGTTTCGTTCTTTCAGATGCCTCCAAAGACAAGAAGAGCTGCAGCCAGAGCTGGTACCTCCGCTGAAGGTCAGACAGCGAGTGGATCCACCACCGGAAGTGTGAATGCTAACCACGTGAATCCAGTAGACGTGAACCAAGTTGAGGTCGGAGAATTGGAGATGCCACCAGCAGTCCAAGCTGCCCTGGAGGAGTTGAGGCGTTACCAGGAGAGGTGCGAGAACCTCCAGAAGGGGCCAAATCCACCAGTGTTTGCTCAAGGACAGCAACACCAAGTGCCACCAGTAAATGGACAGCCACAACAGCAGTTCGTGCAACCCCCAGAAAATGTTCAGCAGCCGTTGGTGCAACCTGTGTTATCTCCGCCGCCGCCAGTGTTCGTTCAACCGCAGAATATGCCGCCTCCGATGTATGTTCAGCCTCAGTTTGTTCAACCGTCACCTGGGCCAGTGTATGCACAAGGAATAGCCTAATATGAAGCCATAAGGCATATGAAGGACATGGGAGTGGAGCTGTTTGGAGGAAGGTCTGACCCTATCAATGCTGACAATTGGAGGAAGAAGTTGGAAAGAAACTTTAAATCCATGAGGTGCCCAGAAAGATACCGCAAGGAGTTGGTCGTACAGTACCTTAAGGACGAGACGCTGATATGGTGGGAAGGTGTGGAAGAAGAAGCCCGTGGACATTATGAGTTGACATGGGATGATTTCCGGACTGAGTTTGCCAAAGAGTACTTTCCGCCCGAGGCTAGGGACCAGATGGAGAGCGCTTTTGAGGATCTCCAGCAGAAGGATCATAGCGTGCGAGATTTCAAGGAGGAGTTCAACCGACTGAGAAGGTTTTCCAGGAAACATTTTACCCAGGCTGATCTAATCCGTCAGTTCATGAAAGGTCTGAGGATGGAGTTGAAGGAAAGATGCGCAATCAGAAAGTTTGACAGTCTGGGAGAGCTAGTGGAGACAGCTGCTAATCAAGAAACTCTGATAGAGGAGCGGAGGAGGATCATATGTGCTAATGTTCAGAGGCACCAAAAAGGAGCTGGGATGACATGAAAACGGGAAAGACAGTTGTCAGCGTCCAGGCATGCCACCGTTGTGGGAAGAAGCATTTGGGACGTTGTGCACCTCTCAAATGTACGGGATGTGGAAGAGACGGTTATATCATAAGGGAGTGTCGCTCCACTGGAAGGAACACTGCATGCCACCGCTACGGAAAGCAAGGACATTATGCGAGGGAGTGCACGTGGAATCCGGGTCAACCAGCAGCGCAGACACAAGGTGTTTTACCAGCACCAACAGCTAGGAGACAAGCTGTGTGACCTCGAGTGTATGCTCTGGAAGATGCAGAGGGAGCAGCACCGATCGCGGGTACGTAATTTTGTTTTGAGTGAAAATTAGTCGTGATGTTGTGAGTCTGTGTGTAAATGGAAAATGCATACTTAGACATAAGTGAAAAAATCATGTAGGATCGGTCTCCGTAGGAGGAGTCGCAGCTTTTACTTTGTTTGACACTGGTGCTACACGTAGTTTCGTGAGCCCAAGGTTAACTAAGTACTGGACTTTTACTGGAAAGTTCATACCGGAGTCAAAAACAATTGAGATTACGGGGACTGAGCAGGTGAGGTATAGGGGTGTGCATAAGGATGTACCAGTCGTCGTAGAAGGAGCGAATGTACCATGGAGTCTAGTGGAGATGAAGTTGGGCCATTATGACGTAATCCTTGGAATGGACTGGTTGACACACTACCAAGTTGTCAAGGATTGCTAGAGGACGCGAGCCTACATACCGCGACCTGATGGAAAAAGGATAAAGTTTCAAGGAGTGAAGTCGGATTCTAGAGTTCCGATAATTTCGATGATTCATGCCACATACCTGATGGAGAAAGGATGTGAAGCATACCTAGCGACTATTTCTATGGCTGGAGAAGGAGAAGCATCTAATTTGGAGGAGATTTCAGTAGCTTGCGAATATGCAGATGTTTTTGAGCCATTGACCGGACCGCCACCTTCAAGAGGAGGTGATTTCACTATCGAGTTATAACCAGGGACGGCCCCTGTTTCAAAAGCTCCATATCGGTTAGCGCCAGCGGAAATGGCGGAATTAAAGAAGCAGTTGGAGGACCTTACGGACAAAGGATTCATCCGACCAAGCAGTTCGCCTTGGGAAGCGCCAGTGTTGTTTGTCAAGAAAAAGGATAGAAGTTTTCGTCTCTGTATTGACTACCGAGGATTGAATAAAGTGACCATCAAGAATAAGTACCCATTACCGAGAATCGATGAGTTGTTGGACCAACTAGAAAGGGCATCATGGTTCTCGAAGATCGACTTAGCATCGGGCTACCACCAGATTCGGATAGCTGAAGAGGACATAAAGAAAACGGCATTCCGGACCCGTTATGGACACTACGAGTTTGTTGTAATGCCGTTTGGTCTCACTAATGCACCTGCCACATTTATGAAGTTGATGAACGATCTTTTCCGGGCATACTTGGACAAGTGTGTGATTGTATTCATTGATGATATTCTGGTTTACTCGAAGACTGAGAGGGAGCATGCTCATCATTTACGAAATGTGCTTCAGAACCTAAGGAACCATCTGCGTTTTGCGAAGTTGAGCAAGTGCAGCTTCTGGCAGAGGGAAATATGATTTCTCGGTCATGTTGTTTCCGGAGAAGGAGTGGCAGTGGATCCTGAAAAGATCAAAGCCGTGACGGAATGGCCTACTCCTAAAAATGTTACTGAGGTCCGTAGCTTTTTGGGTTTAGCTGGCTATTACCGAAAATTCGTTATGAGTTTTTCCAACTTGTCTAAGCCGTTGACAAGTCTGATAGGAAAAGATGTGAAGTTTGAATGGACTGAAGCTCGATCTAAAAGTTTTGAGGAGTTGAAAAAGAAGTTAACTGAGACGCCGATTTTGGTACTCCCGAGGACAGGAATACCATTTGAAGTTTATATTGATGCATGTGGAACCGGACTAGGAGCAGTGCTTATGCAAGAAGGCAAGGTCATAGCCTATGTATCGAGGCAGTTGATGAAACATGAGTTGAACTATCCGACCCACGATTTGGAACTAGCCGCAATAGTTTTTGCTCTAAAGATTTGGCGCGCGTATTTGTACGGAGAGAAGGTGCAGTTGTACACCGACCATAAAAGTCTGAAGTATGTTTTCACTCAGAGTCATTTGAATCTAAGGCAGAGAAGATGGATGGAGTTGTTGGCCGATTACGATATGGACATTGCCTACCAACCGGGGAAAGTGAATCATGTTGCAGATGCCCTGAGCAGGCACAGAAATGATGTAGCAGAAGTGAGGAGATCCACAAGTTGACTGCAACCCTGGCTAGTTTGACGTTGTGCGTAACAGAAGTGGGAGAAGGTTACGCGGGATTAGAAGCATTGGAAAATGCGGATCTTCTTTGGAGAATTTGTCAGGCTCAAAAATCAGACAACACCTTGAAAGAGTTAGTCGAGAAACAAGTGGTTGGATACCATACAACTGATAATGGGACGTATCTGTATAGGAATTGGGTATGTGTTCCCAACGACGAAGGATTGAGGAGCGAAGTGTTAAGTCAGGCTCACCATTCTCGATTTTCAGTACACCCAGGAAACACCAAGATGTACTACGATTTGAAAAGGTACTACCATTGGGGAGGAATGAAACGTGACATCGCTAAATGGATATCGTAGTGTGAAACGTGTCTCCAGGTGAAAGCAGAACAGATGACACCTAGCGGATTATTACAAAGTTTACCACTACCATAATGGAAATGGGACATGGTAACTATGGATTTTGTAACGGGATTGCCAATGACATTGGATAAGAAAAATGCGATTTGGGTAATCGTGGACCGCCTTACTAAGTCAGCCCATTTTGTGCCAATTAAAAAGACAGATGGAACGGAACAGTTAGCGCACAAGTATCTGGACCTAATCGTAAGGTTGCACAGAGTTCCGGTTAGCATTGTGTCAGACAGAGATGCGAAGTTTCCAGCAACGTTTTGGATAGCATTTCAGAAAGCATTTGATATAATCCTAGACGGCTCAATGGAGGTTAATCACGTAGCCGAGGAGAATCTTGCCGAGGAGACTTTTGCCGAGAAGGAGCTTGAACCCGAGGAAGCTTTGTACGTTCTGGAAGGACCTATGACGAGAGCTAAGGCAAAGAAGCTTAAGGACGCACTTGGAGGACTCGTTCAACATGTTCACGAAGCCGTGGGTTTGAAGGAAGAAGTGCCTCGAACCGCATTGGTTTCGATACAAGTCCAAGTGTGCTCTTTTCCTTAGTCACGGTTTTTACCCATTGGGTTTTACGTGACAAGGTTTTTAACGAGGCCTTGGAACACTTTTTCCCTCAAGCCCATATCCCGCAGCAAATCCCTCAACAAAATCCCTCAGTATTTTCCGCAACAAAATCCCTCAAGAAGATCAAGAGGCATTTTTGAATTTCAAATCAAAGTCCAAGTCAAACTTTTTCATTTATTTATTTTTGTCATTCTCTATTTATTCCTTGTCTTTTTCGAGAATTGTTAGACCCTTGAACTCCCTCTTTTCCTTTATATTTTTGTGTAAGGTCATTGTTGATCACTTAACAATTTATCAAATAAATTTTCTTTCTCTTCGATTTCTCTTTAGTGGATTCTAAGGAATTTCGATTCGGTTTTATCAAGGGGATTTCCATCTCCCTTTGTGGGTAACCATTCAAACGATCGTCGTCATGAGGTGTCCGCAAGCGAGCTGCGAGTTGGGAGGATTATTGAGAGGAGTCTCACGCCTTCGAGCCGGTTCCACATCTCCGAGCTACGATTTCCACCGAGCTACGATTTCCACCGCCTTAAACCTCCGTTTAAGGATTATCCAAGCATTACCGATTCTTTGAGAAGATCCTGTGGACAGGGGTGTATTAAGTGGTATCAGAGCACTCAAGGATCCGGTAATATTGTTTCATCTATCATCTTTTCATTTCGTTTTTGTTTCATTTCATTTCATTGCATATTTTTTCATTTTGACCGTTCATCTTCTTTTTGTGTTCATCGAATTGTTCATCGAATTGTTCATCATTTTTTGGGTTAATTCTAGTGTTGTTTTAATTTATTTTTTGCATTTAGATCACTGTTAGGTTTTTTTAGTCCATCGAAAATTAAAAAAAAAAAAAAAAANCTTTTTTTTTAGAATTTAAATCGATCATCTTTATTCAAAAAAAAAAAAAAATTGGTTTTGATTGTGTTTGATTCTCAGATCGACCTAAGCTTTTGTTGGTGTGGATTTTTAAATTTTTTTGCAAGGAACTCAAGGTCAAGAAATTTCGGAATTTCAAAGGATCCGAGGGAAAAAATTTTTCGCAAGAAATCAAGTCCGAGGGACTTTCCGAGGGAAAACCGAGACCGAGGGATTTCCAGTCCGTGGGATTTTCTTTCCGAGGGAAAACATAAATCCGAGGGATTTATCCGGAAATTTTCAAACCACCGACCGATCCAAATTTCCGAGAAAACTCGACTAAAACCGACTAAGCGATTCCTTCCTTTTCATTATTTTTGAATTCACGTTTCTAAATTTTGTGTCTTTTACTAACGTGTTCTTGTGATCATTTAAGGTACCAACATGTCTGAGGAAACTTCCGAGTCGAGTTCACCAAATAATCAGGCCGTAATGGAAGAGGTGACTCGCTTAATTACCGATTTAGGCGCAAAACTTTTACCCGATGGCAAACCAGTCCATGAAGCCGCTACCAACGATATCACTAGGCTGCTTGGTGAGATGACAACACGTATGGATCTCATGCAAAGAGAGTTATTGAGGGTTGCCGAGGCAGTCCCAGCACCAAACAATCCCGCAATCCCGCAAAACAATCCGGCAAATGGTCCTAACAACGATCCCGTCAATAGGCCTTTGAATGGGAATGAGTATTACGAAGATTTTTCCAATCCTGAGGATCAAGGCCGACAACGGCAAATTAGACAGCATGATTTCGATGGTCATTCATCTGGTAATTATCCAAGGAGGCCGAGACGAGCAAACAACACGAGAGGTGTTATGGCAAAAATTCCTCCTTTCCACGGGAAGAATGATCCGAATGCGTATTTGGCGTGGGAAATTAAGGTTGAGCTAGTGTTTGATTGCAATAAAGCTACAGAAGTTCAAAAGGTGCGTGCTGTTGCGACGGAATTCTACGATTACGCACTTAGTTGGTGGGAACAATTGGTAACTTCGCGGAGACGTAATGATGAGGATGCGATCGTTACTTGGCGACAATTGAAAGCTGTCATGCGTAAACGATTTGTCCCTAGTCATCACCAACGTGACCTTCACAACAGATTACAGAGACTTATTCAAGGAGCACGGAGTGTCGAAGAATACTATCAAGAGCTGGAAATGCTCATGACACGCGCTCGTCTCGAGGAAGATAGTGAGGTTACTATGTCACGGTTTTTGGGAGGTCTTAACCGTGAGATTCAAGACTTGCTGGAACTTCAGTACTATGGGGATCTTGAGGAGATGCTACAAAAGGCAAACATCATCGAAAGACAACTCAAGAGGAGGAATGCCACAAAACCTTCCTACGGTTCTAGCATGCGACCTAATCCGGTCAATAATAGTTCCGGTTTTCGACCAAGAACGGATGTGAGGCCGGGAACGGATTCAAAACCTATTACTCCAACGTATGTTCGTAATCCTAATGAGAAGGCCGAGACTTCTCAAGCCAAGAGCACCGATCTTCGCTGTTTCAAATGCCAAGGCCGCAAGCATATGGCCAAAGATTGTCCGAACAAAAGAACTATGGTTGTCCGAGGGGATGGTGAGATAGAATCTGAAGCAGAAGAAGATTGTGAGGTCTCACAAGCATTTGAGGAGACCACGGAAGAAGCTGAGTATGGAGATTTACTAGTGGCAAGACGAACTTTACTTATTCAAGATCGGCCAAAAGAAGAGGAACAACGGGAAAATCTGTTTCATACGAGATGCCGCGTCAAAGGGAAAGTTTGTAGCCTTATCATCGATGGGGGCAGCTGTACGAATGTGGCAAGTACTACACTTGTGGAGAAGCTGGGTTTAGAAGTGACAAAACATCCAAAGGCGTATTATCTTCAATGGTTGAATAACGAGGAGCACTTAAAGGTAACGAAACAAGTTTTGGTTCCTTTGTCTGTAGGGAGCTATGTGGATGAAATTCTATGCGACGTGCTGCCTATGGAGGCTGGGCATATACTGTTGGGACGACCTTGGCAATTTGAACGCAAGGTTACTCACGATGGCCTCACCAATAAGCATGCATTCACGTACAAAGGTAAAAACGTGGTCTTAGTCTCTATGACTCCTCTCGAAATCTACCAAGACCAGAAAATCCGTGATAAAAAGAAAGAATCCGAGGCTAAGAGTGACCTCACTACCGACCAATCCCAAGTTAAAGAAAGTATGATTTTGATCACGATTCCAAAGAAAGCCGCGGAGCCAAAAAACGTAAGAAAATCTACCTTTTTTGCGAAATCTAGTGAGGTAAAGCAAGCTTTGTTTACAAAGAAATCTTTTATTGTTCTTATGTTTAAAGAGACTCTTATGAGTCACACTGATTTTGAGCCGGAGCTCCCAAGCAAGATGATTTATTTTTTACAGGATTTTGACGATGTCTTTCCCGAAGACAACCCACACGGTTTGCCGCCTATCCGAGGGATCGAGCATCAAATAGATTTTGTGCCCGGAGCTGCTCTTCCAAATCGACCAGCATATAGGAATAATCCCGTGGAGACTAAGGAACTACAAAGGCAGGTCACGGAGCTTATGGAGAAAGGACATATCCGCGAGAGCATGAGTCCTTGTGCGGTGCCGGTTTTGCTTGTTCCGAAGAAGGAAGGAACGTGGCGTATGTGCGTCGATTGCCGCGCCATAAATAACATCACTGTAAAGTATCGCCATCCTATTCCTCGTTTAGATGATATGTTAGATGAGCTTTATGGGTCTTGCATATTTTCTAAAATCGATCTTAAGAGTGGATATCATCAAATTAGGATGAAAGAGGGGGATAAGTGGAAAACAGCATTTAAGACTAAGCATGGGTTGTATGAATTGTTAGTGATGCCTTTCGGGTTAACTAATGCACCTAGTACATTCATGAGGCTAATGAACCATATCTTGCGATCATTTATAGGAGTCTTTGTCGTTGTATATTTTGATGATATCCTAGTATATAACAAGAACATAGACGAGCATGTTACGCATGTTAGGGCTGTTTTGGATGTTCTTAGGAAAGAAAAGCTTTATGCAAACTTGAAGAAGTGTACTTTTTGTACGGATAACTTGGTTTTTCTAGGCTTTGTTGTAAGTGCACAGGGAATCAAGGTCGACGAAGAAAAAGTGAAGGCTATCCGCGATTGGCCTAGTCCGAAGTCCGTTGGAGAAGTAAGGAGTTTCCATGGACTTGCGGGTTTTTACCGACGCTTTGTGAAGGATTTCAGCACCTTGGCCGCACCTCTAACCGAAGTTATCAAGAAAGACGTTGGATTCAAGTGGAAATAAGCACAAGAAACCGCATTCCAAGCGCTAAAGGACAAACTTACCAACGCCCCACTTCTCTCTTTACCTAATTTTTCTAAGACATTTGAGATTGAGTGTGATGCCTCTGGTATAGGTATCGGTGCTGTCCTTATGCAGGAGAAGAGACCAATCGCTTACTTTAGCGAAAAACTCGGAGGAGCAACGTTGAATTACCCGACGTACGATAAGGAGCTTTACGCTTTGGTCCGAGCTTTGCAAACATGGCAACACTATCTCTGGCCTAAAGAGTTCGTGATCCATACTGATCATGAGTCTCTCAGGCATCTCAAAGGACAACAAAAGTTGAACAAATGTCACGCACGGTGGGTCGAGTTCATAGAGACCTTTCCGTATGTCATTCGATACAAACAAGGTAAGGACAATGTAGTTGCCGATGCATTGTCAAGGAGGTATGTTCTTCTCTCTACTCTTGAGGCTAAGTTGCTGGGTTTTGAACAGATTAAAAATTTATATGCAACTGATTCAGATTTTAAAGAAGCTTTTAACGCAACCAAAAAATTTACCTTCGAAAATTTTTTTCGTAATGACGGATTTCTTTTCTTTGAAAATCGACTTTGCGTGCCTCACTGTTCTTTGCGAGAGTTGTTTGTTGGGGAATCACATGCAGGAGGACTTATGGGACACTTTGGAGTCGCCAAAACGTTGAGTACGTTGCAAGCACATTTCTATTGGCCGCATATGCGAAAAGACGTGGAACAAATTTGCGGACGTTGTGTCACTTGCAAGCAAGCCAAATCTAAGGTAAGTCCGCAAGGTTTGTACTCTCATTTACCTATCCCTACTGTTCCATGGGTTGATGTGTCTATGGATTTCGTTCTTGGATTGCCTAGGACTAGGAAGGGTCGAGATTCCATCTTTGTTGTCGTTGATAGATTTTCTAAGATGGCTCACTTTATCCATTGTCATAAAACGGATGATGCATCACTAGTTGCGGAATTGTTCTTTAGGGAAGTAATACGTTTGTATGGCATGCCTAGGACGATAGTTTCAGACCGTGACACTAAGTTCTTAAGTTATTTTTGGAAAACGTTGTGGGCTAAGTTAGGCACTAAACTTATGTTTTCTACTACTTGTCACCCGCAAACTGACGGGCAAACGGAAGTAGTGAATAGAACCTTGTCCACTCTCTTGCGTTCTGTCATTAAAAAGAACATTAGGACTTGTGAAGATTGTTTGCCGCACGTTGAATTTGCTTATAACCATGTTGTTCACTCCGCTACTAAGTTTTTGCCTTTTCAGTTGGTTTATGGTTTTAATCCTATTACTCCTTTGGATCTAACCGAGTTACCTTCCAATGAGCGTTTGAGTTTTGATGGGAAAAAGAAGGATGAGCTCGTGAAAAAGATGCATGAACAAGCGCGGTTGAACATCGAGAAAAGAACCGAACAATACCGTAAGCAAGCTAACAAAGGCCGGCGTGAACAAATTTTCGAACCGGGAGATCTCGTTTGGGTTCATTTGCGGAAAGAACGTTTTCCGGATGAACGGAATTCTAAGCTCATGCCAAGGACGGATGGTCCATTCCGTGTGATCAAACGGATCAACAACAATGCCTACGTCATCGATTTGCAATGTAAGTACGCTATTAGTTCGAGTTTCAATGTTTCTGACTTGATCCCTTTTGTTGCAGATAGTCCAGATTTGAGGACAAATCCTTTTGAAGAGGAGGGGCATGATATGATCCTAGACTGCTCAATGGAGGTTAATCACGTAGCCGAGGAGAATCTTGCCGAGGAGACTTTTGCCGAGAAGGAGCTTGAACCCGAGGAAGCTTTGTACGTTCCGGAAGGACCTATGACGAGAGCTAAGGCAAAGAAGCTTAAGGACGCACTTGGAGGACTCGTTCAACATGTTCACGAAGCCGTGGGTTTGAAGGAAGAAGTGCCTCGAACCGCATTGGTTACGATACAAGTCCAAGTGTGCTCTTTTCCTTAGTCACGGTTTTTACCCATTGGGTTTTACGTGACAAGATTTTTAACGAGGTCTTGGAACACTTTTTCCCTCAAGCCCATATCCCGCAGCAAATCCCTCAACAAAATCCCTCAGTATTTTCCGCAACAAAATTCCTCAAGAAGATCAAGAGGCATTTTTGAATTTCAAATCAAAGTCCAAGTCAAACTTTTTCATTTATTTATTTTTGTCATTCTCGATTTATTCCTTGTCTTTTTCGAGAATTGTTAGACCCTTGAACTCCCTCTTTTCCTTTATATTTTCGTGTAAGGTCATTGTTGATCACTTAACAATTTATCAAATAAAACTTCTTTCTTTTCGATTTCTCTTTAGTGGATTCTAAGGAATTTCGATTCGGTTTTATCAAGGGGATTTCCATCTCCCTTTGTGGGTAACCATTCAAACGATCGTCGTCACGAGGTGTCCGCAAGCGAGCCGCGAGTTGGGAGGAATATTGAGAGGAGTCTCACGCCTTCAAGCTGGTTCCACATCTCCGAGCTACGATTTCCACCGCCTTAAACCTCCGTTTAAGGATTATCCAAGCATTACCGATTCTTTGAGAAGATCCCGTGGACAGGGGTGTATTAGCATTGGGAACAGAAGTTCATTTGAGTACAGCATATCATCCTCAAACGGATGGACAATCGGAAAGGACGATTAGAACTTTGGAGGATATGCTGAGAGCTTGTGTCTTAGACTGGGAAGGAAATTGGGGAAATTATTTACCGCTGGTAGAGTTTTCGTACAACAACAGCTACCACACTAGTATCAAGATGGCTCCGTACGAAGCATTGTATGGGAGACCGTGTCGTACACCCCTCTGTTGGACCGAGGTAGGTGAAATGAGGGATATGGACCCAGAGATGGTAAAGGAAGCTGCAGAGCAAGTGGAAACGCTTAAGATCAGACTGAAAGAAGCTCACGATCGTCAGAAACGTTATGCAGAAAAGCGCCGAAAAGAATTATCGTTTGAAGTTGGAGATGAAGTGTACCTAAAGTTGAGAACGTTCAGAGGGAATGACAGGCACCGAAAACTGAAAAAGCTTCGGCCAAGATATATAGGACCGTACCCTATAGTCGAGAAAATCGGAGAAGTAGCGTATCGACTTAAGTTGCCTCAGGAACTGTCAGAATGGCATGACGTATTCCATGTATCGATTTTGAGGAAAGTTGTGAGAGAGCCCGAGCTTATTTTGTCTCAGATGCCAAGTAACCTGGACATAAATTTTTCAGTTCAGAGTAAGCCAACCGAGATCTTGGAGTTTAAGGAAATATAGGTCAACGGAATGAGAACAAGTTCAGTAATAGTCATGTGGGAAGGTGATACAAGATATTTTGGTATCTCTAGAGTCAATTCTCTAAATGCAATTGTAGCATAAGAGGTTATCGAACCTTATCGGGATTTATCTTAATCACTAAGCATGCAAAGCACTTAAAGCAAGTTAAGCTAATCAAAGGGAGTTTGTGATTAAGTATCTAAATTAAGCAAGTAAACAACTAAGCAATATGTAATCCAAATAATAAAAGCGGAGCAAGAGATAAGGTTAATGATTAAGAGGTGATCTAAGTCCAATTAGTGGTGTTCAATTACTCAAAAAGCTAATCCCTAGGCAATAGATCTCTAATATAGATTAGTTCTCTTTCAAGCAACTAATCACTATGCTAATTATCAAACCCATTAGCAAATCATCATTTGTGGATTATCAATTAGCAAGCATTAAAAATCATAACAAGATCAACCAAAGATATACCCTAAACAACTAATGTCTTAGGTTAGGAACATAAATCTCTTGTCTAGTTTGGTCTTGGCATTTCATCAAACACTTGGTGTTCATGAAATGCCTAATGATCTAGACCCACTCTTTCAAGCTAGATCTAGCATTAGGGACTCTAGACAAGAAGGAATATAAGACTATCTAATCCTAAACACCACTAATCCAACCTTTGATCACCTTAATCTACCATATCCCAAGATCCTTAGAACTACTCATTAATCATCATGGGTTCAACAAGTCCAAAGAAAGAAGTGTTAAAACTCATGATCAAGATTATTGAATGATTAGAAAGTAGAAGATAGATGGATCAAATCAAGAAAACAATACTCAAATTGCATAAATAAAAAGGATCAATCTCTCACAAATCACTCTTAGAGAGGGTTTTTGCTTAGAAAAAGACTTAGCCCTCACAAATTAGGTTTTTGGGTTTAAATAGTGAATAGTGACGAACCGGGTCGACCCGGGACAAACCGGGTACCGACCCGGTTTAAGTGGATAAACGTTTGGTATCGATCAAAGTTTAGATGGATAAAACGCTTGGTATCGATCGATACCGAGGACACACCTCGGTATTACTGCTCGGTATTGAGCCTGGGTTTTTACACCGATGGGCCAATACCGAGCAGTAGCCTCGGTATCGGGGCTTGTTTGGATTTGGTCTTCACGGTGTCGATCGATACTCGGTTCACTCCTGGTATCGATCGATGCTTCTTCAGTGGATACCGAGGTCACTCCTCGGTATCACTGCTCGGTTCCAAGGACTTTTCCCCCGAATTCTCCCTGTGGCGATACCGAGCTATGACACCGAGCAGTGGCATCGGTGTGACCCCTGAAGTACCGATGTCACTCCTCGGTGTCGATCGATACTAGGTGTTAC
>PKML01043802.1:142332-157481 GCA_002933935.1 Eutrema yunnanense | reverse complement strand
TTAAGCTGTTTAAGACCATCATCTTCCCTCGATTTGGAGTACCTCGAATTGTGATAAGTGATGGTGGCTCTCACTTTATCAACAAGATTTTCGAGAGGTTGCTGAAGAAGTATGGTGTAAACCATCGAGTGGCTACTCCATATCAGCCTCAAACCAGTGGGCAAGTCGAGGTCTCCAACAGGCAAATCAAGGAGATTCTGGAAAAGACAGTAGGTGCTTCTAGGAGGGATTGGTCTACAAAGTTGGATGATGCGCTATGGGCTTACAGGACTGCTTTCAAGACACCGCTGGGTACTACACCATTTCACTTGTTGTATGGGAAAGCATGTCACCTTCCAGTGGAGATTGAGCACAAGGCAGCATGGGCGACGAAGTTGCTGAACTTTGACATCAAGCCAGCTGCAGAGAGGAGATTGATTCAGCTGAACGAGTTGGATGAGATTAGGCACCACGCCTACGAGAACTCGAAGCTGTACAAGGAAAGGACTAAGGCCTATCATGATAAGAAGATCATCTTCAGACCTTTCGAGCCAAACGACTAGGTACTTCTGTATAACTCTCATTTGCAATTGTTTCCTGGTAAACTGCGTTCTCGTTGGTCAGGTCCCTTCACCATCAAGGAGGTCAGACCACATGGTGCTGTCGTGCTGATGAGTCCTACAGGCGATGAGTTTACTGTCAATGGACAGAGGGTGAAACACTATTGGGCAAAAGCCGAAATTCCAACAAGGCAGATAATGCCTTTGAATGATGCACCACAGCCTAAATGGTGTTACAGTCAAGCTAATGACGTTAAACGAGCGCTTTGTGGGAGGCAACCCACTGGTGAGTCTGTTTTTGAGTCGTTTTTCTTTTTATTTTTCGTTCGTTTTGTGTTTATGTCAGGATAAACAAGGAGCAAAACTCAAAATCGCCTAGTGTCGATCGATACCCCATTGGTATCGGTCGACACCAATCGTGAATAAGATGGTTCATCACGTCGATTTAAGCCTGGTATCGATCGATACCAGCGATACCAGGCCGTGTGTCGATCGACACCAGATGTCCCAGCACGGTAACTTCTTGTTTCTCTTCGTTCTATCCTTTTCTTTTGTTTCTTTTACCTACTCTAGGCTAGATAACACTAGGGACAGTGTTGTTCAAGTCTGGGGGAGGTGTCTGCTGACATTGTGTTTGTTTTTCTTAGAGTCAGTTGTTTTATCGAGTCAAAATCGTTTTATTGAGTCAAAACTGGTTGGAGATGATGATCATGTGCTTGAACCTATTGATGTGATTTTGTTTTTGAGTGCACAATGTTACAGGATCGGCTCTAGATCGACTAATGAAAAATCCAAGGACTGACCAGTTGACTAGAAAACATCCATGTCTCTAGCAGAGTTCTTCTGAAGCCTGAGCCAAATTTTTGTACTTCGTCAATGTGGTTAGTGTTTTTAGAGCTTGATTCATCATTCATATCTGATAAAGGAACCCATGTGTTTAGAGTTATGGTATCTCTCTCCCCTGTTATAAGTTGATAAATAAGAGCATAAAAAATTGAAATGATTTTCTTCTGAGTAGAGGGTTAGGAAAATTTCCAGCGATCCAATTATTCTACTTAAGAGGGAATGATCACACAAAGGATTGGAAGCGAGGCTAGGATTTTCCTATGATGCCATTATTCGCCTACATCCTTTGATACATTGAGAGGGAAGAACCGGGGATTTAGTAGCTAACACCATCAATACTCGCGACTCATACCTTGATGTATATGCAAAGCTGAAAATAAAAGAAAGATCATAATAAGAAATAAGTCTGGGGGAGAGAAATTGATACAAAAAGTGTGAAAAATGGTGGTTCCTTGTCATGATATTGTTTGGTGAATCTAGAAGGTTCTTGAACATTGGCTACAGCGATGAAACTGGCGATGAGAGCTTTATTTGAACAATGCTGTGAGATAATGTGTGGAGTCTGGAAAAGCTGTGAATGTCTACGAAGAAGTACATGGTGGTTAGATCAAAAGCTGGTTAGGTAACATTTGGGTGTTTGGAAAAAGGATCTCTGTGATGGTTCCTGAACAGGTGAGTCTCCGCGTTTTCAAACCTCTTTCTCTGGTTTAGTTTTCTGTTTTGCTTGAGGGCAGGCAAATGCTAAGTCTGGGGGAGTTGATATATCATGGTTTTTACCCCTTTTAGGCCATGATATAAGTCGGTTTTATAGAGTCTTTCTGCTATTTCGTAGTCTTTTAGAGTCTTTTACTGGTCTTAGCACGTTTGGAGCATAATTGGAGATATTGGAGCTTTCTGGAGCATTTTGGAGCAAAGCTGAAGTTCGTGTTGCTGAATACCCGATTTCACGTCAAGCATCGATCGACACTCATCACAGCAGACACGACCCGCGACTTTAATGAAGAGTTGAAGAATTACAACTTGGTCCAGAAGTCTTTAATATTTGCAAGAAGCCCCAAAACGTGATTTAGGTTATTTATAGGAATTTTACAGTCACTTTGTTGGCTACGCTTTATTTTATTCTGGATTTGTGAGAGAGCTTTTGAAGGGAGACAAGTCTGATACTCTGTTCGTCGAGAGAAGATTTCAAACCCTTTTGTTACTCTTTCTTATTTTCTATTGAGTATTTATTCAAACATGTTTATTGATTCAATTTCCATGTCTGAGTAGATCTCTTGTTAGGTTTAGGGATTCTCATAAGGGATTTCTTTGAATGCTAGGTTGATTAGTTATTTAGGGTTCATAATCTGAATTAGTTCTTTGCCTTAGGTTGTTCTCAAAGCTAATTCTAGATTGATCACCTAGAACTTAGATCTTAGGATAATTGATTAGGCACGACAATGCGATTAATTACCTGATAGAACTTAGGGTGAGCAAATTGATTATTCGCAAAGAGATTTGGTTTAATTGATTTGTGAACATATCAAACCTGGAATTAAGGCTGATTTATTCTTAGGGATTTGCAAAGAAATTTGGGATTCTGAAGTTTAGATTTAGATAGTTTTCGCAACGACAGTTGGTTAATTATACTCTAGTGATTTGAGTTCGAGAACCGTGCGTAACCTGAACCCTGATTAGTTAGTTTATTTTGCATTCATTGATTTCCTGAGAAATATCCCTGAACCTATCTCTTTCCCATCGATTTACAACTCGTTTACTGCTTACTGCTTTTGTTTAATCTGAATAGCTTAGCTTGATTTGATAACTATATAATCTATTGTGCGATTTCTCTGAGTTCTTGTGTTCGACCCCTGATATACTGCATCAACTGCTTTAGTACTGTTTAGGATATTAATTTGAGCATATCACACACGCTACAAGGCATGCAACATCTCCCTAATATTGGCGGATAGGAGCGTGAGGGTTCCTATTGGTTTGTTTGAGGATCTTCCTATCGTGGTGAAGGATTTCATTGTCCCCACGGATTTTGTGGAACTTGAAATGGATGAGGAACCAAAAGACCCTCTTATCTTTGGTAGGCCATTCCTAGCAACCGCGGGGGCGATAATCGATGTGAGGAAAGGCAAAATAGACTTTGACTTAAGTAAAGGAGAAGTCTTTGAGTTCGATATCAACAAGGTGATGAAGAAACCTACCATATATGGCCAATGTTTCTACATAGAGACCATGGATGAACTAGCCGACGAATTGCTTGAGGAAATGAGAGTAGAAGACAGTTTGGAAGTGGTCTTGACCAATGAGCGTAGTGATCATGGGTTCTTGAGTAAAGAGAGTCAAGGGTATGAGCTACTCATGGACTTGCACAAGCCGGTTTAAAGGGATACGCCTTTTGTTGAGTTGGGGGTTCGTGGTACCGAGGTTCAAGATGGGTCAAGAGTTGGTACGGTTCAAGAAGAGTTTGTTCTAGCCGTTGAAGAGACTAGCAAGGGTAAGTCTAGTCTTGAGGAGGACGATTGGAGCGAACTCAAAGCCCCTAAGGTGGACCTAAAACAACTTCCCACGGGACTAAGGTACGCTTTCCTAGGTCCAAACGAGTCATACCCGGTTATTGTAAATGATAGTTTGAATGAGAATGAACTATCCTCCCTTTTAGTTGAACTTAGGAAAGCCATTGGTTATTCTTTGGATGACATCAAGGGTATTTCCTCTACTTTAATCACACATAGAATCCATCTAGAGGATGAATCTAGGACCTCTGTTGAACATCAAAGAAGGTTGAATTCTAATTTGAAAGAAGTTGTAAAGAGAGAGATTCTTAAGCTTTTAGACGCGGGTATTATCTACCCAATATCGGATAGTACTTGGGTTTCACCGGTTCATTGTGTGCCTAAGAAATGGGGATAACAATTGTTAAAAATGAAAATGATGAAATGATACCTAGTAGGACAATAACCGGGAATAGGATGTGCATTGACTATAGGAAGCTAAACTCATCTACTCATAAGGATCACTTTTCGTTACCTTTTATAGATCAAATGCTTGAACGTTTAGCTAATCATCCATTTTATTGCTTTCTAGACGGTTATTCGGGTTTCTTTCAAATTCACATACACCTGAATGACCAAGAGAAAATGACTTTCACATGCCTGATATATCATGGTTTTTACCCTATTTAAGCCATGATATAAGTCCTTTTTATAGAGTCTTTCTAGTGTTTTTGTAGTCCTTTAGAGTCTTTTACAGGTTCCAGCACGTTGGGAGTATTATTGGAATTATTGGAGATTTCTGGAGCAGTTTGGAGCAAAGCAGAAGTTTGTGTTGCTGAGTACATGATTTCACGACAAGCATCGATCGATACCCACTGGTATGGATCGATACTCTTCGAGGCTGACACGACATGCGACTTTAATGAAGAGTTGAGGAATTGCAACTTGGTCCAGAAGTCTTTAATAATTACAAGAAGACCCAATTCGTGTTTTAGGTTATTTATAGGATTTTTACAGCCACTTGTAGGCTTAAGCTTTATTTTCTATACTTTGGTTTGAGACAAGTCTGAATCTCCCTTCGTCCGAGATCAGATCTTAAAACCTCTTGTTATTCTTATTTTGTATTGATGATTTATTCAAACATGTTGATTGTTTCATTCTCCATGTCTGAGTAAATCCCTTTTAGGTTTAGGGTTTTCTCATAAAGGATTTCTTTGAATGCTAGGTTGATTTAGGATTCACCATCTGAATTAGTTCTTCACCTTAGGTTGTTCTCAAAGCTAATTCTAGGTTGACGAATCTGGAACTTAGATCTTAGGATAATTGATTAGGCACGAGAGTGTAATTAATTACCTGATAGAACCTTAGGGGAGCAAATTGATTATTCGCAATGAGATTTTGTTTAATTGATTTGTGAACATATCAAACCTGATTTTAAAGCTGATTTAGACTTTAGGATTCGCAAAGAGATTTGGAATTCCTAGGATTTAGATTTAGATAGTTTTCGCAACGAGAGTTGGTTAACTATATTTTAGTGATTTGAGTTCAAGAACCGTGCATTAATCTGAATCCTGTTGCTGCATTCATTGATTTCCTGAGAAAAACCCTGGGCCTATATTCTCTCCATTGATTTACAACCCTTTTAATTTCTGCATTGCTTTCAATTACATCTGTTTCACTTAGCGTAATTCAGCTTCTAGAATCTATTGTGTGTTTCTATGAGTCCTTGTGTTCGACCCCTAGCTATACTACGACAACTGCTTTAGTATCTGAATAGGGTATTAATTTGAGCATATCAAATTTGGCGCCGTTGCCGGGGAGTCAATTCGCCATTAGATTTTAGCTGTAGAGTTTCGACTAAGTTCGTCGGTATCGATCGATACACTCCAGTATCGATCGATACTAGGACGATTTATTTGTTGATATCGATCGATACCATCCAGTATCGGTCGATACTCAACGTGTTTTTGTTACTAACGTGTGTTACCTAGTGTGTTTCAGGTGTGAATTTGGAACGTGCAAACGGGAAGATGAAGCAGACATCAGAGATGAGCAACACGGCGATATTAAGACCTGATGCAGCTGGAACCGTCGTTGCTCTTCCTGCTGTTGTTGATAAGATTGTCGCGCCAGCTGGGCGCGCCAACGTTGGGGACGATGCAGTAGTTGTTCGTGGTTGAACGATTGGTGAATACAACATGCCTCATCAGTATTATACCAATCGATCATCGATCCGCATTCCTACGTTCCAGAGGAACGACTTTGAGCTGAAGCCTGCTTACTTTGCTCTTGTGAGATCGCATCTCTTTCATGGTCTTCCTCACGAACATCCTATGGACCACATTGAGAAATTCGAAGATTTGGTCACTAGCGTGAAATACGATGGAGTGCCCAATGAATTCCTTTTCCGTAAGCTGTTCCCATACTCTCTTGGTGGAGACGCTACTTACTGGCTGAGGCAGTTACCTCTTGGATCACTGACTACCTGGGAAGAGATTAAGAGCGCTTTCTTGAACAATTTTTTCGATGATGCGAGATCCGAGGAGCTCAGGAACAAGATCTCTAAATTCTCCCAGGGCGGAACTGAGGGACTTAAGGTTGCTTGGGAGCGATTCAGATCTTATCAGAGGGATTGTCCGCATCATGGGTTCAATATGGTTCAGTTGTTGAATTTCTTCTTCAGAGGGATTGACTGTAAGTACCAGATGGCATTGGACTCTGCTAGCAATGGAAATTTCTTTACCAGATATCCTGACGATGCTTATCAGCTGATTGAGAACTTTGCATCTAGCCATAGCGCCAAGAATGCAGACTTTGAGAGAAAGAAGCAGGTTGGGAGCATGGATGGGTTGCAGATTGCTGAGGTGCATGCGAAGCTGGATTCGGTGCATAATATGTTGATGAGCAGGCAGAAGAAGATTGTTCGTTTTGCTGAAGGAAATGCAGTGGAGCATGTTAACTACGTTGGTGGAGCTGTATCTCAAAATCAAAGGTATCAATACCCACCCACACCACACAGAACTTCTAAAAACAGGATAGAATCCATGCTTGAACAGCTTCTTCACGGATAGCAGCAGATGACATCAACTTTCAACGGGAGGTTAGATACCTTGTACTCTGATCTGAATAGCAAAATCGAGGCTCTCAGTGTTCGTCAAACGATTTTGGATATACAGTTAGCCCAGACTGCCAAGATTTTGGCCGATTTCCCCAAAAATTGCGATGAAGATTCGGAAATCACCAAGGTATCGACCGACACAACCGAGTATCGATCGATACCAGTCCAAATCCTTTCTCGAGGCGTGTCAGAATCCTGAGTATCGATCGATACCCTACCTGGTGTCGATCGATACCCCTCGCAGATCGAGCCAGAATGGATGAAACCACATGAGTTGATTGAAGAAAGAGGCTACAATCCTAAAGTGCAATATCCTCGACCACCTCCACTGACGCAGCTGACTAAGAGGGAAGATCCAGGAATTTTCTCGGTTCCATGCTCTATCTCTGGAGCTAAATTCAAAGAATCTCTCGTCGACTTAGGGGCCAGCGTTAATGTCATGTCAAGAGCAATTGCAGAGAGATTGGGAGCTGATATTTGATCTCCCAAGATATCTATCACATCCGCGAACTCTTCAACCTCAACTCCATATGGCGCAATCGCTTATTTACTTGTCACAGTAGGAGGTTGTCTGGTCCCTACTGATTTTCAAGTTGTTGAGATGAGTAAAAAATCTATTACGCATCTAATTCTTGGACGACCATTTATGGCCACGGTTGGAGCGATTATGGATACACCAAGCAAGAGAATCTCGTTCTCATACATTGACAAGGAGGTGTACTACAAAGCCATCCCTATTAGAAGAATTCCTACACATATCTCTTGCATCACCATTGTTACAGGAGAGACGTTGGTAACTGATATTTTAGAAGAACCTCCTGACATGCCAACTATCACAGACATTCTAGATAGTCCTTTTGTCCTCATCAAGAAAGACATCGAAACAGTTAAGGCAAAGGAGAGGGGGAAGAGCAAAGAAGTAAAGGATGCTCCCTTTGTGATTTTAACCCCTCAGAAGTGCGATGGAGATTCAATTCAATATAAGGTGAAGTGCAAGGGAACTTCGAAACCATTCTCCAAAGCAAGAGTTCTTCTCACTTCGGAGCTGAAAGAAAAGGGACATGAGTTTGTGGAAAACATGATGAGCAGAACTTTGACGCTGGCGATGTCAGATTGTGGAGCTTGTTTCGGCACAAGTTCTCATTTTTCTCCTGACTGATCGTCCGTACAGTCAAGCTCGTGACGTAAAACAAGCGCTTGGTGGGAGGCAACCCACTGGTGAGTCTGTACATAACTCTTTTATTTTTGTTTTTATTTTTGTTTTGTGTCTTGTGTCTTGTGTCTAAACGTGAAACAGATTTGACGAGGAGTATCGATCGACACCACTCGATGTCGATCGATACCAAGTGTCGTGAGAAAGGAGCATAATTTTTCATGAGTGTCGACCAAAATGACGGGTGTCGACCAAAAACGACAAGTGTCGATCGATACCTCTGGGTATCGATCGATCCTCCACGGGAAGGTAAATTCTCTCTTAAAACCCTCGGGTTTCTTTTTCTCCTCCTTCTTCTCCATCGTTCGATACCGCCGACCCCTTCTCCTCTCAAATCGCATTTCCTCGTTTCTTCACCGATTTTGGTGATTCAAGTGCCTAGATTCATTAGATTTTCACTCTCTATCTCCCTCTAGCATTTGTTTCTCAGATCTGCAAAGGTATGTACTCGAAATCCCGCCTTTTCCATCCGATTTTTAGGTTTAAAATTGTGTGATTCCACTCTTTAGCACTTGTTTTTCTTGACAATGGTCATTTGCTGAGATGCTCTAGACTGGTTTCGCACCTTGCCTTATGTTCGATTGCCCTTAATTTCATGAATTGGATGATTTGGATTGTGGATATGCGATAAACTGGAATTGGCCCAGGGTGACGATAAGAATTTTCTGTGATTGCTGAGAGGTGTTGGATTTATGCTGTGTCCTTTTGTCTTTTTTCACAGATGACATCTAAGTCCAAGAGAGCCAGGACTACAGGCGCATCGAGCTCTAACCGGTCTACTACGGATATTCCTGCAGCCCCATGCAGAAGTCCTTGGCCTAAGCTGAACGAGAAGGCCAGGATCCCCTGCCACCGCGATTGGGATGGACAGGAGAAGGCGTATGCCTTAAGTGATGACACCGCCTTTAGACCCATTTCTGAGGAGTGGGACGATTTTGACACGCTGTTCTACAACGCGTGGTTGGGTGTTACCATCGAGCCCACCAGGTTTGTGGATGGAGTTTCCCTGCATCAGCTGGGTCTCGACTCGGATCTGGCTCGTCTGCTTGAGCGGATTGGTTTCGGTCACATGGCTACACGGCAGCATGACCTCTACCCCGACTTGGTTCGTCAGTTCATGGCGACCGCTCGCATTAGCTATTCAGACGAGGTTTTTGCTAGTTGCACAGGGTGGCACCCTATCTTTCATGGCTCGCGGAGTGAGGTACAGGATTTCATTCCCTGACCTCTGTGATCTCTATGGTTTTCGGAGGGATCTCAGGAGGATTGCTCTTCCAGCTGCCCATCCTGACATACGTGGATTTTGGGCATGGTTTGGGAATGGTGTCTACGATTCTAAGACGTCCACTCAGATGGACATTCGACATCTGGTTCTGTGATGCTTTGTTAGGATCCTGAGCACTACTCTCATGTGCAAGATGGAACCTAACAAGATGAGAGTGTCTGAGCTTCTGCTGTTGTTTCTGGCTGTCAGGAACATCATCCCTGAGCAGGATTTTGAGTGGCCTGAGTTGGAAGATGTTAACCTTGGGGCTGTCTTTGCACATTATCTGGTCTCTCTGAAGACCAAACCATTCACAGGGACGAGCACGAAGAAGGAGTCAGTTGGTAGTCTTCTGACACCTATCTTCCAGCACCTCGGGATCAGTACTACGAGTTGCTCGATAGTCACTGCGCGTCGGTACATGGATGAAGCTCATATGAGGAACCTTAAGTGGTTGAAACCCAGAAGGAAGTGGATCCTTAACAGATCCAATCTGGTGCAGCTACCTGCTAGGGATCTGACAAACGTATATGAGGATCCTACTCTGCTTCGTTTCGAGCCTCCTGCAGACCTCCTGACTTCAATCTCTACGACTCGACGACAGGTTCGTCCTCCTGCTGATATCCCATCAACTTCACGTCAGAGAGGACGTACACAGGCTGCACCGTGTCCACCCATTCCTGAACCACAGTGGCCTGAGGCCACGGATTTCCCGATGGAACTCGCTGCTTTCCAGAGATTTATGATAGCAAGCATGAAGAGCATCTGGGCTGCTGTTCGCTGCCGTTGCACGACTACCACGGATGCTGATCCATCGTCCCAGCCTGGACTTTCACATACACCTACTGCAGACCATGAGAGCGATTCCGAGGAGACACATGATTAGTCTTATATGATCTTCACGTTTGTATTCTTCTTTCTTTTTCTTTTTCTTTCATTTTTTTCTTTTCTGTTGAACTTATGTCAGAGTTTGTTTTTGCACTTGAACTTCTTTGGATTTATGTTCGATCTATCATGTTGCTTTTAACCTGTTTTTGAGTGTTCCTAACAGTGCTAACTTCTAACACAATGGAACGCTTCCCCTGGTTAAGCAACTCGTCACCTTTGATTTTTAATCATTGAGTCGACATACAGTTGGTATCGATCGATACTGCCTAGTATCGATCGATACCCTGTACATGTACGGTTCCTAATTTTCATAATCCACTCATTTCATTTGTTTTCGTTCACCTACTCTAGGCTAGATAACACTGGGGACAATGTTGTTCAAGTCTGGGGGAGGTGTCTGCTGACATTGTTTTTGTTTTTCTTAGAGTCAGTCATTTTATCGAGTCAAAATTGTTTTTGTTTTTCTTAGATAATGACCCTGTGCTTGAACCTATTGATTTGATTTTGTTTTTGAGTGAACAGTGTTACAGAACCAGCTCTAGATCGACTAATGAAAAATCCAAAGACTGACCAGTTGACTAGAAAACATCCATGTCTCCAGCAGAGTTCTTCTGAAACCTGAGCCAAATTTTTGCACTTCATCAATGTGGTTAGTGTTCATAGAGCTTGATTCATCATTCATATCTGATAAAGGAACCCATGTGTTTAGAGTTATGGTATCTCTCTCCCCTGTTATAAGTTGATAAATAAGAGCATAAAAGATTGAAATGATTTTCTTCTAAGTAGAGGGTTAGAAAAATTTCCAGCAATCCCATTATTCTACTTAAGAGGGAATGATCACACAAAGGATTGGAAGCGAGGCTAGGATTTTCCTATGATGTCATTATTCGCCTACATCCTTTGATACATAGATGGGGAAGAACCGGGGATTTGGTGGCAAACACCATCAATACTCGCGTCTCATACCTTGATGTGTATATGCAAAGCTGAAAATAAAAGAAAGAACATAATAAGAAATAAGTCTGGGGGAGAGAAATTGATACAAAAAGTGTGAAAAAGGGTGGTTCCTTGTCATGATATTGTCTGGTAAAGAATCAGGAAGGTTCTTGAACATTAACTGCAGCGATAAAACTGGCGATGAAGGTTTTACTTGAACAAAGCTGTGGGATAATGTATGGAGTCTGGGAAAGCTGCGAATGTCTACGGAGAAGTACATGGTGGTTAGATCAAAAGCTGATTTGGTGACATTTGGGTACTTGGAAAGAGGGTCTTCTCGATGGTTCATGAACAGGTGAGTCTCCGCGTTTTCAAAACTCTTTCTCTGGTTTAGTCTTCTATTTGCTTGAGGGCAAGCAAAGGCTAAGTCTGGGGGAGTTGATATATCATGGTTTTTACCTTATTTAAGCCATGATATAAGTCTTTTTTATAGAGTCTTTCTAGTGTTTTTGTAGTCCTTTAGAGTCTTTTACAGGTTCCAGCACGTTTGGAGTATTATTGGAATTATTGGAGCTTTCTGGAGCAGTTTGGAGCAAAGCAGAAGTTCGTGTTGCTGAGTACCTGATTTCACGACAAGCATCGATCGATACCCCCTGGTATCGATCGATACTCTTCGAGGCTGACACGACATGCGACTTTAATGAAGAGTTGAGGAATTGCAACTTGGTCCAGAAGTCTTTAATAATTACAAGAAGACCCAATTCGTGTTTTAGGTTATTTATAGGATTTTTACAGTCACTTGTAGGCTTAAGCTTTATTTTCTATACTTTGGTTTGAGACAAGTCTGAATCTCCCTTCGTCCGAGATCAAATCTTAAAACCTCTTGTTATTCTTATTTTCTATTGATGATTTATTCAAACATGTTGATTGTTTCATTCTCCATGTCTTAGTAAATCCCTTTTAGGTTTAGGGTTTTCTCATAAAGGATTTCTTTGAATGCTAGGTTGATTATCTTATTAGGATTCACCATCTGAATTAGTTCTTCACCTTAGGTTGTTCTCAAAGCTAATTCTAGGTTGACGAATCTGGAACTTAGATCTTAGGATAATTGATTAGGCACGAGAGTGCAATTAATTACCTGATAGTTACTTAGGAGAGCAAATTGATTATTCGCAAAGAGATTTGGTTTAATTGATTTGTGAACATATCAAACCTGATTTTAAAGCTGATTTAGACTTTAGGATTCGCAAAGAGATTTGGAATTCCTAGGATTTAGATTTAGATAGTTTTCGCAACGAGAGTTGGTTAACTATATTTTAGTGATTTGAGTTCAAGAACCGTGCATTAATCTGAATCTTGTTAGTTAATTTAGTTGCATTCATTGATTTCCTGAGAAAAACCCTGGGCCTATATTCTCTCCATTGATTTACAACCCTTTTAATTTCTGCATTGCTTTCAATTACATCTGTTTCACTTAGCGTAATTCAGCTTCTAGAATCTATTGTGTGTTTCTGTGAGTCCTTGTGTTCGACCCCTAGCTATACTACGACAACTGCTTTAGTATCTGAATAGGGTATTAATTTGAGCATATCAATGCCCTTATGGCACCTTCGCATATCGAAGGATGCCATTTGGGCTGTGTTCCAACGTTGTATGATGTCCATTTTCTCTGATCTTATTGAAGGCATGGTAGAAGTCTTTATGGATGACTTCTCCGTGTATGGGTCTTCGTTTGGTGTTTGCTTGTCTAATCTTTGTAGGGTCTTGCAACGATGTGAGGAGGCAAACTTGGTACTCAATTGGGAGAAGTGTCATTTTATGGTGCGTGAGGACATCATACTAGGACACAAAATATTCGAGAAGGGCATAGAGGTAGACAAAGCCAAGATTGAGGTGATGGTTAGCTTGGAGCCGCCTAAGTCGGTCAAGGACATCCGGTCTTTCTTGGGTCATGCGGGGTTCTACTGAAGGTTCATCAAAGACTTCTCGAAAATCACAAGACCTCTCACAAGGCTACTTTGCAAGGAGGTTGAGTTCGTGTTTGATGAGTTGCTAGCCGTGGTGTTTGCAATCGAGAAATTTAGGTCTTATGTTGTGGGATGATATATCATGGTTTTTACCCTGTTTAGGCCATGATATAAGTCCTTTTATAGAGTCTTTTCTAGTGTTTTGTAGTATTTTAGAGTCTTTTACAGGTCTTAGCACGTTTGGAGCTTAATTGGAGATATTGGAGCTTTCTGGAACATTCTGGAGCGAAGCAGAAGATCCGTGTAGCATACCCGTCAAAATCACCTGAGTATCGATCGATACTGCCTAGTATCGATCGATACCCCTCGGGGAAACAGAAGGATCGCGACTTAATGAAGAGTTGTAGAATTGCAGAATTGGCCCATAAGTCTCTGATAATTACAAGATGGCCCAGAACGTGTTTTAGGTTATAAATAGGAGTTTTCAGCCACTTGTTTAGGCTATGCTTTATTTTATAGTTTGATTTTACTCTGGCTTTAGAGAGACAAGTCTGAATCTCCCTTCGTCCGAGATCAGATCTCTAAACCTTCTTTGATTATTCTATTGATGATTTATTCAAACATGTCTATTGATTCAATTGCCATGTCTGAGTAGATCCGCCTTAGGTTTAGGGTTTTCTCATAAAGGATTTCTTTGAATGCTATGTTAATTATCTGTTTAGGATTCACCATCTGAATTATAGTTCTTCGCTTAGGTTGTGTTCATAGCTAATTCTAGGTTGACGAATCTGGAACTTAGATCTTAGGATAATTGATTAGGCACGACAGTGCGATTAATTACCTGATAGAACCTAGGTGAGCAAATTGATTACTCGCAAAGAAATTTGGTTTAATTGATTTGTGAACATATCAAACCTGTTATTAAAGCTGATTTTGACTTTAGGATTCGCAAAGAAATTTGGAATTCCTGAGATTTAGATTTAGATAGTTTTCGCAACGACAGTTGGTTAATTATACTTTAGTGATTTGAGTTCTAGAACTGCGCTAAATCTGAATCCTGCTAGTTAGTTTATCTGCATTTATTGATTTCCTGAGAAAAACCCTGGGCCTATATTTCCCTGATTGAATACAACTCTTTTAGCTCTTCCATACTTCTGAGCTGAAAGAGAAAGGACAAGAGTTTGTAGACAGCATGCTAAGCAGAACTCTGAAGCTAGTAATGTCAAGTGATGGAGCCTAAAGGGCGTTACAGTCAAGCTATTGACGTTAAACGAGCGCTTGGTGGGAGGCAACCCACTGGTGAGTCTGTTTTTGATTCGTTTTTCTTTTTATTTTCGTTTGTTTTGTGTCTGTGTTAGGATGAACAAGGAGCAACTCAAAATCGCCTTAGTATCGATCGATACCACATTGGTATCGATCGACACCAATCGCGAAATAAAGGTTCGTCTAGTCGATTTAAGCCTGGTATCGATGGATACCCAGGTTGTGTGTCGATCGATACTTGACGTTCCAGCAAGGTAACTTCTTGTTTCTCTTCGTTTATCCTCTTCTTTTGTTTTATTTCACTGACTCTAGGCTAGATAACATTGGGGACAGTATTGTTCAAGTCTGGGGGAGGTGTCTGCTGACATTGTTTTTGTTTTTCTTAGAGTCAGTTGTTTTATCGAGTCAAAATTGTTTTATTGAGTCAAAATTTGTTGGAGATTATGACCATGTGCTTGAACCTATTGATTTGATTTTGTTTTTGAGTGCACAGTGTTACAGGATCAGTTCTAGATCGACTAATGAAAAATCCAAAGACTGACCAGTTGACTAGAAAACATCCATGTCTCCAGCAGAGTTCTTCTGAAGCCTGAGCCAAATTTTTGCACTTCATCAATGTGGTTAGTGTT
>PKML01043802.1:109840-135264 GCA_002933935.1 Eutrema yunnanense | reverse complement strand
TAATTCAGATGGTGAATCCTAAACAGATAATTAACCTAGCATTCAAAGAAATCCTTTATGAGAAAACCCTAAACCTAAGGTGGATCTACTCAGACATGGCAATTGAATCAATAGACATGTTTGAATAAATCATCAATAGAATAATCAAAGAAGGTTTAGAGATCCGATCTCGGACGAAGGGAGATTCAGACTTGTCTCTCTAAAGCCAGAGTAAAATCAAACTATAAAATAAAGCATAGCCTAAACAAGTGGCTGAAAACTCCTATTTATAACCTAAATCACGTTCTGGGCCATCTTGTAATTATCAGAGTCTTCTGGGCCAGTTCTGCAATTCTTCAACTCTTCATTAAGTCGCGATCCTTCTGTTTCCCCGAGGGGTATCGATCGATACTAGGCAGTATCGATCGATACTCAGGTGATTTTGACGGGTATGCTACACGGATCTTCTGCTTCGCTCCAGAATGTTCCAGAAAGCTCCAATATCTCCAATTAAGCTCCAAACGTCCTAAGACCTGTAAAAGACTCTAAAATACTACAAAACACTAGAAAAGACTCTATAAAAGGACTTATATCATGGCCTAAACAGGGTAAAAACCATGATATATCATGGGATCAAAGGTGATTGTCTACACCGATCATGCGGCCCTAAGATAAATTTATGCAAAGAAAGACACAAAGCCAAGGCTACTCCGTTGGATCTTGCTTCTACAAGAGTTTGATTTAGAGATAGTAGACAAGAAGGGGATAGAAAATTGAGTGGTGGATCATTTGTCTAGGATGAGGATAGAAGACCTAGTTCCCATTGATGATAAGCTCCCCGAGGAGAGCCTCATGGTTGTAAATGTGTTGAGAAAGGGGATTAAGGCCGTGAATTGTATTGAGGATGCTAATGGGTTGCAAGATGAGAAACTTCCATGGTTCACGGATCTAGCCAACCATCTAGTGTGTAGGAAGGAACCGCCTTTGGACGGGTACAAGAAGAAGAAGTTCTTCCATGACGTGACAAGATACTATTGGGACGAGCCGTTCTTGTATAAACTATGCTCGGATGGCTTGTATAGAAAATGTGTTGCGGAAGAAGAAGTCCAAGGAATCCTACTCCATTGTCATGGGTCAAGCTATGCTGGTCATCATGCCTCCCACAAAACGGCTACAATGGTTCTTCAATCTGGTTTTAGGTGGCCTTCATTATTCAAGGATGCGCACCTCTTGTCTCCACATGTGATGCGTGCCAAAGGAAAGGGAATATTGGGATGAGAGATGAAATGCCCCAAAACCCAATCCTTGTGGTGGAGATGTTTGACGTATGGGGTATCGATTTTATGGGACCCTTCCCGTCATCATATGGTAACCAATACATATTGGTGGCGGTTGATTACGTCTCTAAATGTGTGGAAGCCATTGCAAGCCCGACTAACGATGCTAAGGTTGTCCTAAAACTATTCAAGTTCCACTACAAGAAAACAGCGTTTTAACGACTACATGTGGCGACTAAAACATTAGTCGCTACGAATTGTGACTAATTAGCAACTATTTTCCGACTATTTGGCGACTAGTAAGGTTTAGTCGTAATGTTGTCGCTGTTTTACTACCAAACAGAATAGTCGCTATAGTAGTCGCTATTTTACGACTATTTTAAGCTCAGTCGCCAAATTACGACTACAGTTACGACTAATATTACGACGGGACTTTGTAGTCGCAGAATAGTCACCAAATTAGCGATTAATATGCGACTATTTGGGCGGGTCGCATAGCAGTCGGTAAACAGTCGTACAAAACCGGTGAAAAACATGTGTTATTTGTTGTTTGGGTTGGTGCACCGGTTTTATGTGACTACAATATGTAGTCGCCTTTCAGACGCCATGTAGTCGCTATGTAGTCGGCAAAATCGTCTATATAAACAAAATTTACCCCATTTCTTCTCCTCATTCGATCTTAAACACAAAACAAACATATTTCTTCTCCTCATTCGATTTTAAACACCAAATCAAACATATTTCTTCTCCTCATTCGATTTATTAGTTATAAAATGTCGGGAAATTACAATTATAGTAATTTCCGGGAGTGGATGTATAATAGGTTCGATGAAGAGACGGGAAATTTCTCGGAACAGTTCAGAGCGGGGGTGGAGCAATTCATGACATTTGCAAATAGCCAGCCTCTAACACAAAGTAATGGCGGTAAGTTTTTCTGTCCTTGTAGTGTTTGCAAGAACGAGAAATTTATCCCGGGGACAAGAATTTGGAATCATATTTATAGCAAAGGATTTATGCCAGAGTATTATGTTTGGTATAAGCATGGGGAAGAATTCAATATGGCGGATTTAGGATCGAGGTATGTTGATACGACGTATATAGGTGGAAGTGAAGAAGTGGGTAATGTAGTAGAAGATATATATGTGGATATGGTGAATGATGCATTTCGTGATAACGTGAGTTTTGATAACTATCATCAAGGTGGTACTAGTTATCAGAATGTAGAAGAACCGATACGTAACCATTCAAAGAAATTCTACGACTTGTTAGAAGGTGCAAATAATCCACTATACGATGGTTGTCGTGAAGGTCACTCGCAGTTATCATTAGCTGCTCGAGTCATGCAAAATAAGGCAGAATATAATATGAGTGAAAAGTTAGTGGATTCGGTTTGCGGAATCTTGACAGACTATTTACCAGAAGGAAACAAGTCAACTTGTTCACATTACGAGACAGAAAAATTGATGCGCAATTTAGGTCTCCCATATCATACAATTGATGTTTATATTAACAATTGTATGATCTTCTGGAAAGAAGACGAGAAGGAAGATAAATGTCTGTTTTGTGGAAAACAAATATGGAAGCCTAAGAACGACAGGCGTAGAACCAACGTACCATACAGTCGTATGTGGTATCTACCCATTGCTGACAGATTGAAGAGAATGTATCAAAGCGAGAAGACTGCAACGGCAATGAGATGGCATGCCGAGCACCACACAAAGGAGGGAGAAATGGGTCATCCTTCTGATGCGGCGGAGTGGAGATATTTTCAAGATCAACATCCCCGGTTTGCCGAAGAACCGCGTAACGTTTATCTTTGATTATGTACTGATGGGTTCAATCCATTTGGCATGTCTCGTAATCATTCGTTGTGGCATGTGATCTTGACGCCATATAATTTACCCTCGGGTATGTGCATGAATACAGAGTATTTATTTATTACAATTCTGAATTTTGGGCCAAATCATCCGTGAGCTAGTCTCAATATCTTCCTCCGACCTCTTATTGAGGAGTTAAAAGAGTTGTGGTCTAATGGCGTCGATGCATACGATGTGTCCTTGAATCAAAATTTTAATCTAAAAGTAGTGCTGATGTGGACGATAAGCGACTTTCCGGCGTATAGCATGTTATCCGGATGGACAACCCATGGTAAATTGTCTTGTCCAGTTTGCATGGAAGATACAAATTCTTTTTATCTACCTATTGGAAGGAAGACGTGTTGGTTTGATTGTCACCGAAGATTTCTTCCTCTTGGTCATCCACTGAGGAGGAATAAAAAAGACTTCCTAAAGAGAAAAGCCGCTTCGAGAGAGTATCCACCTCCGTCTTTGACCGGTGAGCAAGTTTATTTCGAGCGGTTAGCTGGTGTAAATCCATCGAAAACAAAGGATGTTGGTGGAAATGGTCACGAAAAGAAGAATCCGGGCTATGGGAAGCACCATAACTGGCACTAGGAAAGCATATTTTGGGAGCTGCCGTACTGGAGGGACCTCAACCTCCGTCATTGTCTTGATGTGATGCATATAGAGAAGAATTTTTTGACAACATCATGAATACTCTAATGAGTGTGAAGGGTAAATCGAAAGACAACATCATGTCAAGATTGGATATAGAATGATTTTGTTCTCGGCCACACTTACATATTGATAGTGAGGGTAAAGCTCCTTTCCCATTCTTCACATTGACAGAAGAAGCCAGAAAAAGTTTACTGGAATGTGTGAAACATGCGGTTAGGTTCCCAGATGGATATTCGTCAGACTTAGCTAGTTGTGTTGATATAGACAACCAAAAGTTTTCAGGCATGAAGAGTCATGACTGCCATGTTTTTATGGAGCGGTTACTTCCATTTATCTTTGCAGATATCCTAGACCAGAATGTCCACCTTGCGTTATCAAGTACTAATTACGACTATTTCTGTAAATATGATTATAGTATTGTATATATATAGTAACCTCATGAAATTTTCATGTATATTGTAGGGGTTGGAGCATTTTTCCGAGACTTATGTTCGAGAACTTTGCATGAAAGTCGCGTTCAAATTTTGAAACAGAAGATAGTTTTAATCCTATACAATTTGGAAAAGATATTTCCACCTTCATTTTTCGATGTGATGGAGCACCTGCCTATACATCTCCCATACGAAGTTGAATTAGGAGGCCCTGTCCAGTATAGGTGGATGTATCCTTTTGAAAGGTTTTTCAAAAAGTTGAAAGGGAAAGCAAAGAACAAAAGATATACGGCATGATCGATTGTCGAATCATATATCAATGACGAGATTGCTTATTTCTCAGAGCACTACTTTGCTGCGAATATACAAACGAAATCAAGGTAAATGCTAAAATCAATCACATCATGTCTACTTTGCCATTTAATTTGTATAGACGTCCTATGTATTTTAATGTGAATTACTTTTCTACTAATTTGGTCAGGTTAACAAGATTCGATGAAGGTGAAGTCTCCGTATATCATGTCCCTGGAGTACCTTCTATATTTACTCAAGTAGGCCGTCCAAGTGGAGAAATGCATGAAATATGGCTCTCAGAGAGAGACTATCAATGTGCACATGCATATGTTTTACGAAATTGTGATTATTTTCAGCCAATTGAGAGGTATATAAGTAGGCATCTCTCTCAGATTACGTTTTACTATATATAATCCTTGTTTAATTTCTCATATTTGTGTTGGTCTTGTGTAGAATGTTCGAGGAATTTATTTCTGCAAAATATCAAGGACTTTCCGAAAAAGAACTCTCTACGAAAAGAGCTGACGAATATCATTTATGGGTGAAAGAATATGTATGTCTAAAAAACATTCATAACTATGCATATATTTATACTTAAATATATTTATGCTATTTTTATATATATGCAGGTTTCTTACTGGAACCCCACGAATCCATTTCCTACTTGGGTTCAAGAGATAGTCCATGGACCTTTGAATAAGGTCAAAACCTGGCCAATGTATTTTACAAGAGGCTATTTGTTTCATACGCAAAATCACGGCGCTGGACGAAAGACATGTAACTATGGGGTCTGTGTTAAAGGTCAAAATTACACTGATGCATCTGATGAAGCGGATTTCTTCGGGACCTTAAATGATATCATACAACTCGAGTACGAGGGGATGGTCAATTTGAGAATCACACTTTTTAAGTGCAATTGGTATGATCATGTTATCGGTAGAGGCACTCGGAGGAGCAATGGTGGTGTTGTAGACGTTCTTTCATCGAGAAAATACAATAAATACGAACCATTTATTCTAGGTACGTACTTATTAATGTTGATATTATATATATATATATACTGATGTATAACTTATTTATACATTTTTATATTGCAAACAGCCTCACAAGTGGATCAAGTTTGTTATATTCCGTATCCATACACAAAGAAACCGAAGCAGTTGTGGCTCAATGTTCTAAAAGTGAATCCGAGGAGAAACATTTCAGGGGAATATGAACAAAAGGAACCGACTCTTTTGCAAACAGAAAATGATGATGATGTATTGATGACTACAATTAAAGATCTCGTACTTGACAATTTCGTACAAGGAGACCAAATAAACCTCGATTACGATATCGGAGATGCAGAACCAGAAGATGAATTTCAGTGTAATTTTTCGTCTTCTGATGAAGAATCAGATGACGAAGAACCCTACTAAGTAACTACGTTACTAATGTCACAATTTCGGTGTAATTTGTCTTTTATATTATTTATCGTATAATAATATAAATAACTCGACCAGATGAATTTCAGTGTAATTTGTCGTCTTGTAATCTTTACCACTAGGCCATAGTATTTAATCGGTATTTATCACACACACACATTTATAACTCGACCAGATGTATTCAGGATAAAAAAAAATGTCCTCAACCAGATTCAAACCCGGGTTCGGGTGAACATTGTTGCGATCTTTTCCGCCTGGCCATAGTCTTTAATTGGTATTTATCACACACACACATTTATAACCCGACCAGATGTATTCAGGGAAAAAAAAAACAAAATATGTCCATCATAGGACTCGAACCCGGGTGAAGAGAAACATGTGTGCGTCTTTACCAATAGGCCATAGTCTTTAATCGGTTTATAACACACATACAAATTATTTAAGTTGACCTGATTTATTCAGATTAAACAAAAAAATCTACGAAAGCCCTAAATCCCGAAGTCCTTCTTCGCGAACCCTTCGATTTCATCTTCTTCTCCTCTCGAATCTCTTCTTCTCCTT
The DNA here is from genome assembly GCA_002933935.1 of Eutrema yunnanense. Classification (NCBI taxonomy): domain Eukaryota; kingdom Viridiplantae; phylum Streptophyta; class Magnoliopsida; order Brassicales; family Brassicaceae; genus Eutrema; species Eutrema yunnanense. The sequence continues at coordinate 128,782 of PKML01043802.1, read as the reverse complement.
CGAATTCATCTTCTTCTCCTTCGATTTCTCCTCTCGAATCTCTTCTACTTCTTTTCTTGCCATTCTCTGACGATGCCAGAAGCTAAGAAGGGTAAGAGTCAGAAGAGAAAACACGCTCCCAATCTTTCTCAGAGACGCGGAGGTTACAATCCCTCTCGACAATGTCGCAAACACCGAGATCTCTTCCGCCGCAGTACAACATCACGCCGTCTGCCCAAGTTCCTCCGACTCAGACAACACCACCTCAAGTCGCCGTCGACAATCAACCGTCAACCTCAGCACCAGATTTCTGGAGCTTTCCACCGCCACAGTAACTTTTCAACAGTGAAGAACGCCGTGCGCCTGAATCGGATCCACTGGAGGCTCCACCGTCACCACATCAGAACTCTCAGGCTCAGAGTCATCCATCTTCTCACGGACACAGTTTTGAAGATGAATCTCCAGTGTTGCTGGATCTCCAGGAAGACACGCTAAGGGCTCTCAATGCACTGCTTATGGTGCCAGACCGGGATAAGTTTACAACTGTCCTCTCTCCCACAGCGACGCCGAACTCGAGCTGGTATGACCTTGCCATTGTATAATGTGATTCTGTGTGTTTTGTGTTAGAATGTGTTTTGTGTTTGAATGTGATTCTGCATTGAATCGTGTCTGTGTGTATAATGTGTTTATGGATTTGATTAGAATGTGTTTACTGGATTTGATTAGAATTGTGTTTGTGTTTGATTAGAATTATGTTTGTGTCTGAGTCTTAGCGTATACACAATTTGATGTGTTTAGAAATGTGTTAATCTAGCTTAGTTTATAATGTGTTTGAATGTGTTTCATGTCTAGTTTCATGTGTCTATTAGTGTTAGTTCTGTGAAGTCTTAGGTCTTCTGGTTTTAGGTCTTAGGTCTTAGTTCTCTGAAATGTCTCTGTGTTTGAATGTGTTCGATGGGTTTGATTAGAACGTGTCCGCTTAGATTAGAATTGTGCCTGGTTTCATGTGTTTGATTAGAATTGTTTCAAGTCTGGTTTCATGTGTCTATTAGTATTAGTTCTCTGAAGTCTTAGGTCTTAGGTCTTCTGGTTTTAGGTCTTAGGTCTTAGGTCTTCTGGTTTTAGGTCTTAGGTCTTCTGGTTTTAGGTCTTGGGTCTTAGGTCTTCTGGTTTTAGGTCTTAGGTCTTAGCTCTCTGAAATGTGTTTCATGTCTGTGTTTTAATGTGTTTGTGTATGTATTGTGTCTGTCTTTGATTCGAATTGTCTCTGTGTTTGAATGTGTTTGATGGATTTGATTAGAACGTGTTTGCTTTGATTAGAATTGTGTCTGGTTTCATGTGTTTGATTAGAATTGTTTCATGTCTGGTTTCATGTGTCTATTAGTGTTAGTTCTCTGAAGTCTTAGGTCTTAGGTCTTCTGGTTTTAGGTCTTAGGTCTTAGTTCTCTGAAATGTGTTTCATGTCTGTGTTTGAATGTGTTTGTGTCTGTATTGTGCCTGTCTTTGGTTTTATGTCTTAGGTCTTCTGGTTTCATGTGTTTTGAGGTCTTAAGTTAAATAAATGTTTGCTTTATTTCATGTGAGTTTTTGCAGGTTTAATCGCGACATGGGATCGAAACTGGTTAGGAAAATCACTAAAGTGTTTACCAACAAATTCGATGGTCCCTACTATAGATGGACATGTGTGCCTCGGGAGAGACAAGAATGATACTTCCTCGAGTTCGCGGTAAAGTTTTATGTTCTATAGCAGTGTGATGTTTTCTGTCATATAGGTTTGCTTCTGATGTTTTCACAAACATTCTGTTGTCTTTGTATTGTAGAAAACCCACACCTGGGATCCCTTGATAACAGGGACAGTTAAAGAGTATTTTGATGAAATCTGTCAACGCCGGATGAAGGACATGGTTAGCAGTGCGAGGACTAGTCGAGAGCGACCTAATTGGATCGGTGACACGCTCTGGAATACGATGACTCAGTACTGGGACACTGAAGAAGCAAAGCTGAGGAGTCTCACCTATTCCAATGCTCGTCTGTCTGACCGTCAAGGTCTCGGTCCTCACATCCACTTGTCAGGACCGAAGTCATATCAACAAATTCAACATGAAATGGTGAGTAACTTTTACTTTTTCTTACACCTTAACAACTTTAAAAAATTTCATAATCATTGTTTATTTTGTAACATTGCAGGAAGCGGAATTGGGACGATCGGTTAGTCTTGGTGAGGTTTTCATCAAGACACATACAAAACCAGATGGTACCTATGTCGATAAGAAGCGGAGAAAATCGCTCAAAGATATCAGGAGAAGCTACAACAGAAGTTGTCTGACCTCGTGACAGAGGCTTCAGATGTTTCAGACGGTGCTTCTCGACCTCGAGAGCTAACAACAGATGACTATACTAGCATCTTTCTTGAGGTAAGTAACATTTTCAGTCCACATTTATATTGTCTTGGCTTTTGTCTACTTTAATTACGTTTTTCTCTTACTTTTTCACAGTCCACTGACTTGGATTCGCGAGGAACTCCTTATGGAGTTGGAAGCCTGAATGAGACTCTTATCAATGGAAAGCGCAAGCAACCGGGAGCCTCTTCCTCATTTGTTGCACTGCAAGAGCAACTGAAGGAAGCTCAACGGAAAATCGAGGAGCAGGCTGCCTATAATGAACGGCGTGATGCTGAGATTGCTGCCCGTGAAGCACAGCACTCCCGAGCTGCGGCTGAGCAAAAGGACAAGTTCAAGCACTTCTCCTTGGTGGAAAAGTACTTGCGCCAAACTGATCCGAGGTTTCTCGACTTCTTGTCTGCTAATTCACCTCCAGCAACAACCAATATGCTTCCATCAACAGATCAACCATCTACTTCTTAGGTTACCTCTGTTTTTTTATCACTTGTGTTACCTATGTTTTTTTAGAACTTGTGTTGTGAACTTGTTATGGAGTTTGAATACATTGGTTAATATTTGTAATCAAATGGTATTTTCAATGAAATTTCGGTTTTTTAGTAATTTAAGTTTGTAACACAGGTTTACATTTGAGAAACAAACAAATACCAATCGTTCATACCAAATTCTAATATTGACATAAAAATAGTCAGTAAACAGTCGCATAGTAGTCGCCAAATAGTCTCTAAACAGTCGCATAGTAGTCGCCGTATATTTACATCATCGAAGTTTATGTTCCGATTAGTCGCCGAATAGTCGTCAAATTAGTCATACAATAGTCGGTAAATGGTCACTATATTTTACGACTATATTTGGTGACTACAATTATCCGACTACATCTTGACCCTTCCTATAGTCGTTTACTAGTCGCCTAATTTATGCGACTATTTTACGACTACTACAATGTGCGACTATGTTACGACTATTACAATGTGCGACTATTTTACGATTATTACACTATTCATGGTCGTAGTCGGAAAGTAGTCGCCAAATGGCGACTATTTATACGACTACGTTCTTTAGCGACTAAAGATTACCGACTCCGTTCTTTAGTCGCAAGTTAGTCGTACCATCGCTTTTAGCGACTATTTTGCGACTCTTTCTGCAGTCGCCAAATCACTGTTTTCTTGTAGTGTTCGTTATCTTCCCATGTTTTGGATTTCCAAGGGTGGTCATTAGTGATGGAGGTAGTCATTTCATCAATGAAGTTTTTGAAAGTCTACTTAAGAAGCATGGTGTGAGGCATAAGGTAGCAACACCTTACCATCCTCAAACGAGTGGCCAAGTAGAAGTATCCAACTGGCAAATCAAAGCCATACTAGAGAAGACGGTTGGGAGTTCAAGAAAGGATTGGGCCAACAAGTTAGATGATGCCCTATGGGCATACCGAACCGCCTTTAAGACGCCTATAGGGACTACACGATTCAACTTGCTTTATGGGAAGTCATGCCATCTACCGGTTGAGTTGGAATACAAGGCTCTATGGGCGGTGAAACTTCTCAACTTCGATCTAAAGACCACATAAGAGAGGCGGTTGATTCAACTCCAAGAGTTAGACGAGATTAGGTTAGAGGCCTATGATAGCTCGAGGATCTACAAGGAACGGACCAAGGCGTTCCATGACAAGAAGATCTTGCCAAAGGACTTCAAAGTTGGAGACTTAGTGCTATTGTTCAACTCCCGGTTGAATCTTTTTCCCGGAAAGCTCAAGTCAAGATGGTCCGGACCATTTGAGATCAAGGAAGTGAGGCCATATGGGACCGTGGTACTTGTGAACAAGAGTGGCCAAGAATTTATTGCAAACGGCCAAAGACTCAAACCATACCGTGCTAAGGAAAACATTGAAGAGGGAGGCTCGATTCCTCTCGATGATGTTTCCCTCGCTTGAATGCGATAACCAACGTCGAACTTAGTGACGTAAAACAAAGTGCTCTTGGGAGACACCCCAAGCTTATCATTGTACATACCTTTATTTTATCTCTTTTTCTATCTTTGCTAGATCTTTTTGATGTTTTTGTTAAGTGTGCATAGGGGTTCCAAGGCCAAGGAGCAATACCGACGAATGATACCGATGTCATTTGGCAATACCGACATTAAATACCGACGAGTGACATCGGTATGGACATGCCGAAGGGAGAAAGGACCAATACCGACGTCACAAATCGGCAAAACATGTCGGTATGGAAACAGAAGGAAAATCTCCTTAACACATATATGTTGCACCGAGGAGTGACATCGGTATGGCCATACCGATGCTCAATACCGAGGAGTGACATCGGTATTCAAGGGGAAATTTTTAAAAATCAGTCAATACCGAGGTACAATACCGACGAGTGACCTCGATATTGACCATTTTTATTGAAATTCGTTGACTGACCCGGTTCCCGCCCAGGTAAGATCCGACCCGACCCGGGTAAGTCTTCTTTCTCTTCTTCTTCCACGCGAAAAAACCTCTAATTTCTCAACCCATTTCCGCGATTTTGAGAGCTTCTCCATCACATCTTCCTCTATTCTCAACCAAATTTCGTGATTCCAAGCCCCACAATCTCGATTTCCACTGCTCTTTTTGGATTTATCATCATTCCAAGAATTTAATCCCAATCTCCCAAGGTATTCATCAATTAAATTTTAGAAAAACCATAGTTTTGTTCTTAATAAAATATTGCTTGAATATGGTTTGATATTGCTTTTCACTTGTACAAATATCTTGGGGATGGTTTCTCTATGCTTGAACTTGATGATTTATGTGCAAATTGTTGATGGTTTGATGAAAATTTGAGAAATTGGAATTTTGAGAATTAGGGATTGTGAATTGGGATAATTTGCTTGTTAAGTGTGAATTGTCACCTTGATTCATTGCTCTTAGCTCATCTTTTGGAGAACCTTTGTTGTTTTGGAGAAAAAATTGTACCTATGCTCACAAATTGTCTCAAGGATATTGTAGGTACAATGACCGACAAGGGCGCTCCATCGACACGAGCACGGACCAAGGTTTCGACAGTTGGAAAAGGGAAAGGAATTGCCAAAGCCACTGTCGGGAAAAAGGGGAAAGGAATTGCCAAAGGTAAAACCAAGGCAAAGGCCAAAACCGCGGATACAAGCTCCAAAGCCAAGAAAACGGCCAAGGGAAAGGGCAAGAGAGTTGAAGAAGTCGAAGAAGAGGTTGAGAGTGAGAACTCAAGTGGAGAAATCCCGGAGGTGCAACGGACAAAGCCAAGCGAGCAAGATTACTTCGACAAGTTTTGCCAAATGAAGTTCGAGCAAGGCAAATTCATCGATGCGGAGATGATGGATAAGATGGGAATAAGTGACGAAGTGTGGACTCTTTTTGAGAATATGGGGTTAAAGAAGTTCATGAGCATGAAGCATGAATCTTTCAAGGCGCTCTCCAACAAGTTCCTAGCCACCCTTCGAGCTAAGTTCTACGACACGGAAGATGCAAATTCCGGGTTTGGAGTCTTAAAGTTCATGCTTATGGACACCACCTACACCGTCACTTTCCACGAGCTTTGCGAGATATTCGGGTTCAAAGAAGAAGGCACCTACGGTGGGCAATAGTTTGATTATCCGAGGCTCGAGCTCCAAAATCTTTGGGCAACGATTGCCTCCAGGGAATTTGAGGTCGGCGCCTCTAAGAATGCAAGCATACGGCACCCGGCTATCCGCTACGCGCACAAGGCATTGGTCCACATGTTCTATCACAAGGTGGAGATTGACACGGTTACTACAGAGGAAATGGAGTTGTTGGGGCTCGGTCTAAAGCCCATTATCCCCACTTTCCGCAATGGTAGAGCGCTCGCGGGGCCTGAGAGACTTCCTTGTCTCGCAACGCTATTGGTGAGACACTTGTTTGCTTACCGGAATTGGGCTTGGAAGACAAAGTCAAAGAAGGCCGCCATTTGCATCGGTTGGATCATAACGCCTATTCTCTTGGCAAAGGGCATCAAGGTCTCGGTTAGTGGCAATGAGTGGAAATCTTTGGATGCAGCCTATCTTTCAAAGACTAGGTTCTTCAAGGGATTATCGACGGCAAGATGATTTACAACCTCCAACTCACCGAGACCTCTATTGTATAAATCTTTTTGCCTAATCCCGCGCTCACCAACTTCCATGATCCGAGGAACATCATGTTTATTCCTCCTCAAGAGTACCTCTACAATTCCACCGCCGATCCGCCAATGCAAGCGTTCCGCAAGAGAGCACAAAGGAGAACCACTACCGACGAATCTCTTGATCTTGACGAGGAGGTGCCAAATGAGTCATCACCCGAAACCGTGTACAGTAGTGAGCGCTACCACTTGGACTCTTATGATGGAGCTATTCCCAACGTGACTACAAGACACGCTCACCACCAAACTCGTCTCCTACAACGCATGTGCAAGTGGCAAACCACAACATGAAGTAGATGGTCAAGACGATCACGTCTTTGAAGAAGACGGTTAAAGCCATGGGTCAAACTATTAATGAGCTATAAGACGGAGGTTGCGGAGCAAGTTCCTCAAGGACCGGTGAAGGAGGAGATTTCGTCATAGGCACTACTCTCGCACCTCAAAGAGGACGTAGGGAATTGGTCATAAGCACTAGTCGACCCACGGCCCGAGTGGATAAAGCAACAAAGAGGAGAGCGATGCGGTCCCCGTCTCCCATCTCAAGTAATCCATCTTACTCGATGGGGTCTTCATCCCAATCTCAAAGTTTCTTGGTACGATCCCAAAACTCTTGTATATATTTCTTTTATTTTGAGTCTTGCATTGTCTAGTTTTCTCTTGTTTTTGGTCATTTCCTTAAGTTTATTTCACACCGGGACGGTGTGACTTAAGTTTGGGAGAGGGACCGGTATCTAATGTCATGCATTTTGATCTTATTTTCAATTTCGTTTTTCGAGTCTCATGCATCTCATGCATTCATCTAAGGCATAGAAACAAAAAAATCAAAAAAATCGAAAAAATTGAAAACACAAAAAGAAGTCATTTAGTGTGCATATAGGATAGAGTCTAGTAGCATATAGGTTGTATTGCACGTGCATAGGGAGCAATGATGAATTTTCCTCATTAAGATAGCACTTTAAGAAATTAACGTTCGTAGTTTTTTAATACATTTAAGTGAGTATGAAAGTAAAGATGCACCATTCTTAGTTCACTTGTATCATCATACTTGCCTTGATTGAAGCATGCTTGAGTTGAATCCAATCTCATCTAAGTGATAACCATTAATTTGACTTGTAAATATTGTGTTTGTGCAATTTTAAATGAATTTGTGGTTCACATATACATACTTGGGCATTCTTATTCCTTTTTGCCAATCTTGTTTGTCCAAGTAGCCATATCCCATCATTGGAATGGTTTCCCCTTCCCTAACCATAGCCTTCTTTCAAGCCATCGCTATTAGTGTGTGATTGTGAGCTCTTTTCTTTTCGAACAAACTTGGCAAAACGTGTTAGGTTTAGGGCGACAAGAGGGAATTCTCGTGTAGATTTAGCTCCATCATCACGGAATTAATCTAGGATTAGGCTAGTTAGGATGGCGGGTCTTGATTCAATTTAAGGCAAAAGCATCAAAGAAGAGGCGTGAACCAAAAATAGGAAAAGAAGGGCTAGATCACCCCAAAGAAGCACCAAACCATGAAGAACAAGGAAGAAGAAGCGATCCCCAAGTGAGGAGAAGGTGAAATGAAGACACAAGAAGGATGTGCGGGTTTGAAAAGGCAAAATGCCTTGAGAAAAAAAAGGGTAGCTTAGGATGTGGGCAACGGGTTAGAAAGCTTAGGTTATGATATGATCCTGGATGAGCAGCTTGAACCCGAGCATGGAACTAAGCATGAACCTGTTGGAGAGCTTGTAGCCGAGGAGGAGCTTGAAGCAAAGGAGCAGCTTGAACCGGAGGATGAGCCTAGAGCGGAGAAAGAGTATGGAAAAGATGTTATCTTAACCTCACTGGTTTTGATACATGATCATCAAATGGGCATGTGTCTCATTTGTACTCTTTTTCCCTTGTCAAGTTTTGTCCCAATGGGTTTTCTTGACAAGGTTTTTAACGAGGCAAATGATTCACATTCAAATCACCCATTTGTTGATCCAGCCCATGGCGTCACCTTTAGAAATTGGTTCAATGGATTATACATCAAGTCCAACCTATTTTCTACCCATTACAAGCCCAAGAAGAGCCCAAACCAAGTGGTTTATTTGCTGGTCAAAAGGGGTGACGAAAATAAGAGTGCAAGAGTCATTATGGAGCCAAGAGGGGGAATGGTTATTCAAACTTAAGTCTTCATTTTCATTCAAACTTGTGTTTATTTTTATTTGTCATTTTCGAGGCTTGTTTAATTGCTGTGCATGCAAGCCTTGTAGTTTTTCTATTTAAACTCTTGTATTCCTTATTATCAAATTATCTAGTCTTTGAATCAAAAATCCCTTTTCTCTCTAGATCAAAATCTCGGTTGTGAGTCATATCAATCGAAAACCTTTGTTTATTTTTGGTGAGTCATATCCGAAAATAGCAAAGAGGAATATCAAGGGCTTTCCGCACCCCTTGTGAGACCATTCGATCCACACACTTTGAAGCAATTCCGTTGCTTGCAAAGCCTATCCCGTTCTTACCCAAACCGTAGAGTGAGCATCCTTGGGAGGAGTGTGTCAGGTTAGAGACACTCTAGGCATTTGGGTAGACGAGAATTCTCCCTTGTATGCATAGGTTGCCTTTTACCTTTACCATTTTGCATAAGTTTGTTCATTTCATGAGAGATCCTTGAACTTGATTATCCATGCATGATAATGAGGTCAACTTTATCTCATAACCATACCTTTAGCCAAAAAAAATCATTTGACCTTGCATAAACATGATTCATGGTTACACCACTAATGAATGTTAAGGGGTTGGAGAATATGATTGCTTGTGTAGATTGGGGTTTGGATTTGATATATGATGAAATACGAATGGCTAACTCCTTTGGAGTAGACTCACTTGTGCATTTTAAAACTACAAGCTTGAACGTTGAACATGATTTCTTTATGTGATACTTGAGGATTTGAGCTCCCGCTCTCATATATCTTTTCCCACCTCTTATATTTGTTTGCTTGAGGGCAAGCAAAGGACTAAGTTTGGGGGGATTGATATCATCATATTTTGCATCATTTTAGCATCTGTTTCACTTAGGTTTCGAGTCATTCGCGCATAGTTCATGATATTTCTTTAACATTTTAGGAGCTTAGTGTATCCACATCATGTCCTAGAGAGTCCTTGCATGTTTTGGATCGTGTTTTAGGTGCTTTGGAGGAGATTCGAGACACGCGGAGAGAAGACGGAGTCTATACCGATGTTACACGTCGGTATGGGTCATCGGTATTGGAGTTAGGGGACTGTACCGAGGTCACTCCTCGGTGCAACTGATCGGTGCTGCTCTCGGTGGAAACCCGCGGGAAAAATCCCTTAACGCCGAGCTACAATACCGAGGAGTGACATCGGTATCGCGGCTTCAGGGGATTGTACCGAGGTCACTCCTTGGTGCAACTGATCGGTGCTGCTCTCGGTGGAAACCCGGGGGAAAAATCTCTTAGCACCGAGCTACAATACCGAGGAGTGAGCTCAGTATTCATCGTAGAAACTTCAAAGCATTTCCCCTCAATATCGATGTCATTGCTCGGTACCCCTCGTCGGTACACAAACCCAGGTTCAATACCGAGGTGTGGTACCGACGAATGACCTCGGTATTGGCCGCCCAAAACACTTTTTATCCATCTAAACCGCATCGGTACCCGGTTTGTCACTATTCACTATTTATGCCCAAAAACCTATTTTTGATGGACTAAGTCTTTTCTTAAGCAAAAACCCTCTCTAAGAGTGATTTGTAAGAGATTGATCCTTTTGATTTTATGCATTTTGAGTATTGTTTCTTGATTGAATCTATCTATCTCATATTTTCTAATCATCAAATCATCTTGATCATGAGTTTTAACTCTTTTTTTATTGGATTTGTTGGAACCATGATGATTAGTGAATAGTCTTAGAATTTGAGGATGGGTTAGAGTTAGAATGTTTCCAAGATTAATTTATGATGTTTAAGGTTAGATATTCTTATATCCCTTCTTGTTTAGTGTTCTCAAAGCTAGATCTAGCTTGAGAAAGTGGGCCTAGATCATAAGGCATTTCATGAACACCAAGTGTTTGATGAAATGCCTTGATGAACTAAATAAGAGATTTATGCTCCTAGCCTATGATAATAGTTGTCTAGGGTGTATCTTTGGTTGATATTGCCTATACAACCATAATGCTTGCTAATCAATGATCCACAAATGAGAGTTTGTTAATGGATTAGGTGATTAGCATAGTGATTAATTGCTTGAAAGAGAATTAGTCAAGTTAATGGTCTTATGCCTAGGGATTAGCTTGCTTGAGAAAATGAACATCATGAATTGAACTTGGAACATCTAAACTCGATTACCTCATCCTTAGATTCGCTTTTATCTCTTGCATTACATTTGTGTAGTTTGCTATCTCGTTTCTTTTATTTAAGTTGCTAGATTCATTAGCTAAACAACAACCTTTTTATGCTTGCTGAACTCAATTAGTACTTTGTATTCTTGGTGTTTGGAATTAAACCATTTGGATTCGATACCTCTTATACTACTTGTATATTGAGTAATTGATCTCAAAGACTTACAAAAAGTCTACTATCAGGATGTCAAAAAACATATAGCAGAAAGACGTAACAGAGGTCTGAAGACGTCGTTCATCAAAGCTTGGAAGGTTGATGGTGTCTTGCATAGACTAAAAGGCATCACCTACTATTTGTAATGTTTGTTGTGGGTTCTCAATATGGTTTTATGAATATTATGAGGATGCATTATAACATGTTGATAACATGCAGTTAAATCGAGTTTTTTAAGAAATCAATGGCGTGTAATTCATCAAGCATATATTCTACGGTTGGAATTTGGAATCGATTTTTTATTGCCACGGTATTCAAACCACGATAATCCGTACAGAAACGCCATACACCATCTTTCTTCTTAACCAACAGGACCATATAAGAAAATGGACTCGAATTTGGTGTGATGATTCTTGATTTTTGCATCTCTTCCACTTGACTCTCAATTTCATATTTTGACCTGTTTTGTCCCTTATTAAGAGAGTGATATGGTGATTGATTCATCTTTGTGGTGGTAGGTTATTAGGTTCTACCAAAGATCATTGACCTCGTTGATCAAAACATGCATGTTATTGGATATGGGCTTGGCTGTTTTAGTGGGGTTTTCCATCGAGATTTCAAATAATACGTATCCTTGTCGGGCTTCTTTAGCAACTTTTGTTGGATCGGAGACTTCTATTGGTTGCATTTAAGTCCATCTAAAAACTTTATTTTCCTAGCCCCTTGAAATTGCATAGTATGGGCCTTCTAATCACACAAATTTGAGCCCAAATTTTCCAACTATTGAAACCCAAGAATCAAATCTAAACCGACAAGTGACGGATTTTTCTCGTACTTACCGTGACATTGAAGTGGTGAGCCGTAAGGTACCTTAACCGTGAATCGAATGAGAACACCAAACCCAAGATACCAACATTAGCCTTTTCTCACTTATTTTATTTCTTTAACTCCAACAAATAATGGAGAATGACTAACTCCAACAAATAATGGTTCTCTCAAGTTTAATTTTTTTTTTTTTTGGTTTAACTCTCACATTTAATTTTCTTATTTAAGGTTCCGGTTTTCCTATTTAAATCAGTGTAAAGAAAAGCATGTTTTTACTCGAACCACATATTGAAAGTTGAATCATTCCACTTGAGTTTATTGACCACCATTTACATTAATATATAGTTATATGCAGAGGTAGGATTTACCCTTGATTGACAAGTCTAAATCTGATCAGATCAATCAAATTAATTATAATTAGGACTTAACCCGCACTATAATTAGGGTGAAGTAATTTTTTTTTTTTAAATTGTTTTGAAATTTAAGAAAATTTGCTTTTATTTGAATTTTATAATATGTCTAACTCATGATTATAAATAGAGTTGTTAAACAGAATAATTTGTCTATTTAACTCGTTTTGCAGTGAACTAAAATATTATTCGAACTAACCCATAAAACCTATAATCTTGAAAATATAACTCTATTATGCACCGTTTAATGACTCTAGTTTTGTGGTTAGTTCACAAACTCTTAGAAAAATTAATTTTCTTGTGTCTAAATTTTTATAAAATTAGAAAAAAAAATTTCAACTTTTATTTTGATATAAATTCAAATAAAATATAGTGAAAAATATATCATTATTTTGAAAAAAACAATTTTTTTAAATATATATGGATTGATTATTATTTAAAAATATATAGTAGATAACATCTTTAATGCAAAATAAGTATTTTACATATTGTTATCACTAATTGTAAAAGACAATTATATCATTTCCTATTTCAATTATTATTTCTTATTTATAATGGTATGTCATGTAATAACTTACAAAACAAGTTCATTTTCAAAGATGTCTTCTTAAATAATATTATAGAGATATTTGACTAATATATATCAGGCCCGGCTCAAAAAATTCGTAGGCCCTGTGAGATAATTATTTTTTTTACAAAAAGTTATGGACTCAAAAAAAAATTCCAAAAATTGGGCCCTATTTGGTAAAATTATAAAATTTTGGGCCCTAAAATACAAAAGAAAAAGATCCGATTTGGTAAAATTATAAACTTTCGGACCCTAAAATACAAAAGAAAATTTAATCAAAATGTAGGGCATGTGCATTTGCACCTTGGGCACATGCCCAGAACTGGGCATGATATCTATCGAGGGCCGTGGCTATGTACAATAAAACGAAGCATCAGCCTACGGGCCCACATTTTTATGAAAAAATTAAGGGTCTTTTTTTTTTATTAGATTCAACATAACGTCAAAAAAAAAATATATATATAGATTCAACATTTTAGAGTAGAGAGACGTGAAACAACCTTTAATCATAAATTCAAAATAGTTAATGAAAGTTTTAAAAAATAATAACTAATTATAAATTAGAAATAAACATTGGAAAGATAATATACACAATCCGCGTAATCAATTGTTTTCATTTTTTACATTCATCTTTTTACCTGTTTTCAATCGGGGATAATGTTACATGGATCGCTTATCGAATATTATAGACGATTTTAGTTTCAGTTGCATTTGTTGAAAGAAGGTTTTCAAAGGTGAAGTTAATAAAGTCTTATCTTCGTTCGAGTATGTCACAAGAGAGATTGAGTAAAAGTGTTGATTTTGAAAGCTTGGTTAGTGATTTTGTTGGAAAGAAGGTAAGAAAAATTTTGTTTTAAAATTTGTTACTCTTGTTTTTATTTATTTATTTAGGATGATGATTGTTATTATTGGTTTTATATGAATTTGAGACGATAATTGTTATTATTTGTTTTATATGATTTGGATTGGTTTTATATGGATTTGAGACGATGAGTCTTTTTTTAACTTTGCTTACGGGTTCCGTATGTCTAGGCACGGCTCTGTATCTATCACCCTCCCGTAGTTAAAATGTTGGAAGTCCTGACGATTAAACTGTCACGAAAGTCGTTGAATAAGGACGTTAGTAATCCTTTGGTGAATCGAAGATGCATGCATATTGAAGTGGTGAGGGAACGTGAACGACCTTTATCTGACCCATCTTGATTTTCTCTCGAACAAAGTGGATGTCAATCTCAATGTGTTTATTTTCAGATTTGATAAGAGATAGACAGCACTGATGTTGTCACAGTACACCACTGACACTTCGGTTATTGGGCAGTGTAGTTCGAGTAAAAGGTTCCTTAGCCAACAAGTTTCTGCAACTGCATTTGCCACTCCTTTGTACTCCGCCTCTGCACTGGAATGAGACACCGTCGGCTGCCGTTTGGAAGACCAAGATACAAGATTCTAACCAAGGTAGAGACGATAACCTGAACTGGAGCGACAAGTGTCCGGGCAACCAGCCCAATCAGCGTCATTGTATGTGGTGAGGTCGTTGAGTGCTCCCTTTTGAAGGTGAAGGCCGTGTTTCAGAGTTCCATTTAAGTATCGGATGATGCGTTTCAGAGCCTGGAGGTGTTGCTGCCGCGAAACATGACTGACGAGCCAGATTTGATGCACGGCATACGAGATTAATAACACCGTATTTTTACCTGTTTTACTATCTATTTTAGAACACTTTAATAAGTGTTTCATTTGATTTTATATGTTTTTATTACAGTTTTCGCATATTTGTAGTTTCAAGACTCTTTTCAGGTTATTTAGGCAAAAATATTGCAAATTGGAGAAAAACCAGATTTTCGGCTCAGAGTCAAACCGTTAGAAATTCAACTGTCAAAGAGGTTCTTCTCACCGTCTGATCCAGCCCAATTTTGGAGATATTCAAGAAGGACCAGGTACCTTTCCATTCCAACTGAATTGAGGACGATCCAACGGTTCAATCAAAATATACACCAAGATCAAGACGTCCCATCTGACCACTCCCGGAAGTTCTCCACCAGTGGCCAAGAGGCAATTCACCGCGGACAGAAGCCTTCCACCCGCGGCCAAGGTTTGGTTCGCCGCGGCCAGACTCAATGGACCCGCGTCCAGCCCCTGTTCGGTCCCGTAAGCCCATTTGCAAGGCCCGTTCAATTTCCGTCAACTCCAAACCCTAAAGACCGACGAAAGCAAGAGAGAAGACCTATAATTATGTGTTTTAGAGGCTTAATTTCGTGTGCTTGCTTTTACACCTTTTTTAGTTTAGTTTTTTTCTTACTTTTTGCTCTTTACATTTTTCACTTTACTTTTTGTTCGATACTCTTCGAGATTGGTGAAAAGGTTTTCTCCGGACTTAGTTCTTAAAATCGAGAACCCTCTTTCATCAATCTCCTACTTTTAATTTAATCATGTCTTTTATTTCAATTATGTACGAGTAGTTTCATCGTTAGGTTTAAAGGAATTATCCATGAGAATTATATGTTCGATAAGGATTTCACAAGAGGTAAAACACTAGCCGAATTCAAGAGCTTTTTCGTATACATCATTGTTAATGCATGAATCTAGCGTCATGTATTAGAGGTTGATTCCTAGGTATTAAAGAACCACCAAAAGTGTTGAATCTAAACACCTGAATCATTCATCTATAAGAGCATGTCGCGACGTAAGATACAAAATTATACTTACGGAGTGCGGTGAACTAAGAAGAACCAGCGCGAACATCACGACCTTCTGCGCGGCCAGAGACGAAAGGTACTGGTCAAGTATATAGGTTGTTAGTGCGTAAGATGTACGAAAGAAGGTTACGCCATTTATTAAGTTCAGTTCGTGGAGTTAAAATCTAGAATCGTGTTACTAAGAGCTAAGGGGCCGTGTTTGAATCGAACATACCCTAAGATATCCATGTCGACCCAACATCATTTTATTATAGTTTACAAATCGTTTTTACCCTTATACTTTCAAGTCATCGATTTTCGTTATAAGTTTACAAGCAATTTACCTTTTTCGTTCTTTACAATTTTTGTGACAAAAACCCTACAAAACCTTATTTTCTTTTTAAACTTCCTTGCTAATTCTCTGTCTAAGGTCTCACAGAAAATCATTCCCTCCCTGTGGATCGATACCTTAAGTCCTACAACGCACATATGTGCACTTGCAGACTTTTAGGTTTATAAATTTAAAACATGAGGTTTCAGAAACAATCCGACCGCATCAAGTCTTTAGTGCCGTTGCCGGGGAGGCAATCTCTACTGTTCTGTCACACCTTAGAGATTAGTAAATCGACTATAAAACAAACTTTTTCTTTATAATTTTTGTTTTTGTTTTTCTTCGTTTCAGGTTTTGAAACATGAACTCGCCTCTGGAGCGAGATGACTACTACGAGCAGGGTTTCTACAACCCATATTGTGCTCACTACTCTCTCAATTCAAACACCAATTGTGACTCGTTCTACATGGATCGGAAACCGTCACCGACCAACTACTTTCGAGGACGCTACAAGCATCCTTATTCCCGAGATGAGCTTTTTGCGTCTCCCTTTGTCAACTCTCGACAAAACTCATACCGTCTCCCTCATCAAATCTTGAACCAGCACGATGAGAGCTTGGAATTCAGCGCTCGTTTGGAGCGACTCGAAGAAATTATCAACAAAACCATCGAATCACAAGCTAAGTCCGGAGCCGCTTTGAATGAGAGAATAGACTCGATGTCCGTCGAATTTAACAATAAATTCGATGATCTTGCTGCCCACGTCAAAGTACTTGAAGAGAAGACCCTTAAAGACGCTGCAACACTCAACGAGAGGATGGAACTCATTGAAGAAGAACAAGGAAGACAAAAGTTCGATATCCGAAAAGCTAATGATGGGGGTACGTACTTTGAATTATAAACTTGAAGATTTGGATAACTCCATCAATGACGACAGAAACACAGCCTACGACAACACCCTCGAGCTGTGGGAAGGAGTAGAAGAAATCAAAGACAAGTCGAGAGAGCTCGATCTTACACTAGATCGACTCATTTATGCTATTGATGAAGTGGAAGAAAAAGTGGAGAAACATTTTAAAAATCATGAGGAGCATGATACATCACTTGATGTTCATGTCTCTGACCTAGAAGAGAAGCCAAATTATCCCCTAGAACCAGAAAACACCGTTGGAGATGAAGAAAACGATGAACCAGACGAGTCCCCACGAGACCCATCCACCGCGGTCGCAAGCCCTCCAACCGCGGCCAGCCACCTTTCCACTGCGGGTGCGTGCTCCCGACCCGCGGCCGACCTACCCTTCATCGCAGGTGCGCCTTCTCCAGCCGCGGCTAGCTCCTGATCGACCCTCCTTGGACCTTTCGAGTCTCGATCACCTTTCTTCGTGCAAGCAGTCTTCTCCATTGATTCTCAAGCTTCAACAAACCCTTCAAGTGACTTGGAACCAGATTCTTATGCACCTTGCAATATGGTTCAATCTACTCAACCATCCGAGGAAATCGAGGAACAATACTCCGAAGAAGAAGACCCAAGGTTGTTCTTCCGCGAATCTGATTTTAGTTTGATGTATGGCTCGACCCTTGAACCAACACCTCATGCAAGTACAATACCCGAGGAGCCAAAGACACAAAGCATCTCCCGAGATATATTCATCGAATTTGTCAAATTCGAGAAATCAATCCCAATGTTCGAACCTTTCCTAGACGTGTGGGGAAAAGGTTGTCTACACGCCTTCTTCCGCTACAGCAAGGAAAGTAGAGAAGACATTCGTACATATTTCATGAGAGCAAGGCATTCATCCACACCATATGGTACGTCTTATGATATTCGTCTATTTCATCCCGAGAAACACAAAGAATACCCGAACAAGATTAGTTGGGAGAAGCTAGAAGAATTCAATAGTGTGGTTCGTGATCTACCTCGAGGAACCACGTTTGCTAGAGCGTGTATGGACCACATGATTGGTCACTTCTTTTGTGAAAGAAAAGAATCCGTCTCGGAGATAAAGGATCTCTTCGTGATTATCATGAACGGAAGACCCGTTCGAAGTCTCCATAAGATTCAAGAAAAATGGTAGTTTCTAATGACTTGCAACATCCGAGGAGTCGAGTTTGAAGACATTCTTTGTAACATCGGAGCCTGCCTTAGCATCATGTCAACATCAACCGCCAAACACCTCGGTATTAAGCATGTGCACCGTACCCGAACAAAAATCAGCATGGCTGATGAATCTTGAGCTACACCAAAGGGGATCGCCTATGACATGCCTGTAAGGATCGGAGAATGCATAGCTCCAGTCGACTTCTACATTTTCAAGACGACAAAAGTTTATTCTACACCGGTGATCTTAGGATGGCCTTTCTTGTCAACTGTTGGAGCCATCATGGATTGGCCAAATCGATGTGTTTCCTTTGCTAACATCGAAAAAGATGTGTTCTACAATGTTGTTCCGCTCAAGCTCAAGAAAGAAGGACATCTCAAATCGAAGGACCCTAATCCCGACTCACTATGGAGAGATGAGTCACATGACGAAGAAACCGAAAGGAGATTGAAAACGACTTGTCGAAAGACATTGTCCTTCTACGACTGAGCTCATCTCGTTACCAACGTCTAGCTAAACGACTTTAAACAAAAGCGCTCAATGGGAGGCAACCCATTTTAGGTATGCTTTTATTTTTAATTTTTTTTCTTTTTCCATTAACGTTTTCTTTTTTCTTAGTTTCAGCTTTATAAAAAATCAAAAAACCCAACAAAAAAAAAATCCAAAAAAAAAAGACAAAGAGAAGAAATCACGGTTCGGAACTGCTTGGTCCAGTCCAAACTGCGAGAAAGGACTTGACCGCAAAAGAGGCTCCGCCGCGGGTGCAGCACCCCGAGCCGCGGTCAGCCCTACATCCACCGTGGTTGCATCACCTCCACCCGCGGTGAATCTCCCTTTGGTCGCTTTTGCGCACCTCCAAACCCACGACCAACTCCCTGACGACCCCGGTCAATTCGTTTCGATCCCCGATCGATCCCAATCCTTTCCCAATCATCCCCACACCCATTCCCCATCACCACAACAACATCTACCACCCC
>PKML01043802.1:84372-109834 GCA_002933935.1 Eutrema yunnanense | reverse complement strand
CCCCCCCCCCCCCCCCCCCCCCCCCCCCCCCCCCACCACCACCATTCCATTCCCACATCAATTCCCCAACACTTGTAGGTAAGTTTTATTTTTACCTACACTTTTTCATTTATTACATACGTCTATTTCTCGTCCTTACTCGATTTATTTCAAACTGGGGACAATGTGATATTAGTCTGGGAAAGGATTCCATCTCTTACTAATCATATTTTCTTTCATGAGTCTTTGCATTTTGTATTTTTTTTTAAACAATTCAAGGTTTTCAATAAAAGTAAGAATACGTTTTGAGGGAATGATGAAAGAAATCCATGATGATAACCGACAGTGTGCTTCTATGCTATTTCCTAGTAACATGCTCTTTCGTAATTTGGTTCTAGACAAGGCGGTAGCTAGAGTTTTTGTTAATGCGAAATCCCCATAGGCATTTTGACCGTAAAGATTTTTTAGGATGGAATATACTAGCTCTATTAGACCATCTCCAATGTATATTTCCATTTTTTACTCCAAAATGGAGCAACTCCAAAAGGGAGTTGTGTTTTGCTCCAATTTATAACTCCGTTTTTTACTCCAAAAAAGAATATTCTAAATAGATTATTTTTGTATTTTATTAATAATACCTTTTATTTCTAAAAGTTACAAATTAACCCATTTTTTTGCAAAACTATTATAAATTATGAATTTAATAAAATTTAATACTTATTAAATAAAGAAAAGTACATAATATCATTAAACATCACCGACACTAAAAGTTTCCCACAAATAATCAATTAGTGCATTTCGAAGTGAAAATGAGCTTCTTTATCTTTGATTGCTGTAAATCGACCAAGAAACTCTTGGAATAGGATATTAATTATCATCATCTACTATATGGACCTCTGGAGGTGGAGTTTCTCTTCCAACTCCAATTGGTGCTTCGAGATCACGTTCATCCTCGATTATCATGTTATGTAAAATCACACATGTAGTCATTATGTCATGCAACACATTTTTTTGGAGAAAAAATGGGAAGACTCCAACACATTGATGTCATTATTAGTGCCTGGCATTCCAAAATATGCATGCCATATCCTAATATCGTAATCTGCCACAGCTTCAAGAATTATGGTAGGTGAGCCACTACGACCTGCATATTGTCCAGCCCAAGCGGTAGGATAATTTTTCCACTTCCAATGCATGCAGTCTAAGCTACCAAGCATTCCTGGAAAACCCCGTTTTTCACCAATGTAAAGAAGCCTGGAAATGTCGTTAGGTGTTGGTGACCGTAGGTATTGCTCTGAAAATATTTCCACTATGGTTCGGCAAAATCTTTTCATGCTTTCGATTGTTGTTGACTCGCCTATCTTTTCGTACTCGTCTGTGGCATCTGCAGGAAGACCATATGCTTGATATGCTTGATATGCTCAAATTAATACCCTAAAAGTACTAAGCAGTAGTTGCAGTAAAGTAGGGGCCGAACACAAGGACTCACAAAGACACACAATAGATTATATAGATGAGAATTAAGCTAAGCGATCAATGATATTGAAAACAGAACGTAAATTAAAACGGTTGTAAATTCGATTGGAGAAAGATAGGTTCAGGGTATTTCTCAGAAAATCAATGAATGCTGATAAACTAACTAGTCAGGATTCAGATTTAGCGCGGTTCTTGAACTCAAATCACTAAGATATAGTTAACCAACTCTCGTTGCGAAAACTATCTAAATCTAAATCCTAGGAATTCCAAATCTCTTTGCGAATCCTAAAGTCTAAATCAGCTTTTAGATCAGGTTTGATTTGTTCACAAAACAACTAAACCAAATCTTTTTGCGAATAGTTATTTTCCTCACCTTAGGTTCTATCAGGTAATTAATCGCACTCTCGTGCCTAATCAATTATCCTAAGATCTAAGTTCTAGGTGATCAATCTAGAATTAGCTTTACAAACAATCTATGGTGAAGAACCAATTCAGATGGTGAATCCTAATAACTAATCAACCTAGCATTCAGAGATAACCCTAATGAGAACCCTAAACCTAACAAGAGATCTACTCAGACATGGAAATTGAAGCAATAAACATGTTTGAATAAATCATCAAATAAAATAGAAAGAGTAACAAGAGGGTTCAAAATCTTCTCTCGGATGAACAGAGTTTCAGACTTGTCTCCCTTCAAAAGCTCTCTCACAAAACCAAAGTAAAGTAAAGCATAGCCATGAAAGTGGCTGTAAAATCCTATTAAATAACCTAAATCATGTTTTGGGGCTTCTTGTAAATAATAAAGTCTTCTGGGCCATTTTGCAATTCTTCAACTTTTCATTAAAGTCGCGGGTCGCGTCTGCTTCGGTGAGTATCGACCAATACTAGCTAGTATCGATCGACACTGAGACTTCAAATCGGGTACTCAGCTACACGAACGTTGCTTTGCTCCAAAATGCTCCAGAAAGCTCAAATATCTCCAATTATGCTCCAAACATGCTAAAACCTGTAAAACACTCTAAACCACTACGAAATAGTAGAAAGACTCTATAAAATGGACTTATATCATGGCTTAAAAGGGGTAAAACCCATGATATATCAACTCCGCCAGACTTAGCATTTGCTTGCCCTCAAGCAAATAGAATACTAAACCAGAGACAGAGGTTTGAAAACATAGAGACTCACATGTTCATGAAACATTGTAATGACCATTTTCCTTAGTGCTCCACATATCACCTAACCAGATTTTGATCTAACCATCATGTACTTCTCCGTAGACATTCGCAGTTTCCGAGACTACACACATTATTTCACAACATTGTTCAATCAAGCCATCCTCGCCAGTTTCATCGTTGTGATTAATACCAAGAACCTTCTAAATTCTTTCCCATACAATATCATGAAAAGGAACCACCCTTTTCACACTTTCTGGTATTATTTTCTCTACCCCAGACTTATTTCTTATTATGTTTCTTGCATGTACATATTAAGGTCCGAGACGCGAGTATTGATGGTGTTTGCCATCGAATCCCTGGTTCTTCCCTCAAAAGTAATCAATGGTGTAGGCGAATAATGGTATCACATGAAATTTTCCTAACCTCGCTTTCACCTTTGTGTGATCATCTCCACTGAAGTAGAATAATGGTATCACATGAAATTTTCCTAACCTCGCTTTCACCTTTGTGTCTTTTAATGCATCTTATTAATTAACTTGTAACTGGGAGAGAAATACCATTACTTTAAACATATGGGTTCCTTTGTCAGATACGAATGATGAATCAAGCTCTATGGATACTAACCACATCGATGAAATGCAAAAATTTGGCTCAGGCTTTAAAGAACTTTGCTGGAAACATGAGTGTATTCTAGTTAACTGGTCAGCCTTTGGATTTTTAATTAGTCGATCTAGAACTGATTCTGTAACAATGGTCACTTAGAAGTAAGGTCAAATCAATAGATTCAAAAAAAAAAAGATCACAGTCTCCAACAAAGTTTTGACTCAATAAAACAACGAATGACTCAAAAACGACTGACTCTAAGAAAAACAAAAACAATGTCAGCGACTACCTCCCCCAGACTTGAACAACACTGTCCCCGGTGTTATCTAGCCTAGAGTTGGTGAAAGAAAACAAAAGAACAGAGTAGGATTGTGAAAAAACAAGAAGTTACTGTGCTGGAACATCGAGTATCGACCGACACACGGCCTGGTATCGCTCGCTTAAGTTGACATGATGAACTTATCTCATTTGCGTAGGGTGTCGACCGATACCAATAGGGTATCGATCGATACTCAGGCGATTTCGTGTTTGCTCCTTGCGTATCCTGACACAGAACACAAAACGAAAAATAAAAGGAAAAAGACTTTTATACAAACTCACCAGTGGGTTGCCTCCCACCAAGCGCTCGTTTTAAGTCAGTAGCTTGACTCTGGCTCAGGTGATCAGTCAGGAGAAGAGTGAGAGCTTACTCCCATTCAAGTTCCACATCTAGATACTTGCAGACTAAGAGTTCTGCTCAACATGCTCTCCATAACCTTCTTTCCTTTCTTTTTCAGCTCCGAAGTAAGAATGACTCGAGCCTTAGAGAATGGTTTTGAGGTTCCTTTGCACTTCACCTTGTATGCAATCGAATCCCCATCCCACTTCTGAGGGATTAAAGTCATAGAAGCAGCACCCTTCACTTCTTTGCTCTTCACCTTGTTCTTTGCCTTAGATGTTTTGACGTCTTTCTTGGTGATGACAGAAGGACTATCTAGAACGTCGATGGTATTAGGCTCATCAGGAGGCTCGTCTAAAAGATCAACTACCAACGTCTCTCCTGTAACAATGGTTATGCAAGAGATATGTGTGGGAGTTCCTCTAGTAGGGATGGCTTTGTAGTACCCCTCTTTGTCAATGTATGAGAACGAGATTTGCTTGCTTGGTGTATCCATAATGGCACCAACCGTAGCCATGAACAGTCTTCCAAGAATCAACTGCGTACGAGATTGTGCACTCATCTCCACAACCTGAAAATCAGTAGGAACCAGACAATCTCCTACGTTAACCAGCAAATCAGGGATTGTACCATATGGAAGTGAGGTGGCACTGTTCGCGAATGTGATAGATGACTTGGAAGATCGAATATCAGCTCCCAAACACTCTGCAATTGCCCTTGACATGACATTGACGCTAGCCCCCGAGTCAACGAGAGATTCTTTGAATTCAACCCCAGAGATAGAGCATGGAACGGAGAATATTCATGGATCTTCCCTCTTGGTCAACTGCCTCAGCGGTAGTGACTTGATTCTTGCCTTGATATAGAGTACTTCGATTTCTTCCAGAGTTTCTCTGCAGTCTCGGAAGTGACTCAGCAGAGGGCGGTACTCAAGAGCTTTTTCAAAAGTCAGTGTGTGTAGAATTCTTCGTACCATCTTTTCAAAGCCAAGCAGCTGCTTTGGAGAAATGGGATCTCTGAGGTGTCTGGGGAATCGAGGGTATGGTACCTTAGGCTTGTAAACACGTTCCTTAATCATCTCTGGTTGTTTCACGATCTCTGGTTCAGCCTGCGAGGGGTGTCGATCGATACAAGGTTGGTGTCGATCGACACAAGGCTCATGTGTCGGTTCTTCAGATTGGTATCGATCGATATCGGAAGTAGTGGCGATCAATACTGACGAATCAGGTTCGGAATTACCTTCTACAAGGTTTTCGAGATTTCATGCACCTCGCAAGGTGATTGCATTGACGTATTCGTTATGTGCCTGAGTTGACTTTCCCTTTACAACTGCTGCAGTCTGAGCCACTTGCGTTTCCAGCATCTTCTGATGAGTATTGAGGGCATCGATCCTTCCACTCAGATC
Organism: Eutrema yunnanense; assembly: GCA_002933935.1. Classification (NCBI taxonomy): domain Eukaryota; kingdom Viridiplantae; phylum Streptophyta; class Magnoliopsida; order Brassicales; family Brassicaceae; genus Eutrema; species Eutrema yunnanense. Next base: position 104,538 of record PKML01043802.1, on the reverse strand, counting down.
CTTGTACACAGCATCTATCTTTCCTTTGAGATTCACTGTGAGCTGTTGATGTCCTTGAACCAGTTGTTCAAACATAGATTCAATCTTGCTCTCAGAAGTTCTGGGTGGTGTGGGTGGGCATTGATACCTTTGATCTTGAAATCCAACTCCATCAATGTGGTTAACATATTCCACTTCATCCTTTTCACAGTCTATTTGGTTCTTTTGTTTTCCTTCACCAACTCTAGGCTAGATAACACTGGGAACAGTGTTGTTCAAGTCTGGGGGAAGTAGTCGCTGACTTTGTTTTTGTTTTTCTTAGAGTCAGTCGTTTTTGAGTCATTTGTTGTTTTATTGAGTCAAAACTTTGTTGGAGATTGTGATCTTTTTCGTGAATCTATTGATCTGACCTTGCTTCTAAGTGACCATTGTTACAGAATCAATTCTAGATCGACTAATGAAAAATCCAAAGGCACTTTGATTGGATGAGGTTATTGATTTTGGATCCTTCCATGATCAATCTAGATGTCATTTCACACAAACAAGCTATTCCCTTAGCCTAGAACACTTAAACAAGATTAAGTCACTCTCATGGTCTTAATCACCAAGTCAAGAACATACCATCGTTTGTGATAGGATGATTAACAAGCAATAAACATAGGTTCCTATGGCCTTAATGCTCCTTAGATAACTACTCTCATAGGCTAAGAAAGCAAAATCCCTTAATTGGTTCTTTGGAGAATTTCATCAAACACCTTGTGTGCATCATGAACACCAAACAAGAGAGGGAAGATGTAAACTAAGTCCTAGACATCAAGATCTACCACGAAATTCCCCTAATCTACCTCATCCACGAGCTCTAAAAAGAACTACTCACTAATCATGAAGAACACACCAAATCTTGTGAAAGAGGTGATGTTAATCATGATTAGGGAATACGAATGTGAAAGATTAGATAAAGATATAACCTTAAACTTGCATAAATCAAAAGATCATTGGGAAAAATCCCAAAAACCCTAAAAAGAGAGTTTTTTGTTCTTGAGAGAAAAAGAGAAAAAAGAATAAAAAGGAGATAGATCTAAAAATCAGATCTCTAAATATAAAAAGTTGTTTGCTGAGTTGGATCGGACCCGGGTCAACCCGGGACAAACCGGATATTGACCCGACCGAAACTTGGATGCGTCTTCAGTGATTCGGTCATAACTTCTGAACCTGACATCTGAATGACTTGAATCCACTCATGTAGACAGCTAACTCGTTCCTCTACAACTCTTATGAAGACCGTTTGATTTGATTCATATCGGAAGGCCTTCGTTTTGCCGGTTATTTGGACGGTGTCATCTTCTCTCGGCCAGACGGACATAACTTCAGTAAATCTGTCTTATCTCCCTCTCCATACGTCCAAATAACCCGATTCAAACTCCTGTGTAAAGCTGATTCACTCCTTTACAACTTTGATGAAGACCACCGAGGCTAATTCGGAGTGGAGACCCTTCAATACCAATGTCACAAATCGGTATTGTACATCGGTACTAAGGGAATTTTCTCTCTGTTTTCACACCGAGCAGTTGCACCGACCAGTGACCTCGGTATTGAAGAAACCGTCTCGGCCAGGCGTACCTGTTTCTGGTAAATCAGCCTTATCTCTCAAACCACACGTCCGAATCGCCTGATTCAACTTCTCCTGGACAGCTAACGCACTCCTCTACAACATTCATGAAGGTTGTCAAAGCTGATTCGGATCGTAGGGCCTTCGTCTAGACACATCTTTCCGGCGTCTCGGATGGACTTTGACTCCACTTAGGTCCAACTCTCCAAATACACCCAATTGCCTCCAATTACCTAGGAAATACTCCAAAACATGCAAGAACACACTAGACCTAGTGAAAATGCCCTAATCTCTAAATGAGACCTAAATGCAAGACAAGACCATGATTATGCATGTAATCTGCACAAAACTATAAATGAAATGCATGCTAAAAACATGCAATATATGAGTATATCATCAGCCTTTGGATTTTTCATTAGTCGATCTAGAACTAATTCTGTAACAATGGTCACTTAGAAGCAATGTCAAATCAATAGATTCAAGAAAAAAGATCACAGTCTCCGACAAAGTTTTGACTCAATAAAACAACGAATGACTCAAAAACGATTGACTCTTAAGAAAAACAAAAACAAAATCAGCGACTACCTCCCCCAGACTTGAAAAACACTGTCCGCAGTGTTATCTAGCCTAGAGTTGGTGAAAGAAAGCAAAAGAATGAAATGGAATTATGAGAAACAAGAAGTTACCGTGCTAGAACATCGAGTATCGACCAACACACGGTCTGGTATCGATCGATACCAGGCTTAAGTCGATATGATAAACCTTTCTTAATCGCGTAGGATGTCGACCGATACGAACAGGGTATCGATCGACACTCAGGCGATTTCGTGTTTGCTCCTTGTTTATCCTGACACAGACGCAAAAAAAACAAAAAATAAAAAGAAAAAGACTCAAAAACAAACTCACCTGTGGGTTGCCTCCCACCAAGCGCTTGTTTTACGTCACGAGCTTGACTTTATGAACGATCAGTCAGGATAAGAATGAGAGCTTGCAGAAAAACAGGCTCCACAACTTGACATCTCCAACTTCAGAGTTCTGCGCAACATGTTCTCCACAACCTTGATATGCTCAAATTAAATACCCTAAAAGTACTAAAACAGTAGCTGCAGTATATCAGGGGTCGAACACAAGGACTCACAGAAATCACACAATAGATTGTATAGTATCGAATCAAGCTAAGCAAATCAGATGAAACAAAAGCAATAAACAGTAAAAAGGTTGTAAATTCGATGGAGGAAAATATAGGCCCAGGGTATTTTTCAGGAAATCAATGAATGCAGATAAACTAACTAGCATGATTCAGATTTAGCGCGGTTCTTGAACTCAAATCACTAAAGTATAGTTAACCAACTCTCGTTGCGAAAACTATCTAAATCTAAATCCTAGGAATTCCAAATCTCTTTGCGAATCCTAAAGTCTAAATCAGCTTTTAAATCAACGTGTGCTTTGTTACTTGCTTACTTGCTTTCAATTTGAATTATTTAGGTTGTTTAGAAACCAAAAACCTCTCTTGTTAGCTTAACTCGTTTAGTTGTATGCATTCCTTGTGCTTGAAACTCTACCCATTGGATTCGATCCTCTTATGCTACATAGGCATTATGAGTAATTGATATAGGTTAAATCCTTGTATCAATTTGGCGCCGTTACCAATTGGGTCTAGCTTTCAACATTAGGATTTTACTTCTTTCTGAGATTAAGCATTTTTTATCTTTTGGTTACTAATCTTTCTTCCAAGCTCTCTCTTGTAGGTACATGAACACAAGAGCTAGAGGTGTACACAACCTTAATGAACCAATCGACAACATACACCTCTTGGACCGTGGGATTAGAGAAAGGAGAGAAAGAAGGCGTGCTCAACACATTGAGAGGTTGGGTATGAATATAGAGAATGAAAACGTGGACCAAGCTCCACATCAAGGAGCATATGGTGGTAATGGAAACCACCACCCACCCGCCCATAATGCTAGAGCTCAAAACATTATTGGAGCGGGTGATGCGGCAAATGCTCATGTCAACCGCCAAGGGATTCATGCACCACCGGTTGAATGCAATGACTTTGAGGTCAAAGCAAGCTTCATCAACATGGTGCAAAGTAAAAGGTTTCATGGCCTTGCAGTAGAACACCCTCTTGATCATTTGGATCACTTTGACCATATTTGTAGCTTGACAAAGATGAATGGAGTGTCGGAGGATAGCTTCAAGCTAAGGCTGTTTCCTTTTTCTCTTGGAGACAAGGCAAAGCAATGGGAAAAGAACCTCCCCCAAGGTTCCATCACCTCTTGGAATCAATACAAAACCGCCTTCCTTGCCAAGTTCTTCTCCCACTCAAGAACGGCCAAGCTAAGGAACGAGATATCAAGCTTCACTCAAAGAGCAAATGCGAGCTTCAATGAAGAATGAGAGCGGTTTAGGAGCTATACATCGCAATGCCCTCATAATGGATTTTCGGATGCTTCACTCCTAAGCACTCTATACCGTGGAGCATTGCCCAAGATCCGCATGTTGCTTGACACCACCTCTAATGGAAGCTTCTTGAGAAAAGAAATGAATGAAGCAATGGAGTTGGTAGAGAACCTTGCATTGAGTGATGGCACTTATGGTGATGACTATGACCGGTCTACAAGAGCCACAAGTGACTTTGAGGAGCAAAAACGAACCAAAGCCATGATGGCTCTCCATGAGAGGTTAGATAAGCAATCATCCATGATGGAGAAGCAAGCTACCATGATGGACAAGCTTCTCAATGCTTCCACTAAACCAGTTCACTTCGTTGGTGAAGAAATGGTGGATTTGAGCAACACCGAAGAAGTGCATTACATCGGGAACAATGGTGGCTATCAAAGAGGTTTCAACAACACCTATGGAAACCAAAGTCAAGCCCCTCTTCATCACCAACAAAGTTATGCTCCCAAAAACAACTTCCAACCAAACCAATGTGGTTATCAACAAATCTTTGTCCCACAATCTCAAGGCACTAACTCCATGCCTCAAGACCTTGATGTGAAAAATGTTCTTCAACAACTTCTCCAAGGCCAAGCAAGTGAAGCATTGGATATAAGCAAGAAGATGGAGGAAATAAATACCAAGGTAGCTTGCTCATACAATGATCTCCACAAGAAGCTTGAGGTATTGAGTTCCAAAGTGCAAGAAATGGAGACAAAGGGAAACAATGGATACAAAGTACAACAAAGCTCTTCAAATGGGAAAGCAAAGGAGTATTGCAATGCTATCTTCTCAAAGGAGCCACGTCCCATTGAAGATCATGAAGCCGCCACTAATGAGATTGAGCTTCTACTCTATGTATCTCAAGCTCCCTTGAAGCTCAATGAGGACATTGAGGAACAAGGTGGGGGAGTGACCCTTGAGAAGAATGAGAACATGACCTTGGTTGAATACAAAGACCCACCAAGCTCAACTAGGATCGAGCCTAAGTCTCTCCCCAAGCTTGGTAATCCCGGTAAATTCTCTATAGCTTGCTCTCTTGAAGATTTGGATATTGAGGATGCTTTGTGTGATTACGGGTCAAGTGTGAACGTCATGTCCCATGAGATGCTCAAGAGTCTTGGTATAAGAACCCTCGCCTATCATCCATCACCTATCACCTTTGGAGATGCTTCTTCAAGGAAGCCACTTGGTCTCCTCGAAGACTATCCACTCAAGGTTGGGAATTGCATAGTCCCAACGGACTTTGTGGTCATGGAGATGAGAAAAACCAACAAGCTCCCTCTTCTCCTTGGAACCCTGTTCCTACTCACTACCGGTGCTAGAATGGACTTCAAAGAGCAAATGGTAGTTCTCTTGAATGTGGATGATAAGGTGTTCTACCAAATGAGGACTTCTTCCAATAAGCTTTGTGGTACAATCACCATGAAGGATAATGAGTTTTTTTAGGAAGAAGTTAGGTATGTGGGTATTTGTATGATGGTTGAAGAAGCTCCAACCCCAATGGTCTATGAAGAGGAAGAGAAGTCTCTTGAGAGAAACGATTTGGGTTATGGTAATGACAAGGATGCTTCGGAAGTTGACATGATCACTTGCTTGGAACCACTTCCTCCCACCACAATGGAGAATGACGTTGAGGGTAGTAAGGGTGCAAAGAAAAAGGCAAAGGCCAAGGCTAAAACGGGAACGGGATCAAGCACACTTCATGGGTTTAGGTCCGAGCAAAGCCAACCTTCTATGATGGCTCTCACTCCTTGGAAGCACAATGATGGAGTGATTAAGTGCAAGATCAAGTGCAAAGGTCGATCGAAGCCCTTTGCCTCGGTCAAAGCAATTCTCACTCTCGAGCTCAAGGAGAAAGGGGAAGCCGGTCTTGAGGAAGTCATGAGCAAGGTGCTCAAGCTCGATCTCAAGGATCCACCATGTAGTGCTCACACTTCTCTCTCACCCGCCTAAAAGGGTAACCAAAGTCAAACTTAGTGACTTCAAACAAAGTGCTCTTGGGAGACACCCCAAGCTTATCATTGTACATACTTTCTTTTTATGTTTCTCTATGTTTTCTTGTCCTTTTTGATGGGTTTGCTTAGTGTGAGTAGGTTCTTGATGGTCTAATGGTCATGGATTTAAGGACAAAGGTGTGTAGGATTGAGGTGATCACTCTCGTTCCCTATATTCATTTCCAAGGTAATACTCCAAACTTTGTGAATAGCATTTAGAATCATATTTTTTTCTTTCTTTCATGCATTGTTTAACTCTCTCTTAAGCTTCTATGACACAAGGGACTGTGTAATTTAAGTTTGGGGGAGGGTCTATGTGTTATTTAACTTTGTGTTTTGTGATCTTATTTTGCCTTTTGCATCTTGAGTCTCATGCATATCATGCATTTTCAATAAATTTGAAAAATTTTGAACTTTTGTGCATTCCATATAGGATTGAGTCTAGAGGCATAGCATATTAGGTAGCTTTGAATGAGCATTAGGAGCAATGATAAATTTATCCTTGTAAAGTATCATATTTAGAGCTTGATTCAATGCCCTCGTTGCTTGTTGTTTGATGCTTTTGATCTCGTGTTGAAATCAAGGATGAACCATATTTCGATCTTGCGTTTCATTACTAGGGTCTTAGCTAAAGCAAGTCTTGATTTGATTTCAATCCTACCTAAGTGAAAACCATAATTTTGACATTGAAATTATCATGCTTGTGCATTGCATAGTGAATTCATAGTTACCATATACATACTTGGGCTCTCTTATCCTTTTCACCACTCTTTTGCTAGTCCAAGTAGCTGATTCCCATCATTGGAACGGTTCACCATACCTTTAACCTACCCTCCTTTCAAGACAAAATATTTAGTGTGCGTATGTGAGGCCTAATTTTTCGAGTAAGCTTGGCAAAAAGTGTTGAGTTTAGGGCGACAAGGATAGGATTGCATGTAGATATAGCCGAACATCAAATGCTAGACTAGGCTAGGCTCGTGGGAAAGGAAAGTTTTGGGTTTGGTGTGAACGAAAATATGTGACTAATGGAATTGTGGATAAGAAGGAAGTGGGTTCAAAAGAAGGAAGTGAAGGTGATAGGGGAATGCAATATTGTGATGTAGTTAGTGCAAGTTATCAAGAATAGCTCTTAGTGATAATTATAGCCTCATAGAAACAAAGGAAAAAGCCAAAAATTAGCTAAAGCATCAATTGGTAAATGATGAGGCAAGACAAAGAAAAAGAAAGAAAGAAGAGCTAAAGAAACAACAAAAAGAAGCACGAAACCACAAGATTCAATGGAGAAGAAGAAATTCTCCAAGTGAGAAAATATGAAGTGGAAGAAGAAGTTCAAGTATGGGGCGTGAAGGCAAAAAGGCCAAGTGAGAAAATGGTAGCTTAGGATGAGGACTTCATGGGTAGATATGCTAGGATTAGAGACGATTTAGGCATTGGGTAGATGTAAGTTTATCCTTGTATGCATAAATTGCTTTTTACTCTTAGAATTTTGCTAAAGCTTGCTTATTCATTGAGGGATCCCTTGCATTGGTGAAACCCCATACATTTGAGATAATCTTAGTCTCAAAACCTTTACCCTAGCCAAATGAATTCACTTGCCTTGCATGAGCATGATTCACTTGAACCAAATAATGAATGTTAAAGGATTGGATGATATTGATGCTTGTATAGGTTAAGGCTTGAATTTGATTCGAATAGGGAAGGATATGGCTAGCTCTTTTTTAGTAGATTTGTTTGATCGCATCTTAGAGCTAGTAACTTGGACATTGAGTTGAATTCTTTTCATGGCACTTTTGGATTTGAGCTCCCATTTAAAGTTTTCTCCTTTTCTTTATTCTTGTTTGCTTGAGGACAAGCAAATGTTTAAGTTTGGGGGAATTGATATACTCATATATTGCATGTTTTAGCATGCATTTCATTTATAGTTTTGTGTAGATTACATGCATAATCATGGTCTTGTCTTGCATTTAGGTCTCATTTAGAGATTAGGGCATTTTCACTAGGTCTAGTGTGTTCTTGCATGTTTTGGAGTATCTCCTAGGTAATTGGAAGCAATTGGGTGTATTTGGAGAGTTGGACCTAAGTGGAGTACGAAGTCCATCCGAGACGCCGGAAAGATGTGTCTAGACGAAGGCCCTCCGATCCGAATCAGCTTTGACAACCTTCATGAATGTTGTAGAGGAGTGCGTTAGCTGTCCAAGAGAATTTGTATCAGGCGATTCGGACGTGTGGTTTGAGAGATATGGCAGATTTACCAGAAACAGGTCCGCCTGGCCGAGGCGGTTTCTTCAATACCGAGGTCACTGGTCGGTGCAACTGCTCGGTGTGGAAAAAGAGGGAAAATTCCCTTAGTATCGATGTACAATACCGATTTGTGGCATCGGTATTGAAGGGTCTCCACTCCGAATTAACCTCGGTGGTCTTCATCAAAATTGTAGAAGAGTGAATCAGCTTTATACAAGAGTTTGAATCGGGTTATTTGGACGTATGGAGAGGGAGATAAGACGGATTTAATGAAGGTATGTCCATCTGGCCGAGAGAAGATGACACCGTCCAAATAACCGGCAAAACGAAGGCCTTCCGATATGAATCAACTCAAACGGTCTTCATAAGAGTTGTAGAGGAACGAGTTATTTGTCTATAGGAGTTGGATTCAATTCATTCGGATGTCAGGTTCAGACGTTATGACCGATTCACTGAAGACGTATCCAAGTTTCGGCCGGGTCAATATCCGGTTTGTCCCGGGTTGACCCGGGTCCGATCCAACTCAGCAAACACCTTTTTAAATTTAGAGATCTGATTTTTAGATCTATCTCTTTTTATGATTTTTCTCTCTTTTTCTCTCTTTTCTCTCTTTTTCTCTCTTTTTCTCTCAAGAACAAAAACCTCTCTTTTTAGGGTTTTTGGGATTTTTCCCAAGGATCTTTTGATTTATGCAAGTTTAAAGTTATATCTTTCTCTAATCTTTCACATTCGTATTCCCTAATCATGATTAACATCACCTCTTTCACAAGATTTGGTGTGTTCTTCATGATTAGTGAGTAGTTCTTTTTAGAGCTCGTGGATGAGGTAGATTAGGGAAATTTCGTGGTAGATCTTGATGTCTAGGACTTAGTTTACATCTTCCCTCTCTTATTTGGTGTTCATAATGCTAGATTAGGCTAGATATAGTTAATCTAGACCTTAGAGAATTTCATGCACACAAGGTGTTTGATGAAATTTCCCAAAGAACCAATTAAGGAATTTTGCTTTCTTAGCCTATGAGAGTAGTTGTCTAAGGAGCATTAAGGCCATAGGAACCTATGTTTATTGCTTGTTAATCATCCTATCACAAACGATGGTTTGTTCTTCATTTGGTGATTAACAAAGTGATTAAGACCATGAGAGTGGTTTAATCTTGTTTACGTGTTCTAGGCTAAGGGAATAGCTTGTTTGTGTGAAATGACATCTAGATAGATCATGGAAGGATCCAAAATCAATAACCTCATCCAAGGACTTACCTTTATCTTCTTGCTAAACACGTTTTTGTGCTTTGTTACTTGCTTACTTGCTTTCAATTTGAATTAATTAGGTTGTTTAGAAACCAAAAACCTCTCTTGTTAGCTTAACTCATTTAGTTGTATGCATTCCTTGTGCTTGAAACTCTACCCATTGGATTCGATCCTCTTATGCTACTTAGGCATTATGAGTAATTGATATAGGTTAAATCCTTGTATCAACTGACAAGTTAACTAGAAGACACTCATGTTTCCAGCAAAGTTCTTTAAAGCCTGAGCCAAATTTTTGCACTTCATCAATGTGGTTAGTATCCATAGAGCTTGATTCATCATTCGTATCTGACAAAGGAACCCACGTATTTAAAGTAATGGTATTTCTCTCCCTGTTACAAGTTAATTAATAAGATACATTAAAAGATGAAATGATTTTCTTCTGAGTAGAGGGGTAGGAAAATTTTCAGCGATCCCATTATTCTACTTAAGAGGAAATGATCACACAAAGGATTGGAAGCGAGGCTAGGATTTTCCTATGATGCCATTATTCGCCTACGCCTTTGATACGTTGAGAGGGAAGAACCGGGGATTCGGTGGCTAACACCATCTATACTCGCGTCTCATACCTTGATGTGTATATGCAAAGCTAAAAAAAGGAGAGACCAAAATAAGAAATAAGTCTAGGGGAGAGAAAATAATACCAGAAAGTGTGAAAAATGGTGGTTCCTTGTCATGATATTGTATGGGAAAGAATCCAGAAGGTTCTTAGCATTAATCACAGCGATGAAACTGGCGAGGATGGCTTGATTGAACGATGTTGTGAAATAATGTGTGTAGTCTAGGAAACTGCGAATGTCTACGGAGAAGTACATGGTGGTTAGATCAAAAAGCAGGTTAGGTGACATTTGGGTGATTGGGAAAAGGGTCATTGCAACGTTTCAAGAACATGTGAGTCTCTATCTTTTCAAACCTCTTTCTCTGGTTTAGTCTTCTATTTGCTTGAAGGCAAGCAAATGCTAAGTCTGGGGGAGTTGATATATCATAGTTTTTACCCTGTTTAAGCCATGGTATCATGGGTTTATAGAGTCTTTCAACTATTTCGTAGTGGTTTAGAGTATTTTACAGGTTTTAGCACGTTTGGAGCATAAGTGGAGATATTGGAGCTTTCTGGAGCATTTTGGAGCAAAGCAGACGTTCGTGTAGCTGAGTACCCAATTTGAAGCATCAGTGTCGATCGATACTGGTTAGTATCGGTCGATACTCATCGAAGCAGACACAACCCGCGACTTTAATGAAGAGTTGAAGAATTGCAAAATTGCCCAGAAGACTTTATTATTTACAAGAAGCCCCAAAACGTGATTTAGGTTATTTAATAGGATTTTACTGCCACTTTGATGGCTACGCTTTATTTTACTTTGGTTTTGTGAGAGAGCTTTTTGAAGGGAGAGAAGTCTGAAACTATATTCGTCCGAGAGAAGATTTCGAACCCTTTTGTTACTCTTTCTGTGTTATTTGATGATTTATTCAAACATGTTTATTGCTTCAATTTCCATGTCTGAGTAGATCTCTTGTTAGGTTCAAGGTTCTCAATAGGGTTTTCTCTGAATGCTATGTTGATTAGTTATTATGATTCACCATCTGAATTAGTTCTTCGCCATAAGTTGTTTGCAAAGCTAATTCTAGATTGATCACCTAGAACTTAGATCTTAGGATAATTGATTAGGCGCGAGAGTGCGATTAATTACCTGATAGAACCTAAGGTGAGCAAAATAACTATTCGCAAAGAGATTTGGTTTAGTTGTTTTGTGAACAAATCAAACTTGATCTAAAAGCTGATTTAGACTTTAGGATTCGCAAAGAGATTTGGAATTCCTAGGATTTAGATTTAGATAGTTTTCGCAACGAGAGTTGGTTAATTATATCTTAGTGATTTTAAGTTCAAAAACCGCGCTAAATCTGAATCTTGACTAGTTAGTTTATCTGCTTTCATTGATTCCCTGAGAAATACCCTAGAATATTTCTTAAACCGTTTAGTCAAGTGAAGTTGAGAGTCAACTGGAGTTTTTGCAGTCCCATTTGAATAGTTCTTAAACCGTTCAAGGATCTTTTCAGCATAGTGAGCTTGAGACAGAGTGATTCCGTCGGAAGTTCTTGTGATTTTAATCTCGAGAATGACATCTACAAAACCCATGTCTTTCATGTCAAACTTTCCACTAAGCATTTTCTTAGTTTGTTGGATAATGTCATTATTGCTGCCAATAATTAGCATGTCATCTACGTACAAGCATAGTAATATATACCCACTAGGACTAGTTTTTATGTAGAAGTATTTATCACATTTGTTGATGCTGAAGCCATGTGACATCATTGCGTTGACAAATTTTTCATACCAGTGTTTTGGAGCTTGTTGATATATCATGGTTTTTACCCCGTTTAAGCCATGATATAAGTCCGTTTTATCGAGTCTTTATTCTATTATAGAGCCTTTTAGAGTCTTTTACAGGTTTTAGCACATTTGGAGCATTATTGGATATATTAGAGTTTTATGGAGCGTTCTGGAGCAAAACTGAAGTCTGGTGACTAAGTGTTCGATCGAAGCGTCAAGCATCGATCAATAGCTCCTTGGTATCGATCGACACCCATCGAGGATATTACAAGTCGCGACTTTTAATGAAGTTTGAAGAATTGCAGAACTTGCCCAGAAGACTTTAATATTTACAAGAAGACCCCAATTCGTGTTTAGACTATTTAATTAGGTTTTACAGCCACTTTGGCTGTGTGCTTTTTCATTACGCTTTATTTTACTTTGGTTTTGTGAGAGAGATTTTGAAGGGAGACAAGTCTGAAACTCTGTTCGTCCGAGAGAAGATTTCGAACCCTCGTATTACTCTTTCTATTTTATTTGATGATTTATTCAAACATGTTTATTGCTTCAATTTCCATGTCTGAGTAGATCCACTTTAGGTTTAGGGTTTTTTTACAGGGATTTCTTTGAATGCTAGGTTGATTTATTGTTAGGGTTCATAATCTGAATTAGTTCTTCGCCTTAGGTTGTTCTCAAAGCTAATTCTAGATTGATCACCTAGAACTTAGATCTTAGGTTAATCGATTAGGCACGACAGTGCAATTGAGTAATCTGAAAGAACTTAAGGTGAGCAAATTGATTATTCGCAAAGAGATTTTGTTTAATTTATTTGTGAACATATCAAACCTGAACTTTAAAGCTGATTTATTCTTAGGAATTTGCAAAGAGATTTGGGATTCTGAAGTTTAGATTTAGGTAATTCTCGCAACGACAATTGGTCAATTATACTTTAGTGATTTGAGTTCGAGAACCGTGCGTAACATGAACCCTGATTAGTTAGTCTGCATTCATTGATTTCCTGAGAAATACCCTAGGCTATATTCTCTCCATCGAATTTACAACACTTTTATTACTTATTGTTTTTGTTTCATCTGATTTGCTTAACTTGATTCGATACTATTTTGTCTATTGTGCGATTTCTGTGAGTCCTTGTGTTCGACCCCTACACTTACTACAACAACTGCTTTAGTACTTTTAGGGTATTAATTTGAGCATATCAAATTTGGCGCCGTTGACTCAATTTCGCCATTAGATTTTAGCTGTCGAGTTTCGACTAAGTTCATCGGTATCGATCGATACTACTCAGTGTCGGTCGATACTAAGGCGATTTCTTTTGTTGATATCGATCGATACCACCCAGTGTCGATCGATACTCAACGTGTTTTTTTGTCACTTACGTGCCTTGCCTAGTGTTTTTCAGGTGTATGCCTATTCGTGAAACCAGAAGGAACAAGAGCACTCAGCTGGTTGAACTGTCATTGGAGCAGCTAGCCCTTGTGGAACGCACAAACAGAAAGGCAAAGCAAACATCAGGGATGAACAACACAGTGGTATTAAGACATGATGAAGTTGGAGTTCTGAGAGACCAAGAGGGTCATGTGTGCAATGAGAGAGGGCAGCGACTTGATGAAGCTGGAAACGTCATTGTCCCTCCTGCTGCTGTTGTTGAGACTGTCGCGCCAGCTGCGCGCGCCAACGTTGGGAATGCTGCAGTTGATCGAGGTAGGACACTTGGTGAGCACAACAGACCTGATCAGTTCTATGCCAATCGATCTGCGATTCGCATCCCAACTTTTCAGAGGAATAATTTTGAGCTGAAACATGCGTACTACGCTTTTGTGAGTCAGAATCCTTTCATTGGCCTATCTCATGAACACCCCATGGATCATATCGAGAGGTTCGAAGATTTGGTCACTGGTATGAAGTACAATGGAGTGCCCAATGAGTTCCTCTTCTGCAAACTTTTCCCATACTCTCTTAGTGGGGATGCTGCTTATTGGTTGAAGCAGTTGGCTCCTGGTTCGCTAACTACATGGGATGAGACGAAGAACGCATTCCTGAACAATTTCTATAATGATGCGAGATCCGAGGAGCTCAGGAACAAGATCTCTCAATTTTCTCAAGGTCCAACAGAGGCACTCAAAGCTGCTTGGACTCGTTTCAAGTCATATCAGAGAGATTGTCTGCACCATGGGTTCACTCAGGTTCAGCTGCTGGGTACTTTCTACAGAGGAATCGATTGGAGGTACCAGATGGCTTTGGATACTGGGAGTAATGGGAACTTCAACACCAGATATCCAAATGATGCGATCGTGCTAATTGAGAACTTGGCGTCTAGCAATAGCACCAAGAATGCTGACTTCGAGCGAAAGAAGCAGGCTGGAGGAATTGATGGTTCGCAGAGTGCTGAAGTTCAAGCCAAGCTGGATATTCTGATTGGGAAGTCGAAGAAGGCTGTACACTTTGCTGATGGAGTCGATAATATCGGTGGAGATGAAGTGGAGGATGTTAACTACGTTGGTGGTTCTGGATTTCAGGGTCAGCAATTTGGGTACAACAACAACCGAAACTTCAACAACAACACTCGCAATTACGGGAACTCTTCGTACCAGCCCATCTCTCCAAAGTCCACAGAGAATAAGATGGAATCCATGTTTGAACAGATTCTTCAGGGACAGCAAAAGCTGCAAGTGGATTTCAATGGGAAGATTGACCATCTGTACACTGGTCTGAATGGGAAGATTGACCATCTGAATGGGAAAATTGAAGCTATTAATCTTTCTCAGAGAAAGCTAGAAACTCAGGTTGCTCATACCGCAGTAGCTGTGCAGAGGCAGGAAGGTTTTCTTCCAGGGAAAACTGAGAATCCAAGAGCACACGTCAATGCAATCACCATAGGAAGTGCTAAAGAAGCCACTGCAGTGGTAGAAAAGGGTTTTGATGCAGGAATTTTCGACGCTGCTGTTGAAGATGACGACTAGGATTCTTAAATCGTCCGAGTATCGATCGATACCAGCCAGTGTCGATCGATACAGGTCCAAACACCTGCACGAGTGGATAGAAAATCACGTGTATCGATCGATACTCCTCCAGTGTCGGTCGATGCTGAGATGCAGGTCGAGAAGAAGGCTGAGATTGTCAAGGAGAGGGTGTACAAACCCATAATACCTTATCCTATGCCTCGTATTATGACAAAGAATGAATGGGAGGGCGCCAGATGCAAAGCTATGTTGGATAAGTTGGTTGTGGAGTTTCTTGTGGTTGATGATATATCTGACGATGAGAATTCAAACACCACCCCTGCATCGATCGATACCCTACCTGTATCGATCGATACCCACCCAGATACTGCAAAGGAGGCGCGTATGAGTGTTGACAGACTTCGCAAGCCCAAGAAGCTGAATCATATTCCTCAACACCTCCGAGCTCCCATCACTCCAAAACAGCTGTGTGGCTTTGAGAAGATGGTACGAAGGATTCCCCACACACTGACTTTTGAAGAAGCTTTAGAAGACCGCCCTCTGCTAAGTCACTTCAAAGATTGCAGAGAAACTCTGGAAGAGGTCGAAGTACTCTTTATCGAGGCAAGACGCAAGTCACTACCGCTGAGGCAGTTGACCTAGAGAGAAAACCCAGGGAAATTCGCAGTTCCATGCTCCATCTCTGGAGTTGAATTCCATGAGTCTCTCGTTGACTTAGGGTCTAGGGTCAATGTAATATCAAGGGAAATTTCTGAACGATTGAGGGCTGATATAAGACCCCCTACGATGCTTCTCACGTTTGCGAACTCCTCCACCTCACCTCCATACGGTACTATCCATGCTTTGCTTGTTAAAGTAGGAGATTGTTTGGTGCCCACTAATTTTCAGGTTGTGGAGATGAGCGAAGGATCTGAGGTTTCTTTGCTCCTGGGACGACCGTTTATGGCTACTGCTGGCGCGATCATAGACACACCTAATAAGAGACTCTCTTTCTCTTACATTGACGGAGAGGTCTACTATGATGCCATTCCCTCTAGAGGTGCTCCCACACATGTCTCGTGCTTCACTGTTGTCACAAGAGAGACATTGGTAGTTGACCTTTTGGAAGAGCCTCCTGGCGACCCAACTGTCATAGATGTTTTGGTTGAACCGCCCAGCATCCCCAAGAAAGTTGTCAGGAAAGCTAAGGCAACAAAGAAGAAGGCGAAGAGCAAAAGAGTCAAGAGTGCTACCCATGTGACTCTAACCCCTCATAAGTATGATGGAGATTCGATTGAGTACAAGGTGAAGTGCAAAGGAGCCTCGAAACCATTCTCTAAGGCTAGAGTTCTTCTTACTTCAGAGCTGAAAGAGAAAGAAAAGGAGTTTGTGGAGACCATGTTGAGCAGAACTCTGAAGCTAGCGATGTCAAGTTGTGGAGCCTGTTTTGGTGCAAGCTCTCATTCTTATCCTGCTTGAATGGCGTTACAGTCAAGCTAATGACGTTAAACGAGCGCTTGGTGGGAGGCAACCCACTCGTAAGTCTGCTTTTGAGTCATTTTTCTTTTTATTTTTCGTTATGTGTTTGTGTCAGGATAAACAAGGAGCAAAACTCGAAATCGCCTGAGTATCGATTGATACCACATTGGTATCGGTCGACACCAATCGCGAATGAGACGGTTCATCATGTCGACTTAAGCGATACCAGGCCGTGTGTCGGTCGACACCAGATGTTCCAGCACGGTAACTTCTTGTTTCTCTTAATTCTATTATGTTCTTTTGTTTTCTTTTACCTACTCTAGGCTAGATAACACTGGGGACATTGTTGTTTAAGTCTGGGGGAGGTAGTCGCTGACATTGTTTTTGTTTTTCTTAGAGTCAGTCATTTTTGAGTCAAATTTTGTTTTATTGAGTCAAAACTTTGTTGGAGACTGTGATCTTTTTCTGGAATCTATTGATCTGACCTTGCTTCTAAGTGACCATTGTTACAGAATCAGTTCTAGATCGACTAATGAAAAATCCAAAGGCTGACCAGTTAACTAGAAGACACTCATGTTTCCAGCAAAGTTCTTTAAAGCCTGAGCCAAATTTTTGCACTTCATCAATGTGGTTAGTATCCATAGAGCTTGATTCATCATTCGTATCTGACAAAGGAACCCATGTGTTTGAAAGAATGGTATTTCTCTCCCTGGTACAAGTTAATTAATAAGATGCATTAAAAGATGAGATGATTTTCTTCTGAGTAGAGGGTTAGGAAAATTTCCAACGATCCCATTATTCTACTTGGTGAGGAATGATCACACAGAGGATTGGAAGCGAGGCTAAGATTTTCCTATGATGTCATTATTCGCCTACGCCTTTGATACGTTGAGAGGGAACAACCGAGGATTCGGTGGCTAACACCATCAATACTCGCGTCTCATACCTTGATGTGTATATGCAAAGCTAAAAAAAAGGAGAGAACAAAATAAGAAATAAGTCTGGGGGAGAGAAAATAATACCAGAAAGTGTGGAAAAGGGTGGTTCCTTGTCATGATATTGTATGGGAAAGAGTCTAGAATGTTGGTATTAATCACAGCGATGAAACTGGCGAGGATGGCTTGATTGAACAATGTTGTGAAGTAATGTGTGTAGTCTGGAAAGCTGCGAATGTCTACGGAGAAGTAAATGGTGGTTATATCAAAAACTGGTTAGGTGACATTTGGGTGCTTGGGAAAAGGGTCATTGCAACGTTTCAAGAACATGTGAGTCTCTACGTTTTCAAACATCTTTCTCTGGTTTAGTCTTCTATTCGCTTGAGGGCAAGCAAAGGGTAAGTCTGGGGGAGTTGATATATCATGGTTTTTATCCTGTTTAAGCCATGATATAAGTCTGTTTTATCGAGTCTTTATTCTATTATTGAGCCTTTTAGAGTCTTTTACAGGTTTTAGCACATTTGGAGCATTATTGGAGATATTGGAGTTTTATGGAGCGTTCTGGAGCAAAACTGAAGTCTGGTGACTAAGTGCATGATCGAAGCGTCAAACATCGATCAATACCTCCTTGGTATCGATCGACACCCATCGAGGAGATTACGAGTCGCGACTTTTAATGAAGTTTAAAGAATTGCAGAACTTGCCCAGAAGACTTTAATATTTACAAGAAGACCCCCAATTCGTGTTTAGACTATTTAATTAAGTTTTACAGCCACTTTGGTTGTGTGCTTTTTCATTACGCTTTGGTTTTGTGAGAGAGCTTTTGAAGGGAGACAAGTCTGAAACTCTGTTCGTCCGAGAGAATATTTCTAACCCTCTTATTACTCTTTCTATTTTATTTGATTATTTATTCAAACATGTTTATTGCTTCAATTTCCATGTCTGAGTAGATCCACTTTAGGTTTAGGGTTTTCTCACAGGGATTTCTTTGAATGCTAGGTTGATTTATTGTTAGGTTTCATAATCTGAATTAGTTCTTCGCCTTAGGTTGTTCTCAAAGCTAATTCTAGATTGATCACCTAGAACTTAGATCTTAGGTTAATCGATTAGGCACGACAGTGCAATTGAGTAATCTGAAAGAACTTAAGGTGAGCAAATTGATTATTCGCAAAGAGATTTTGTTTAATTGATTTGTGAACATATCAAACCTGAACTTTAAAGCTCATTTATTCTTAGGAATTTGTAAAGAGATTTGGGATTCTGAAGTTTTGATTTAGATAATTATCGCAACGACAGTTGGTCAATTATACTTTAGTGATTTGAGTTCGAGAACCGTGCGTGATATGATCATGGACGTGACGGCTTCGGCGGAGGTTCAAGAAGACGCGATGGTCATTCCCGAGGGACCAATCACACGGTCTAAGGTACGGCAACTAGCGGGAGCGGTTCGGAACTTACTCACGGATGCAAGGAACGAGGAGGATCAACGTACACAACCCGTCCTCACCTCATTGTCTTCGAACTCTCTATGAGGTTTGGCCGTTTGTGTAAGACGTTTGTACTCTTTTTCATGTATACAGTTTTATCCCAATGGGTTTTCCGTATAAAGGTTTTAACGAGGCAACCGGATTACACCGCTAAACGGTCCGACTTCTTGAGAGTTCCGCGGGGGAATTTTCCGAGGGAAATTCCGAGGGATTTATTCCCGAGGGACTTTTCGAGGGACTTTCCCGGGGAAAATTCTCCGCGGGAATTTCTGGCGGAATTCCAATGGTTGTTCAAACTTCATTTATTTTCTTTGTAATTTTCGATGAGTCTTCTCCTTGTTTCGAGAATGACTCTTTGACTTTCTCCTTTGAATTTTCTTTATCTTCTTCTCTCCCTCATTGTCGAAAAACTTACAATCATTTTTATCAAAGTTATTTTCAGAGATTCATCTCTTTTCTCTCTCGATTTCTTGATGGTTAGTCATTGAAATCTTTTCGGTTTATCGAGATTATTTTCCGCATCTTCTCGACGCAACCTTCGATCTGTCGTTCGTGTGAATCCTTCTCGGTATCAAGGGCACAAGGATTTTCGGGATTCCATCTCCCACGCCTTGTCATCTTCTTCCCCGGATTCTCCCAACAACGCAGCCACCCCCTCGTTTCTGTTAGATTGAAGCTTAAAGAGCTTAGTTTACCATCAGATGAACAGTACACACGGGTGAACAGTGAAATCAGAAGCTAGTGTGTTGAGGAGTGTGTCGACGACATTGATTCATCAGAAACTAATCACACGGGTGTGTTGAGGAGTGTGTCGACGACACTGATTCATCAGAAACTAATCACACAGGTGAACAGTAAAAAACAGATTTCTTGTGGTTAAGATTGGTTTAGGCACTGTTTTGCCTCTTTCTTTCTTGTAATTAAGTTATATGTATGTGGCTATGTTTATTGAAAGAGATGAGATAAGATTAAGCACAAAAAAACTCTCTCTCTCTCTAAACTCTCTAATCTCATTCTTATCTATTTCTCTCTTGTTCTTCAATCTGTTCTAAGATCTGATCACTCAAATCTACTCTTACTCTCTAAAATCTACATGGTATCAGAGCAATCTGTTCATTGAGACCTGCTTTCCGCAAGTTCTTGTTTTTTCTTTGTGTTTTCTCAAGCTAAGAAATGGAAAATCAGAAGCTTATCACTCTTCCTGTTGTTCTTAAAGGCGACAATTATATGTTGTGGTCAAGGACCACAAAGACTGCTCTGCGTAGCCGTGGCTTATGGGAGCATGTTGTTAGCTCTGGTGAAGGGCATGATGTTGGCTCAGGTGGTGAGCATGCTGGTGAGTCTAGTAAAGCGCAGGTTGTTGGCGCTGGTGAAGCTGGAACGGATGAAGGAGCTGTGGAGTCTCCTGGAGCTGTGAAGTCTCCT
>PKML01043802.1:25417-44338 GCA_002933935.1 Eutrema yunnanense | reverse complement strand
TTCAACATCGAATTCAGCGACTCTGCAATGTTGGTTGTCATAATATTGTACCGGTTCGCAGGTGCATAAGATCGAGCCCACTTTGCAAAATCAGAACCTTCTAAATAATCAGCTAATTTTGGGCTTCTTCTTCTTATGTCACTGAAGATTCCACAAAACTCATGTCGAGTATAAGCATCAGCTGCAGCTTCTACGAGTGGCAACAATCCAGTTTTTCCAAACTTTGGTTTAATATTCCTCAAGAGATGAATTCGACAAATACCGTGATCTGCAAGTGGATAAATAATTGAAAGTGCTTTGGCAATGGCTGGAGCTCTATCTGAAACAAACACCAAATCAGACGCATCTGGGATCACACTCTTGAGCCCTCTAAAAAACCAAATCCACGCGTGTTCATTTTCTGAGTCAACTATCCCAAATGCTAGAGGGTATAACGAAAAGTTACCGTCTTGTGCACTAGCTCCAAGCAACGTTCCCTTAAACTTTCCCTTGAGGAAAGTACCATCTACAGCAATCACTCATCTCATCAGCTCAAAACCTCGTATCGATTGACCAAAGGCAACAAAGGAGTATTTGAATTTCCCATTATCATCCAACTCAACATAAACCTTTGATCCAGGGTTTTTCTCATTAACCTGAAACAACCATTTTGATAGGTTGTAATAGCTATCCTCAGGAGTCCCTCTTATCAAATTCTGGGCGTACTCTTTCACTTTCCAAGCTTGTTTGTAGTCAATATGTACGCCATGGTCAATTCTGACTTGCTCCATAATTTGTTTTGGTTTGAGTCCATATTTCTTTTCTCCATAGTTGCTACAGAGTAAAGTGCCAAGAACTTTGGCAGAGGCTTGCCTATGGTTGGCATGTCTGTGTGTCGTATCACATGTATGTTTATGATTATACCTCTTCACCACAAAGTAATCAGAAGAAGGAAGCTTTGATGCACGCATCCTCCAGGTGCAATTCCCATCAACACAACCTAATATCGCCCTTGTCTTGTTTGACCAGAGAGACCTGAACTCAAACTTCCACTCTAATGCCCATTTTCTCATGTGAAGCATTAGCTCATCTTTGTTCTTAAAGTGTTTGTTCACGTATAAATCATCAGAACCTCGAGTGGAATGTGAAATACCTATACTAGGAGGAGAAATATCTGGAGCAGGACGCAAAATATCAGCAGTTGAACATGTGCTTTTGTTTGCATCAGATGTTGAATTGCCACTTCCATTTGATCTATGAAGTTCCTACACAAATAAAGAGAGAAATTTGATATAACGTATTTAGGAAAGTCTTCTTAAATGAACAAGAAACAGAAAAAAGTATCGTGTAGAGAGGAATTATGAAAGTACTATATTACCTCTTGGTATCCATGCGTAAATGAAGCATTCGAACATGTGTTGTTGTTTTGCTACACATAGAAAGATACAAACGTATAAAAGAACCATTTAGGAACAAATATAACGTATTTCTGAAAGTCTTCCGAAATCTTCCGAAATGAACAAGAAACAGAAAAAGTATAATGAAGCACTCACATGAGAATTCCCATAAGGAAGAATGTTGCATATATCAGTCACCTGAATCTGAATGTATCAGAAAAAGGTATCATGCAGAGAGGGATCTGAATTTAAATGAACAAGAAACAGAAATCTAAATTTAAATGAATATAAAGTACTATATTACATGTTGATTTCCATGCGTAAATGAAGCATTCGAAGATGTGTTGTTATTTTGCTACACAAAGAAAGATACAAATGATGAAAAAATGATCATTCCTTGGAAATGAAACGTATAAAAGAACCATTTAGGAACAAATATAACGTATTTCTGAAAGTCTTCCGAAATCTTCCGAAAATGAACAAGAAACAGAAAAAGTGTAATGAAGCACTCACAAGAGAATTCCCATAAGGAAGAATGTTGCATATATCAGTCACCTGAAGAAGAAAACAAAAGAAAACCTTAGATTAAAAGTGTTGTAACTGAACTATAAAGTATGAAGCGAATATTTATAACGAAACTAAGAAATAATGTACAAATCCTTTTTTACTAACCGTTACATACAAAGGAATCAGTTCTGAATTTCCTTTTATGTTGTTGATGAAACTTCTTAGTTGGCGGTCGTTTTTAAAAAAAACACAGGAGGAGATTTCTCTGCCATAAACCTCATCTTCAATGGGAGTCCATAGCTAAGTGCAGCATTACTAATTGAGCAGTCAATCTCAAAGTCTTCAACAACCATCTCAAACAAATCATTGTAATTGAGATTTTCATCAAACTCAAACATTGTTGATCCTCGTTTTGTATCCAATACAAATTCACACTGAAGATTTTCGTTTGTTCTCCACTCTCCACAGACACAATAAATCTCAACCATATTTCACAAGCGCAATAGATCACCTTCCTAAGCGTATCAACAATGAATTCCACGCCTGAACTCCATCAAAACACAGAGTACACTGAAAACTTTCAGTCTCTACAAAGCAATGAGACAAGCAGAGAATTCTTACTAAGGAAAAAACATATCATCTTCCACTTTCAGATTCACTAACTTGATATCCTAAACTAAATTTGATCTGATACAGCTTAGCTAACCTGTAAACTCAAAAGTTTATAAAATGAGATAGTATTGTTCCTTACTATTCAATTCCGCCAATACATTCCAATTCGATTTCGCAGAAGCATTATACAAAACGAAACCGAGAATCGAAACCATAAAATCGAAACCGAGAATCGAAATCGATATGTCGAAATCGACGAAATAGTCAAAAAGGAACCTGCGATATTGAGGTGTGACGACGGCTGAGAATTCCGACGATGACGACGGCTGAGAAATCCGGCGATGACGACGGCACAATCTTCACCGATAACCTAATCAATCGCCGCCGATGAATTTCTGGAAATTGACTCAGAGCGATATCTCAAATCATATGGGCAAAGTTGTCTTTTGTCTCTTTAATGAATGCTAAAAATGAAGTTTTTTTATTAAGGTGCTAAATTGGTCAGAAAATTTTTAAAAAGTGCCATTTTGATCAATTTCTCTTTAACATAAAGTTTTCTTCACGTATGAAATAGTCAATTTTTCCCGCAAGAATTACGGGATTAAAAAAGTTATGATATGCTAGAAACATATCGGAAACCTCTCACTCGTTGTTGAGGGTTTCTGGTTCTAATCGGGCCAATATCTTAAAAGGCCTAAAGCCCATTAAGGTGAATCGAATTATCTAGAATAAAAAACGCGTTAGGTGATTGGTGAATGGTGGTGAGCTAAAGTGGCGAATTTATTGTGAGTGCGTTTTTCGACTAATTTCAACATTGTCGGCAAAACAATTCTATTTCGTATATTTCTACTTTTTTTTCGTTCCTCTTCTGAAAATTTAGGGTTTGAGTAGTCTCTTCTTCCTCTTCTTCTCTTTCTCTGCGTAATCGAATCAGACAGAAAGAGATGGGTGGAGGAAACGCACAGAAATCGAAGATGGCTCGTGAGAAAAACTTGGAGAAGGCAAGGCAGGCTGGAAAAGGTAAACAAAAAACACGACCCGATTTACGATTTTCTTGATTCAATTTAGGGTTTGGGGGATTCGATCAATCGTATATACAGAGAAATGGAGCTTAAATCCCTTCTTTTTTCTAATGATTGTATGTTATGATCTGTTACAGGAAGTCAATTGGAAGCGAACAAGAAAGCTATGTCGATTCAGGTGATCATTTGCTACTAAATACAACTTATGGACTCATGTTAAGGAACAAGAAAGTTTGAGGATGTAATGGAATGTTAAGGAATTTGAAACCTTACTTCATGTAATTTTGAAGATGATCTGATTAGGATTGTTTATTAGTACTATATAGAACTCATGAAACCTTAGTTAAAACTGTCTTTGTAAGACTTATCTCATGTTGATGCACAGTTTCTGATGGTATTGAATATTGAGTTGAGTGTTCTTCAATTCAATAACTTACCCATTTTGCTTTCTTGATATGTAAGACTTATCTTCTGTTGATGCACAATGCTTCACATTTCATGTATGAATTTGGTTAGTCTTACCAGTAAGCAGCTCTGTGATTGAATATATCGAGTTGAGTGTTCTTCTATTCAATAACTTGCTAACCATGTGTATGCAGTGCAAGGTTTGTATGCAGACATTCATCTGCACAACATCGGAAGTGAAATGCAGGGAGCACGCAGAGGCCAAGCATCCGAAAGCTGATGTTGTCGCTTGCTTCCCTCACCTCAAGAAGTGAAGAAACCAATGTAAATGTATGGATCCTTCTATGTTTGTATCATCAAGTCAAGTGTCTTGGATCAACATACTTATTATGGTTCTGTTTCTTTTTACTAAAGACTTGTTTCAATACTAAGTCTCTTGCCATAATTATATTATTACATATATCGTGAAGCTTTGTTTGGAACTTTTTTTCACTGTTTTTTTTTAATATTGGCTTTTTGCTTTAATTTATGTCTATTATAAAGTATAAATAACAACAATTTTGATACAGCCTCGGGTGTTTCTTGAGTTAATATTACAACATCACAATGTTTGGTTCAAAAATAGTAGAAAGCATCAAGCTTTGGTTTCACAGAGTTCGTAGTCTGCTGCTCTCAGCAGCTTTAACTTGAGCGAAGTATGGATGAGCCTATAAAACACAACCACAGATCATAAGTTTGATGAAAAGTGAGGGTAAAAAAGTCTAAGAGGATTATTACCATGGCTTCTCTTGCGGTTAATCTGTCTTGATGATCATATCGAAGAAGCTTATCGAGGAAATCAATGGCCTGATGATGTTCATACAATTGAGTTGAGAATGAAACGAAGCAGTTTATATATCATCAAGAAAGAGTATAACCTCAGGTGAGACCAAGTGTTGGTTATCTGCATTGATAAACTTGGACCATGGTTTCCTGCTATGCCTGCAAATGAGAGTCACTTCAGGTTTTAACTAATTGGTCTGGAAATTAACCGAGCCCTACTTGAGCAAAGCAACAGTATTAACTTTTAAACACAAGAGAATCAGGGATGAAATAAAACCTTCCAACAAGTGCCTCCAGTTGAGGATCTAGATCTAGCTGATATTTGTTAAGGTAAGTATTTAAATCATCGGTTCCCAACACCTATGCGATAAAAGAAGGCACGGTTTTTCAATAAGAAATCAAATTAACGGATCCAACTTTACAATGTAATCTTATGCAAACAAGTTAGCAGCCTGAAGCTAGCGAAAATACCTTGGCGATTTTGACAAGTTGATCATGATTATCATGACCATAGAAAAACGGTTCCTTACGAAATATCTGCAGGCATTGATAAGTGAATAAGCCACAATAGAAGTTAATTAGCAGTACGGCGAAAACGATTAAAAACTCAGGAATTCAAATGCGTGCAGCAACTTCAACAGCAAAACTAGTGAGTGAAGGGAGGGTATTCTCAGTACTCACCATGCCAGCAAACATGCAGCCAAGGCTCCACATGTCTAAAGAATAGTCGTAATCCTGAAGATCAACTAGCAGCTCAGGACCCTTGAAGTATCTGACAAACAATTCACACAATTTTACTCTTAATATAAGTAATAACTACGGAAAGAAGCACAACAAGCTTTGATTGCAAAGCTAACTTAACATTTTAAAAGCTTCAATCATCATCATCTATAAAGGCCCTTATTGGGCATGCCAAGGCAGGTGGATTTGAGTTCTGATATTACCTCGAGGCAACTCGAACATTATACTCTTTTCCGGGATGGTAAAACTCAGCAAGGCCCCAGTCTATCAGGCGAAGTTTACGCAGCTGATGATCTATCATGACATTGTGGGGCTTGACATCTCTATGCATTATTCCTTGGGAATGACAGTAATCCAATGCCTGAAGTTCAACAAACGCAATATCATCAGCTATGGATTCCCTTGGTAGAAACCATATGTGTAGAAGAGCGATAGAATACCTTGAGAAGCTCGTAAATATAGTACCGGATGTCGTAATCAGTCAATGTTGGATACAATACTTTAAAGTCCACACTGTTCACAAACTCAAATATCAAGCTAGGTGTTTTGGAGTGCTCATCTCTGACGATATCAAGCAGCTTAACAACATTTGGTCCACCACAGAGGTTCTGCAGTATTTTGATCTCTCTCTTTATCTGCACAACATCGGATTTTCAGGAGAAACCAAACAACACAAATCAGAAGTGTTTATGTAATGCAAGATTGATCAACCTTCTTCTTTTTCACGGGTTTGAGGATCTTGATAACGCAGCGCTCGTTCGTGTTGACGTTTTTGCCTTCGAAAACTTCGCTGTATTTTCCTCGACCTACTTTCCTCACAACCTCATAATCATCTTGGTGACTGAAGAAGATTACCACAAAAGAGTAAAGTATTACACTTTAAATTACATATTTGCTTTAACAACAGTGTGATCAAAGACCTAAGGTCAAAAACCCTAAGATTCCCACTTTCTCGAATTCGAATTCGATTTGGGAACAAACCAAATTACATCGGAAGACGCCATAAAAGCAATACAAAGAAGTTCAAAAAAAATCATGAATTGGGCAAGAGAAGAACAGAGATGGAGATTTTGTGATTTTACCCCCATTGGACAACGAGAGACTCGTAATCCCAGTACTCTTTGGGACGAACAACGTTAACATCAGTATAAACCCTAGATTTGGACATAGTTTGGATCAGGAATGGAGAAATGAGATTTTGTGAGCTTTTTTAGCAATCAATCGTCTCTTTATCTATCGTCATGATAAAAGGGGTTTTGCCCAGTTGGAGAAGAATCTGAGTGGAGAAAACAGAACCAAAACCATCAATCCAAATCGAACCCGAACCGTTTACGCATCATGGTTATGGAATTTTTTGTTGGGTTTTCATGGTTCAACGTAGGCCTGGCCAAAATATCGGAAACCGAAAAACTGAATCGGAACCAAACCGAATTAGTAGGTATCAAACTGAACCAAATTTTCATAAATATTCGAATGATTCATTTTATAAAATATTTTGGGTATCCGAACCAGACCAAACTAAAACTCGAATGGGTACTCGAAATATATGAAATAGAATTATATATCCAAAAAATATTATGTATATTTAGATTTGAAATAACTATAATTATAATTTTTTTTTGTCATCATTTTGTGCCATAACAGGTCGGTCCAATAGCCAAATACCCACACATATGAAAGATATGTGGAGTCGAACTCAATACCGATAAAATGACAACAGAGGTATGACAACCATTGACCCACTTGCTCTTTCTTCCATAATTATAATTATAAACCGAATATGTTAGTTATATTTAGAACCAAAAACACGAAATATCCAAAAAAAATTAATTATATTTGTCAAAATTAAATAGTTTTTACAAAATTTAACTATCTTTTATTTAAATTGAACTATTTTTTTAGTTTTTGTCGAGTATTTCGGATAAATTTCGAATACCCAAAACCGATTCAAAGTCAGACAAAACTTAAACATATCCTATCCAAAAAATAAAATAGCTGAATAGATCATAAACTTCTAGTACCAAAATATCGAAAACCGGAAAGAACCGAATCGAACTGGAACATGTACCGAATGTCCATACCGCATATAAACAGGACCCGCGGAACCCGACCCGATCTTGAACTTCAATCAAACCAAACCCGACTCGTAAGTCTCAAGCCGACGTCGTTTTTGGGACTAATCTGAGGTGAAAGAGTTTCGCTTTCTCTCATTCTCTACGCGACGGCGATTGCGACTGTCACCACCACTGCTTCTCATTCCGCCGTAAGGTCTCTCACCATCTCCGGCAAACTTCTCGATTTTCTGATTCTTTTAGTTACGGATTCCGCTTGTGACTTGGGCCGTCTCGGTGCGATTAATGAACAATGATGAACTTTTAGTTACGTTTTAGGGTTCTATCTTTTTCTGATGCTTAATCCTTCTTTAGATTGGTTTATTCTTTGTTGAAGAAGCTATCGCGTTAGTTTGGTTTAGTCGAAAGCTTCTCTCGCTCGACGATTCTTCTCAGCAATTAAAAAAAATGGTGATGTTTGTGTCCAACTTGAAACCATGTCTCTCCGCTTTTGCTGGTCTCTTTCTGATTTTGCTTTATAGATCTTCTTTCTGAATGTCTGATTCTGCTTGATGTCAATTAGGAAGCTACACAATCTGTTTGATTCGCTTCTGATTTATATATATATTTTCTGGCTACACTCAGAATGTGGTATTGAGCACTTTTGTTCGTTAATTTCATAAGTATTTGCAGATGTCTGGAGACTGTCATCCAAACTGCATACGAGCAATGAATGCCCAAGAAGACCATGGTATCAGTCTAGAATCTTGAGATTACTTTCTGTGCGTCATTACAAAGAAAGAAAAACAAGTTCAATCTAATCATTTGAAAGAATAAAATGAATTGACTTCACATGCATTGGGTTCGTTTTCGTTTGTTTTTGTCTTGCAGATGCATCTGAAA
Organism: Eutrema yunnanense; assembly: GCA_002933935.1. NCBI lineage: Eukaryota > Viridiplantae > Streptophyta > Magnoliopsida > Brassicales > Brassicaceae > Eutrema > Eutrema yunnanense. The sequence continues at coordinate 35,899 of PKML01043802.1, read as the reverse complement.
GGGCGGCTATGGTAGCAGTTAATCTGATAAGCTCTGCGCGGGTTATACTTGAGCTCGACAGTGAGTTTACTGAGTACTCAGCTCAGTATTTGGTGGACAACGCTGGTCCCAAGAAGGAATCCGGGCAGGGAGAAACGGATCAACAACGCCCCGAGCTAACCGTCAAAGACTGCCTTGAGTATGCTTTGAAAGAAGGGATACCGAAAAGAGAACATTGGGGACATTTGGGATGTGTGTTCAAGGTTCCCCCATTTGCTTATCTCATGCCTCGTGTTCCCATGAAAGGAGAAGTGATTGAGGCAAAGAAATTGGAAGAAGCATTTGAGCTGTTAAAGCATCAACCGGTAGGAGCAAAACTGCATGTGTTCAGTCCGGAGATTGATCGTGTTGGAGATGTACAGTGCTCTAATTAGTTAAATTTTGAAATTTTCAGAGATTATTGATAAAAAAAGGTTTTATCTAATCTTGTTCAATTTTTTTTTATTGTGTGGCAGGGAATTTACTATGGCCCGTCAGGTACTGAAACAAGCTATGTTGGACTTAGAGACGTGATTATGTGTGGCGGAAAGAAGATCGAAGGAGATACTGTTGCGAATGTGAAGATATGCTACAAGAAGAAGACTTCATTTGTCAAAGTGTCTTTGACCCTCATGTTTCTCAGTGTACCGAAAAATGGCGACAAGTCTCAGGTCATAGAGCCAACGGGTCTGCTTGTTGACTTTTGTGTCCCACGCTTATCTAAGTAAACAAGGCCTTAGATCTTTGGTAAGTATCTCTAGAGACAATATGTTAGTTGTAGTCCTAAATTATAATTTTCTGTAAGTTAGAAGTGAAGTATCATGAAAACCATATGCTATTATCGTTTGTAGCTAAGTTGCACCGAAACGGGTACGGGAACAGGAAACGGGGACGGAAACGGGGACGGAAAACGGCAAAGTCAAAATTTATAGATACGGGTACGGCATGGGTACTTCAATAAACATATAAGAAAAATACCTTTTAAATTATAAAGATAAGTCTCAACATAAAAAACCAATTCGATTTAATATCTTAAATAACAACAAAAATAAACTAATTATTAAGAAATTCATTTTCAAAATCTGGGTCATCTAGTGAAAGGTTTGAAAACTCCAAGAACCATGTATCTTCCATAGAATCAAAATCATCTCCACCAATATCCCATTTCTTGGTCTTTTCATTTTCATATTCATCAGTATTCCTTGATAGAAGACGTAGATTGTTGTGGATGAAAACTAAGTCTTGAGCACGACTTGGAGTCAACTTGTTTCTTCTAAGTGAGTGAATGAATGAGTAAGTACTCTAATTGCGTTCAGCACAAGAAGAACTAGGTTGTCCAAGAACCTTAAAAGCCAAAGTCTGGAGGTGAGGCGTTTGAGCACCAAAGTTAGCCCACCAAAACTTAGGTTCCATAGTAGACATCTCCAAAATGCATGTTAAATCTTCAAAAGGACCACTCTTCGTCGAGAATAATGCATACTCATTCATAACTTTAGTATGGTCATCAGTACTGGGAAACAATCTTCGAAAACACTTCATCCTCTCACGTGAGATTTCTCCATCCTTATGAGGACCAATTCTTGCGGGATCCTCATTTAGCCATGCTTCACTATAAAATCTACAACATACAAAAAATGTGTTATATATGTCACATGTGGCAAGGAAAAAAAAAATAAAAATTAAAATCATATACCTTGGGTTTAAAGAGTGAGCTAAACAATGTAGGGGAGTGTTATTCTTCGCCTAACGAGCCACTAAGATCTCATAGACAACATCATAGAAGAGACTGAATTCAGATAGTTGACGTCTTTCTTTCTTGTATATCTCATACTTTACATTTTCAATCATGGAATCCCACATCTCATATACCAAGTGAAGGCATGGCTTGTCAGTGTCACAAAATCTAATCATATCATATATAGGTCTTGTGAAATCAATAATAAAAGACACATTTTCCCACCAATCATCATTCATAATCTTCTCCTTGACAAAGTTTGCTTTCCCTATGTCATCATCTCTATAAATAGACCACTCCTCACTTATGACCATGGATTGGAGGCCGCTTTTGATAAGTTTCAGTCTCTTAAGCATAACAATAATGGAAGCAAAATGAGTATCGGCCACTGAAAGCAATTTAAGAGGAGAGAACTTACTAAAGATTGCTAGTCTCATGTTGTGGTTCATGATAAAATGTTTGATTGCGAGAGCATCCCCATGAACTACTGTAATCCAATTGCACTCCTCATATGTTTCTACATTCGCTTCCACATTCCTTGCTGCACATATGTTCTTCAAAGCAAGATTAAGGGTATGAACAACACATGGTGTCCAATAGATGTGAGGATACATACACTCAATAATCTCTCCAGCTGCCTTACAGTTTGCTGCATTGTCAGTGATGATTTGCACAACGTTATGATGACCCACTTCATTGATAACTTCTTTCATCAAGTTAGAAATGAAGATTTTATCTTTTACTTCACCAAAACAATCCACAGCCTTGAGAAACAAATTAGCACTTCCAGAAGTAGCAATGAAATTAATGAGAGGTTTTCTTGTAGGATCACTCCAACCATCTGACACAATCGTCACCCCTTTTTCTTTCCATGTTGACTTAAGTGGTATTAATAACCCCTCAACATGGTTTCTCTCTTTCTGTAGCAAGGTTGTTCTCAACTTATTATAACCAGGGGGCACATAACCATCAATTTTGTTGGTAGCAGCAAACTGATAGGACCTATGATAGTGTGGATTTCTTGCAAGATTAAATGCTAAACCTCCAGTAAAAAACATCCTTGCGATTTCTTGATCCAGTTGGTCCCTGGCTGCAATACCAAATGCTCTTTCAAGAGGTGAAATACTAGACTTTTTTTTTTTGAAAGCACAATTCGTTTCACAAGGCAAAGACACTTCTTTTGGGCCAGACTCATTTTTCTTCTTCTCAAACTCATTTTCCAACCTTTGCAATTCAAGCTTTTCGTTCCTTGGCACTTTTTTACAAAGAGAAATACCAGCACCTTTTATTCCAAGCAAATGAGCTTTTACTCTAGAATACGAACCTTGTCGAGTTTCACTACAAAAGTTACATTGGAATCTCCAAGTTCCTCCGGTTGCTCCTTGTTTCTCTAATTTAGTCACATAGTTCCACAATGGAGCTTCTTCAGTTTGATTTTCCATATTAGTAGATTCATTACCAGTGCTACTACCAATATTATCACCATGTCCTTGAGAATTATTCATCTACACAATAGTAAAAACAATTGAAAAAAAAACAGAGAACTTCACGACGTGTACGTTTATATTTACTTAATTGATTGATCAAGCTTACTGTATACACAATAACACAAATTCTATCATGCTTACTGTAGATTATTAAAACACAATTTACTTATTTACAAATTACAAACATAGTTACATGAAAAGCAAACACAAAAACAAACAGGTGTCTGTGATTCACGAAAACAAACAGATTGACAAAAACACTACATTAAAAAACTACAGAGTACAGACTTACGTTGTGAAGTTGCTGCCTTGCACTTGTTGGGCCCTGGGTGAGACCGTGAGAGACGGAGAGACTTGATTGTGAAAGAGAAAGAACAGAGAACTAGAGAAGGCAAAGAGTCCAATTTTAAATCTTTGATTTATGTGAGTCGTGAGATTGACCCTAAAGGGCCTAAACTGTTTTTCCTTTTATTCTCTTTTTAATTTAGTATTTTCCTTTTACAAAATAAGTTAAATCACACGATCCTAAACCGTCAAAGTACCGGAAACGTCTTTGTGCCGTCCCCGTTCTCTAATCGCCGTCCCTGGTATGTGGTCGCCATCCCCGGTGTGCTGGAGACGTTGCCGGGACGTTTCCCACCCGTGCCCATCAGGTACCCGTACCGTTGCCGTACCCGAGACGGGGACGACATCAAAATCAAGGTCCCCGTGCTTCATAGGTTTGTAGTCGGAGATTAAGATTGTTCTTGGAAACTTTTATCTGTGAGTAAAGATGATCGCTACTTTCTAATGATAAAATTTAAAATCAATCTTTTTTATGTGTACCCACCAAAATACTCGTATTTGGCTTCAACAAAATTATTCCTAAGTAAATATTTAGCACCCACATTAGAGATCCAATTTAGGTGTTTTCCGCTTTTTTTTTTTTTTTNTTTTTTTTTTTTAAATTTGATTTTTTTATGTCGCGACGAATCACGTCGCGACACGTCATCAACTTTTTGGGAAGACATATGTCTTCGGCGAGACACAAGTCTCGGATGCTGATGGTGACTTGTAATTAAATTCGTAATCATCAGCTATACATTCTCCTTTTCTCTGTTCGGATTGACGGGGAACTCAATCCATTTTGCATCCATCTCAAACTTTCCGTTCCATTTCCGCTCTATTTAAATAATTATCCGTTTGAGATTGTTTATTTTATTCAACCGGTTACAAAATATATATATATATATATATATATATATACGTATTATTATTCGTTTGATTCTCTTCTTTTTTTTAAAGAATTATTGAAAATTTATCTTAAATTTCCTAAATTTTCTTGAAATTACCCTACCCGAATTTTCCAAGATAATATGTTTCAAAGTTGACTCTTCCCAACTAGTGAGAATTTGGATAGTTATTTAAGCTACCCAAATTTTCCGAGCCCGTCCCGTTTCTCTATCAGAAATACTTCGAGTAATGTTTTTTCAATACCCAAATTATCCATTCCCGATTCTTTTCTATTGTTTCCCGTCTCGATACTCAAAATAAACAGGCCTAGATTTTATTGTTTCCCGTCTCGATACCCAAAATAAACAGGCCTAGATTTTGTGATAAGTATGAGCATTCGGATATTCGGGTTGGTTCCGGGTTTTTCGGGTATAAGGATTTTGGACCTATTTAGAAACTGATAGGGTTTCATATCAGTTCTGGTTCGGTTCCAATCGGTTTCAGATCAGTTTGGTTACGAAATTCAAAAACCGATAAAAACCCGAAAATTTTGGATCTTAATCGGTTCGGATATTTATTACGCGAAAATCCGAAATTATATTCGAAGATCCAAAAAATATACCCAAAAACCCGAAAAACTAAAGAAAATATATCTATAAAACCAAAAATATACCCAACATACCCTAAAAATTAACTAATATTTATGTGTATATAATTATATTTCGAGTACCCGACCGGTTCTCGATTCAGTTCGGGTTTGATTCTAATTCTTTGGATATAAGAGTTTAGGATCTATCAAGTATTTTTTATAGATTTTAGTTCGGAGTCGGTACGGTTCGGTTCGGTACGGTTCCGGTATTTTGCCATTAAGGTCCGCAGATCTCCAAGAATCCAAAGAAGTAGGGCCAAAGAAGTTCAAAACGTTACCGTTTCAAGTAAAAAACAAAAGGAAGAAAGAAAATCGATTTCGTTACCTTCTCTTTCATTTCTCATTCTCGAGACTTAAATGTTAAATGGCCTTAAGGCCTTGTGGTGGATTCACAATCTCCTCTCTTCGCAACGCTTCCGCCGCCAACGACAACCTCTTCTCTTTCCTCTCCATCGCTTCTTCTTCTTCGTCTTCGTCTTCGTCGTCTCCGGCGAAGAGGAACCTCCTTTTCTCTTCCCTCTCCTCGCTCCGTGACCTCCGTCCATTCGCCTCGAGCGCCTCTCTTTACCGTCAACATCTGCGCCAGCAACAGCAGCAGCAACAACAACAACAACATCAATCTCGCGTGAAAGGTTTGGATGAATCGGAAACGCTGGCGCAGAAGATCGGAAAATCTATCCGGCGTGCCGGTGCGCCGTCGAAGGCTAGGGTTTACGCCGATGTCAACGTTGTTAGGCCCAAGGATTATTGGGATTATGAATCCCTTGCTGTTCAATGGGGGTAATCCTTCAACCCTAATTACATAGCTATCTAGATCTTTGCCTTTGGTATGAGATTGGTTTTGATGAATTAGAGGGATTTATGGTTCACGTGGAATGTAGATTTAGGGTTTCGTTTCGCACAATTTTATGCAGATATGTTTTTTTTTTGTTAGATATAGGGGTGTATTCAATCTAGCATTCGTAGTGATTTGTATTAAAATCACAAACCCTATATTATTTTCATGTTTAAGGTAGCTTCATTGATGCTGAGTTTGTGTGTGGGGTGGTTACTATTGGGTATATCAGTGTTTAAGGTAGCTTCATTGATGCTGCAGTGTACAGGATGATTATGAGGTGGTGAGGAAGGTCGGAAGGGGAAAATACAGTGAGGTCTTTGAAGGCATCCATGCCACTGATAACGAGAAATGCGTTATCAAGATTTTGAAGCCTGTGAAGAAGAAGAAGGTTTGTAGATTCAGCCGCTTGATCGTTTTGGGAATTTTATGCTCAGGATGAAGCGTGTTTTGAATTCATATTTTGCTACTCCTTGATGCAGATCAAAAGAGAGATTAAGATTCTGCAGAACCTCTGCGGTGGGCCGAATATTGTAAAATTGCTCGACATTGTTAGAGATCAGCAGTCGAAGACGCCCAGCTTGATATTTGAACACGTGAACAATAAGGATTTTAAAGTCCTCTATCCAACTTTCTCAGACTATGATGTTCGATATTATATCTATGAACTTCTAAAGGTAAGTAATCAAGTTTGTTGGATCCTAGACTGGGATTTCTTGTATTTAATATTCTTTGATGCTCTGGCAACTGTAATTGGTAGATTAATGTATAGTGTCCGGAATTATTTGACTTGTGAATCCAATACTATCCAGTTTAAAACCTACTAATTCGTTTTACTAATTTTGTTTTGCTGTTTTTCAATAACGTTTATGCAGGCGCTGGATTTCTGCCATTCGCGTGGAATCATGCACAGAGATGTGAAACCGCATAATGTCATGATTGACCACGAGCAACGGAAACTACGTTTAATTGACTGGGGTTTGGCTGAGTTCTACCATCCTGGGAAAGAATACAATGTTCGTGTTGCTTCAAGGTAGCCCCTTTGGTTGTTTGCTAATCTCTTCTCTGCAGGATTCTCTTTGTTATAATTGCTCAACAATGGGTCCTCCGCATGAGAAATGCACACACTTTTAATGTAGAAGATTGCATGCGCTCAGCTCTTGGGATTTTTAAAAGAGGAAACATGTTCTTATATTTAACATCTAGCTTATATGAAGCATTTTCTTAATCTTTCACGTGATTTAACTCGCTTCATATGATGAGCAGATACTTCAAAGGTCCAGAGCTGCTGGTGGATTTACAGGACTATGACTATTCCTTAGACTTGTGGAGTCTTGGGTGTATGTTTGCTGGAATGGTGAGAGCGTTTAAAGCCATTTAGTTTATTTTGTGTGTGTTGTTTATTTTACCTGTACCTTTTCAGATTTCAGAACCTTCATATTACTTTCCTGGAGATACAGTGATTTATACTCTATTGTCGCATCTGATGCCGAATTTCTCTGCAGATATTCCGCAAGGAACCCTTTTTTTATGGTCATGACAACTATGACCAATTGGTCAAAATTGCAAAGGTAAGATTTTGAAAAGCTTTCATCTTTGAATCATCATGTCCCTTACCACTGAGCATCTGTTACGCTCCTCCAAGCTAACTATGTGTTTATAACTATGGCAGGTGCTTGGCACAGACGAACTCAATACCTATTTAAACAGATACCGCATAGAACTGGACCCTAATCTTGCATCCCTCGTCGGGAGGTATCCCAATTTTTAAAGTTCTTGAAAACTTTCAAAATCCCAGTTTTCGCCTTCCCATTTCTGAATTTTGAATTATGCACTCTTGATTTTTATATAGACATAGCCGGAAGCCATGGTCAAAGTTCATCAACTCTGAAAACCAGCACTTAGCAGTTCCTGAGGTACACATAATTTGCTTTTCTCTATTTAGTTTTAAGAAGCCTACCTATACTGTAAAATGAAAAACCGGATTTTTTCGGATAACTCAGTTTTTCTTTTATTTTTCTTAAAAAGGCTGTTGATTTTGTGGACAAATTACTGAAATATGATCACCAAGAAAGGCCAACTGCTAAAGAAGCAATGGTAAGAAACAATATTATTTATTTTTCTTTATGATCTCTTTAAAGAGTATCTTAGGTTATATATAATCGAATTGATAATTATGTTGATTTTTCAGGCGCATCCGTATTTCTACCCGATTAGAAATGCAGAAAGTAGCCGCACCCTGCGTGGCCAATGATCCTGAAACATTTGCTTGTTCAATCTCTGATTTTCATTTCTTTACGGATTCAATTTGTTTAAAAATCGATTTGCCGTGTTTCTGTCTCTCAATTGTGTGTGTTGCTGTTTTGCTCCTCAGTTCTCAGTGTTTCAACTCTTTTGAATTAATTTATAAAATCCACAAGACGGGTTTAAGAAGGTTCTCTTCAGTTTCAGTTTTGTTTTAATTTTACGGGAAAAAAATCCAAATTTTCGATTTTGGAGTGGTTTATGTTTGAGCTGCCAGTGTCACTGCAGCGGCTGTGGCAGTTAACGAAACCTTTGGCCGGAAATTAGGGATTGATGAACTGGTTCTCGCCGGATTTGAATTGGATGCGAAAGTCTGGTTATTGAACTCATGCCAACTTTCATCCATATGGATGGTATTGACAGGCTAGAGTTCATGGACCAGGAAATCTCCTCGGTGGATCATCGATGTCGAAGTAGCTTATAACTAAGACACTTAGCAAAAAAAACTTCTTTTTGTAAAATTGGAAATTGGAAAGCTTTACTCGTTTTTGTATGACTTCTGAATTCCATTTGGGTAGTTATAAACGTTGTTAGAAGCAGAAGAACATAGGCTATTTGGTCTCCCTCTTGATTCCAAAATAGCTCAAACAATGGTTGTGTTTTCGGTGGAGCCCAACTAACTTATGTTCATGTTTCTCAAGACAACCCGAATAGATATTTTTGGGAAGTTCAGACGATCGCATGATAACTTCAAATTCTCAGAATCAAGAGGTTCCTTCCTTGGCATAATTAAACAAGTCCGTTTCCAGGTTCTGTCCCTAAACACTTTTTCACTATGTGGTTTTGTTGTTTAGACAGACTATCTACTCTTTCTCGGCTTCGCTTTTGGGGAATCACTGACGATGACATTTGTTTCTTTTGCGAAATCTACGGTGAAACCAAAGATCACTTATTCCTATGGTATCATTTCCGCCACCATATCTCGAGGCGGTGTATTTCAATGCTCCTTGGTCCCTTCATGGGTTTCATCACATGGTCAGTTTTCCTAACTTGGCTAAAAGATCTAATTCAAGATACTTCACTGGCCTCCTTACGGCTGATAGCATCTCATGCCGTAATGTACACCATACGGCGTGAAAGAACCGCTCGGATTTAATATTGGCATTCGTACTCCAGTAGAAGTTTTGTTTAAGTTTGTTGATTGGGAATTCGCAACACTTTGCTCTGTTTCTCCGCAAGAAGGCATATTCTAAGGTTCAAGAACTCTCTAGCATTGTGGTTTCGAGACTCATCATCTTGTAGTTGTTCACGGTTCTTGTACCGAACATAATGATGGGCTTCTTTGTACAAAAGAAAGGAAAAAAATGGAAACGAGTTTGGTTGTGATCATCAGAATGGATTGATTTGTGACTCATTTGAACTAAGAGACTTGGACGAGAGAGAAAACAGAGAATAGAATCTAAAACTTATTAAGACAAAACAAACTTAAATAGATATCTTACATATCCGAAAGTAACCGTTTGTAATTTTCGGAAACAATTTTATCTTATTAAGGGCTTGATTGGAAGGAGCTTTAGAGACTGCACACGGCCATATTTATTTTTACAGCTAATTTTTGTTTCCAATCATGATTTCTACAGATTTTTAAACCTACAGCCCTTTGTATCTTTTTTGGCTGTAGATAGCTATATTTCCACATCACATATTTCTTCTCTTTTACTTTTTAAAAATCTTACAGCCAAAATCTTACAGATAAAAAACTTACAACAAAAAAATCACAGCATAAAACCAAAAGTACAGCTGTTACCGATGAGGCCCTAATATCTTGGGACAATTTTGGCAACTTGTTTTTTTTTTGGTCAACCCAATTTTGGCAACTTAAATCCCTAAATAACTCGTATTTTTATGCGTTCTAAAGATTCGAGAAATGGATTTATCTCAAACATGCTAAGCTGGCTTATTAAATATAACAACCACACCTTAATTTTTAGGGCAATTCTACAAAATAGCACAAAAAAACTAAAAGTTCCCAAATTTAGCACTCAAGGGTGAAAATCACAAATATAGCACCAATTTTGACAATATTAGCACAAATTTAATATAAAAATGACTTATAATCATTTTCTAATGGGAAAAAACTAAACCCTAAATTGGAAATAGTGAACCCAAACATAATGTTTAATTCTATTTTAAATTTGTTTTTGGTAAATAAGTATTTTAAAATAATTAAGTGTGCTATTTTTGGTATTTTAAATTTATGGTGCTAGTTTTGGAACAAAAAAGAATTTTTGTGCTATTTGAG
>PKML01043802.1:3914-16979 GCA_002933935.1 Eutrema yunnanense | reverse complement strand
TAGCTTCTATGCTGACCTTTGGTCCCAACTCACCTTGAAACACGCTGGAACGAGCTCTAGAAGATCTCTCTCGCTTCTCACCAACTCCCGCTAGAGCCAAGCTCTTCCAACCTCTCATTCGAGCTTCTCACCAAGCTCACAACCTCTTGATCTCGCAAGATCGCAGCTCCGCAAAGCTTCTTTTCCCTTTCTCTCTTCTTCTCTCTCTCTCCCTCTCTTTCTCGACCCTTCTGTGGTCTTATCCTCCCAAGGATAACTTTTATACTTGAAAGAAGGTAGAGAAGAAGATAACCACAAGAAAACCCGGCCGGTATCGATCGATGCCTACCAGTATCGATCGATACTGCCCCCTGGAATTAATTATTCTTCCTCCAATAATCAATTCCCGGAACACGGGCGCTACAGTTGGGGTATCGATCGACGCTATGGGAGTATCGATCGATACCAGTTGTTGTTGTTGTTGTTGTTGTTGTAAACCGTGTGTAATCGGTGTGAGAATAATTGTATTTTATTATTATTGTAATAATTATCGTGGTTAATTATTTATGGAAAAAATTTTGCGGTGCGGTCGTCTCACGTACCGTGAAATACATGATATTAACCATCAAACAATCATAATTTCACAATTATCAATCTAGGTCTTATAGAAAAATAATTCTAACCAATTAGATATATTAAGCAATAAAATTAATTTGTTGCTTAAGTCTATCAAAATAGCGAACATGATAAATTATTATTCAAAGTTGCTTAAAGAAATTCAAAGTCTAACTAAACCAAACAAGTATAGTTATAAGTAATTAAATTGATTGTATAACATGAGTCGATACATGCATGACTACTAAATCATTCTCTTTTAAAGATCGACAATTATAAAGTAATAACTATAAATATTAAAGGATGTGTCTGCATGCATATATATGATGTTAATTTCCAGCAGCAACAATTTCTCATAAGTTATTCATTTACTGATAGACTAAAATCAGGGAGTATATTTACATGTTGCAGCAATCAATTTTGACTAAACAAACCAACCAACGATTTTCTTATAAATTTCTAATTAATTATTTCTCAACACATAAAACATAGTATGGATCTATGAACAATAAGCCATCATAACGAAAGCAATAAGAACTATGAACCAATCATAATAAAGCAAGTGACGATAGATATAAATAATCAGATTGATCTTTATAACGAAGCCAGTAAAGCATTAAAGTTTGGATCTCAATAACGAAGTATGCAATTGCGATTAAAGCATGAGCCAATCAAATCATGATTCGATTCAAGCAATACTTATCTCGATTACGATGGCGACGTTGAATTTTAGATGAGAGATCGAAGAGATCAGGGTTTTTGCGAAAGTTGCTCAGACGGCTAGGGTTTCGTGCTGATAACGTGTTGTGAATAAAAGAGAAAGAGGAAATTGTTGTGTATCTTATTCCATGAATAAAGAGACGTATATATAGGTTTACATAGACTTGGGGAGCAAGCTGAATAAGGAGAATAAGGAAAACGAGAATATTCTAAACCTCTTAGAATATGGGCCTTATAATGAGCATCCATATATTTAATTCATAACAAAAATATGTTTTTCTCTGTAGAATTTTTGGTATATATCGACATACATCGGTTGTTTTTATAGATCGTCGAAAATTATCCATTGGAGGGTTAAAAATACGATATTATTAAATGACGTATTATGTTGAAATACTTACATATGATAGATTTTTCCACATTTTTAAATCTCTTTTCTATTGAAACAGATTACGTATTTATTTATATATATATTTGTGAAATTACAAATCTTCGATATATAATTTTGTAGATGTGAAATCATCCATTTGATAATACATGTGAAATCTTAAATCATCTCTTTAAATAAGTGCAAATTCGAACCGTATCTTATGGAATTGAATCCATACTTGTGTGCACACAACAGACGTCCATACTGTTTTTTAGTGTTTAAGTCTATCTTGAGTAAATATTACAAACAGATATTAGTTGTTAACAACTGGAGTCGAAAACCTTAGCTCCATCTAATTGGTAGAAATCATAATGAATCAGATTACCATTTTATTAGCGTAATGAGTCACTTTCTAGGGACATCATCACACTCATAACCAAGTACGTACAATAATATAAAATGACATATTTTAACCGATAGAACAACCAAAATTTAAGACGAAGTACTAATTGTTTAGACCAATGTTTACTATAACTTTCCCGGTTATTTTATTTATATATATTTTTTAATAATTAATATTTTATTAAACTCGACTTAAAAATGGGCATTGGCCGGATTACAACTCCGGTGAACGGACAAAAGACATGGGAAATTGAACAAGATCGAGAGTAAATCTAGCCTAGGGGAATTGCTCATTTTATTCTTCAACTATTTGCAATTTGCACAAATAATTTTCAACTATCATGATTGCAAAATAATTCATCAACTCATCGTTGACACGCAAAATCGGGATTCAAAAAGTCAAACGCTAATTATTAAATGAATATATGTCCACTAAATCGGTTGTAACTCCTTCAATACAACTCTGAATGAGGTGAAACCACTACCATTGGAAAGCTAACTCAATTTACTATAACTTTGATAAAGAGATCCAAAACTAAATCCAAAAGAAAGGCTTTTGTACGCATAGATCTTCTAGACACATATTCTTGATGAAAAATCTACTTGTATGGAAGCTTTTCCTTTGAATTTAGCTTTAGAGATCTTCATAAAAATTATAGTAAATTGAGTTATATTTCCAATGGTAGTGGTTACAACTCATTTGAGGTTGTATTGAAGTAGTTACAGCCGATTTAGTGGAAATATATATATTTAATGGTTGTAACTCCTTCAATACAACCCCGAATTAGTTGAAACCACTACTATTGGAAAGATAACTCAATTTTCTATAACTTTTACGAGGAGTTCCAAAGCTAAATTCAAAAGAAAGGCTTCCATACAAGTAGATCTTGTATCAAGAATATGTATCTAGAAAATCTACGCGTACGAAAATCTTGCATTTGGATTTAGCTTTAGATCTTGTCATCAAAGTTATAGTAAATTGAGTTAGTTTTCCAATGGTAGTGGGTTCACCTCATTCGGAGTTGTATTGAAGGAGTTACAACCGATTTAGTGGACATATATCTATTTAGTATTAGCGTTTGACTTTTTGAATCCCGATTTTGCGTGGTCAACGATGTGTTGGAGAATTTTTTTGCAACCATGATAGTTGAGAATTATTTGTGCCAATTACAAAAAGTTGAAGAATAAAATGAGCAATTTCCCATCTAGCCTAGGAGCTAATTCTACGATGGGAAAAAAGTAAAGGACTTGCACTGCACCTTCCTCCATTGGTTTAAAGAAAGAAAATTTCACCTCAACGCAACCGGGTACAACAACTACTTGACCGGAGAGTATCCACTTCCGGCGGTCGCCGCAATACCATACGCAAATCGGATATGCATTCCTTCTTCCGGAGGTGGCCCTAAGCATCGATGGAACCCCACGTCCACACCGCCGAATAACCACAGCCCAATTAGTTGATTCATAGATTACCACCACCTAGATTCGAGGTCCTTTTCTGACTCGAGCCTCCTCCACCGCAAAAACCCTAGAACATTCAATCCGGTTATAGGATAACCCACCACTGACAGAGTGAAAACCGACGAAAAGAACCGTCATCTTCACGCGGATCCATATTGCCGACCACCGGATCTCCTCTCGACACGCAGCGAGCCCACTTAACCGGCGAAAAGAGAAGCACCTCTCGGATCTCGAATTAGTCATCGTGAGATCAACGACTCGCCACTCCGCCGCCCTCAAGTAGAGATTGACTCGCCGTGGTCCCAATCGATAACCGGTCCGAGCACACCAAGCTTCCGCAGCGCCTCTCCCGCCGGTTATCCACGACCATCACCGCCAAAGAATAGATCTGGATCTAATCCGAAAAGCTGTCGAAACCACCAAGTCTTTGTTAAGATCTAAACGGAAAGAACATGGGGAGTCCTCTCACGACACCGGCAAAGAGCATCGGACGTCGGAGAAGGCTCCATATCGGAGATTTATTTTGTGCGACTGCTTTTGTTTTTGAGAGAAAAAGTCGCTCGGACGTGATACTTACGCGCGTCGACTTAAATTCGAGCTAGAGGCTGAAATGCCAGAAATTAGAAAAAAGTAGGCTAAGATGACATAACTCTAATAATTAATATCAATTTGATTTTTTTTTTAATAAGAAAAACCGTGGAGAATACTACCTTCTCCTTATTTGTCTTTTTATTTACACTAAAACCAAAGTTATATCCACGGATTTTAGGCATACCCGATAACCCGACCCAACTCGATTTAACTTATGTTTAATTATGTTTTTATTCTAAATCTCCGATTTATTAATACCAAAACCCCGATTTGCGATTTGATTTATCATCTCCCCGATTTCGAAACCTTCCATCTCCCCGGGCGCTCCCCCCCATAACTTCCGATTCAAAATTTCCGGCGATGGCTAAGGTGAGAATATCCGGTATCGAGTATGAGTCAACTGAATTCGGAGAAGCATCGAATCAAACACTGATTGAAGACGAAGCCCCCGAAACAACGAATCAAGCACCCGAAACAACCAATCTTACCAATCTCCGTGCACCCACACTCGGAGGCAGAGAAGCACCGGCGGAAGACGAAGCCCGCGAAACAACCAATCGCAGTGCACCCACGACGGAACCCGAGAAAGAAGCAGACGAAGAGGTTGAAATGAGAGAAGATTCAACGGGCGATTCAACGGACACGGCTAGTGATGGTGATGGCGAAGAAGAGAAAAAATCAAATGACGGAGAAGAATCGCGAGAGAATGAAGCGGAAGAGAAAGAGGTATGTATACTTCAGATTCCCAATATGCTAAAGTTCATTACAGGCTAGGCTAGTAGAAGAAAGTATGGGAAAAGTTTTCGTTTGTATTTCAGGATGACGATGATAGCCAACCAATGCAGCCTGAAAAGCTTTACTTCGGTCCAACCGAGTATAGGAAGGCATGTACGATACAATCGAGGTGTGCTGTGTCGCATGTTGTCAATGTCATAGGCCAGCTTCCGGAAGAGCTGAAATGGTTCAGAGCCCATCCTCAGTTTAAGCACATTTTCCACATGTTCAAGGAGCCAAACCACATGAGTCAAGGGTTATGGATGCTTCTCCTTCACACAGTCTCTACCGAGAAGATGAATGAGGCATGGTTTGTGGTGAATGGAGTCCCCATTCGGTATTCTTTGAAGGAGCATGCACTTCTTAGTGGTCTTGACTGCCATGAGTATCCGAATGACTATAAGAAGTTGGGTAGTTTGAATTTTGTTAATAAGCACTTTGGAAGGGATGATAGAATCAAGATCGCAGAGGTGGAAGCCGAGCTAAAATCAATGAAGCAGAGCTCCGTAGAGAGGAAGAAGATGGCAGTGTTGTTTTTCTTATGCAAAGTTTTGAAAGCGAAGTCCAAGGCTGATGGCAACATAGACCCCTTCCTGCTTAGAGTTGTTGGTGATTTGAATCTGTGCAAGACGTTTCCATGGGGGCGTTACACATTTGATGAGACTATGAAGGAGATCCGGCGTGTGGTGAATAAGTTTGATGGCTGCGTGAAAGGAAAAGGAGAAAAAACTAGCTTTTCTGGTTTCATTCTTCCTCTACAGGTAAGTATGAGTTATATGTTTTGAATTCTTAAATTTATGATTTTTAACTTTGTTTGATATTGTGAATTTTATGTGTAGATTCTTGCATTTGAGTGTATTCCTAGTCTTGGAAGGAAATTTAGAGAAGCTGTACCCGCTGAGCCTGACTGTCCAAGGATGTGCAAGCATAAATTCATTGATGTTTGCATGAAAGGTATACCTTTGGATGATATAAATGAAGCGATTGGCAATAGTGCTGAGGTATAATTTTTTTTGCATATTGTTATGAGTTTGATATGAAAGATTGGTTTAGTATCAGAGTAGTAAGTTGTATTTGTTTATATTGACAGGACATTTGTAGCATCTTGGAGCCTGACGAATATGAAGAAGATCTTATGGCGCGAATCACGGATCCTGGTTTAGATGATGGTATCGGATTTATTGATTTAGAGGTTGAGGGTTGGACGAAGCATCTAACCGTGAAGAAGAAGAAGATATGTTGGAGACATTTGTATGAGTTAGACATTGGTGCTCGGTTTCAAGGCCCTACAGAGGAACCTCCACAAGCTGAGCCTACATCTTTGTTGGAGTTGCAGGCGTCGATGGAGAATGGCTTCAAAGAGATCATGGAGAAGCTTTCTGGCATGGATGCAAGAGTGAAATCTCTTGAAGAGTTAGTACTTCCGCCAGGCGACTCACCACCCGTCTCACCAACGGTCTCAGCATCAACACCAGCATCAACACCAGCACCAGCTCCAACACCAGCACCAGCTCCAACACCAGCACCATCACCAGCACCAACACCAGCACCAGCACCAACACCAGCATCAGCACCAGCACCAACACCAGCACCAGCACCAACACCAGCACCAGCACCAGCACCAGCACCAGCACCAACACCAGCACCAGCACCAGCACCAGCACCAGCACCAGCACCAGCACCAGCACCAGCACCAGCACCAGCACCAGCACCAGCACCAGCACCAGCACCAGCACCAGCACCAGCACCAGCACCAGCACCAGCACCAGCACCAGCACCAGCACCAGCACCAGCACCAGCACCAGCACCAGCACCAGCACCAGCACCAGCACCAGCACCAGCACCAGCACCAGCACCAGCACCAGCACCAGCACCAGCACCAGCACCAGCACCAGCACCAGCACCAGCACCAGCACCAGCACCAGCACCAGCACCAGCACCAGCACCAGCACCAGCACCAGCACCAGCACCAGCACCAGCACCAGCACCAGCACCAGCACCAGCACCAGCACCAGCACCAGCACCAGCACCAGCACCAGCACCAGCACCAGCACCAGCACCAGCACCAGCACCAGCACCAGCACCAGCACCAGCACCAGCACCAGCACCAGCACCAGCACCAGCACCAGCACCAGCACCAGCACCAGCACCAGCACCAGCACCAGCACCAGCACCAGCACCAGCACCAGCACCAGCACCAGCACCAGCACCAGCACCAGCACCAGCACCAGCACCAGCACCAGCACCAGCACCAGCACCAGCACCAGCACCAGCACCAGCACCAGCACCAGCACCAGCACCAGCACCAGCACCAGCACCAACACCAACACCAGCACCAGCACCAGCCTCATCCGCAGCACCACCCGTCTCAGCCTCTTCCGCACCCTTCCCATCATTCTTCAAACCCTGCCTATCAGCCTTAGTCCAACCTGGTGACCCACCACGTAAGAAGAGGATCAAGATGACAGCTAAGAGGACTCTTCTCCCAGTACCCATCTTTGATTTACCTGATCCACCAGCTAAGAGGCGGCGACAACTATCGAGGCATGTTGTGTCCCCTTTTACAGAAGGGAAAGAGCCGAAGGGGAAAGGGAAAGAGCCGAAGGGGAAAGGGAAAGAATAACAAGGAAGTAGAAAATGTGTTTAGGTTTTTTTTTGGAACTGGTATAGACCTTTGTTTCTGTGTTATAATTGTTGGATTTAGTTTTTGAACTAGTATGAACTTATGGTATTACTCGTCTTTATTTAAGGTTATATTTCAGTTGTGGTAATGGGACAACATTGTACAAGTTAAGGTTATATTTCAGTTGTGGTAATGAGACAATAGGGACAACATTGTACAAGTTAAGGTAGTTGTGGTAATGAGACAACAGGGACAACATTGTACAAGTTAAGGTAGTTGTGGTAATGGGACAACATGGACAACATTTTACAAGTTAAGGTTATATTTCAGTTATGGTAATGAGACAACATGGTACAATTGAGTGTTTTCTGGGATTTTAGCAAACACAAGTTAAAAATGTTTTCTGGAATTTTAGCAAACACAACATATGAATTATAACAAACCGAATATTCATAACAATACAACACATAAGACCCTTTTAAACATAATGAAAATAAAGGATCTTGCCATAATGCAATTAAGAAAATAATGCAACAGAGTTTTAGTTAAGAAAATAAAAAACCGTAGCAAACACAAGGAAAAATGCAATTATCACATATCCATCACCTCGGTTGGCAAGCAATTCCTGCATACTTGAAATATCTCTTTCCATCCCAGCCAGGAGCTCTCTCAATTGCAAAATTTCTGCACCATGGGTCTCAAACGAGGCAGTTTCGTGAAGGCAGTTTCGCAAAACTCCCATGTTGTGCATGTTTTGCATCCTTTCATTGACCTTATCAATTTGAGTTTTCAGACTTGATAGTTCTTCTGTGACAGCATGATCCCACCACTTCCATATGTGGTCATGATTAGGATGATTTCTCTTGTACATTGAATGAAGAAATCATTCAGCTACATTGAAACAAAACCCTAAATTCTATACTTCGGCTAAATCACAAACTCAGTCTTTGTTCTTACCTCATGCGGCCAATCTGGACAGGTGTACATTAGCCTTCCTCGAGTAGCTTCAGCAGTCGATTCCCTGATAACAAGAGAGACGCCACACCAACACGTTCCTCGCATACCCCAATCTCCATCAGCTCGGTAGTATGAACTGTCACAGGAGTGTCGGGAAGAAGAAGAGCCCGAGCTGTAACTCGGCATCTTGTTGATTTTCGATTTGGGGGAAATTATGCGGAAACCCTAGTTTTCGATTTGGGGGAAATTAGGCGGAAACCCTAGTTTTCGATTTGGGGGAAATTAGGGAGAGGCGGAAGGGTTGATGAGAGTTTCGATTTTATAGAGAGCAGGACAGAATAAAAAACATAAAATATCATAATTTTTAATTCATTTAAAAATATTTTTAATTTTTAACTCATCCAACAGCGCCGCAAATTTAAATGCACACGTGCTCCACGCCGCCTAAATAAAAAAAAATACTACATAGTTGTACCATCGTGTCCAATTGTCCGCAATTGCTCATAGTTGTCCTTATAGATTTTCCAGTTGTCCTGAGACATAAAATAATATTCTGTAGTTGTCCTCCTGATTTTTCACTTATGTAGGTCATGTAGAAACGGCTAACAATAAAATTTTAGCAAAATCATATAATTTGCATTTTCTCCATCATGAAATGGTAACATTATCAAAGACTACCATGTATCATATGGAGTATTTCATGTGAAACCAATATTATGTGTTAGAAACTATGCCTTTTGTATTTTTTATTTTTTTAATTATTATGTGTTTGAAACATTTTGTAAATATTGTATAAGAACATTTTTTAACATGTATAAGTGTTAGTTGTAAATATTTTATAAATACGTAAATATTTTGTAAAAATATTTTTATAAAATTATCTTGAACAATTACAAAATAGATTTAACAAAGAAATCCTAAACTGAAATAATAGATCCAACAAATTTCAACATAAAATTATCTTGAACAATTACAAATTAGATCCAACAAAGAAATCCTAAACTGAAATAGAGAAATCCAACAAAAGAACAAACAAACACACCCTAAATTTCCCTTGGGTTTACTGGCTCAAACCAATGTCCCAGATGTATTCCTTTGTTGGCCTTGTTACTCGGTTTAGGGCGCGCTTCTCCGGTGGAGGGAAAGCGCTTAACTCGCTTTCTTCCTACTTTTTTGGTGTAGTCTGGCGGTAAAACAACTAAGTCTCCGATTTCCTGAGGAATAATCCAAGTAGACTGATGCGGCACCATATAAATAGTTCTGTAATAAGCCAACGCCCACGTCTCAATCAAGTAATATGTTGAGCACAAATCATGGATGTGTATTTCCCTTATTCTTTGTGGCGTTCGCATCAGTGCAATGTCTGCGGCTATTGCATGGACACACGGAATCTTGTCTATATCAAAACATCTGCAGCTACAACTTTTACTTAACAAATTGACCAGATAGCTCTTCCCATCAGTTCCAATCACGTTGTATTCAAGCTCACAATGATTTAGCTCAGTGACAACTAAGCCCGTTGCAAGTGCACATAGCCTATGCAGCTCGTTCTCCACCAGGGGCACCAATTTCTTCGTGTATGATGCACCAACAGTGTCTTTCCTATGCCTGTTGAACCATTCAGACACTTTTTCAAGATACGCATCAATCAAAGGCAATAAGGAGTACTTCCTTGCCTTCTTGAAGACACTGTTCATAGATTCACACGAATTGCTTGTGTCCAAGTTGTACTTGTCTCCTTTAAAGTAGCACCTTGCCCATCTTTCAAGCGGAACACCTTCATCTAGATACTCTGCAGCTCCTGGAAACCACCGCCTAAAATCAGAGTATGCACTTAAGAACTCACCTTCTGTGTACTTGTGAGCGCATTCTATGAATTTGGTTGAACACAAATCTTTACAACCATTCGCAGCTTTACTTCTCACGTTACGAGACAAATGCCAAACGCAATGTCCATGCTGAGACTGTG
The DNA here is from genome assembly GCA_002933935.1 of Eutrema yunnanense. Lineage (NCBI taxonomy): Eukaryota > Viridiplantae > Streptophyta > Magnoliopsida > Brassicales > Brassicaceae > Eutrema > Eutrema yunnanense. Next base: position 6,518 of record PKML01043802.1, on the reverse strand, counting down.
GGTACACCTCCTTGACTGCCTTCATGATGCTTGAATGTCTGTCACTCATAAAAACCAGTTCATGATCATCAGGTATAACAGTTTTGAGCGTTTCAAAAAACCACTTCCAACTAGCATCTTTTTCCCTATCAATTACACCCATTGCAATGGGGTAATGGTGATGATTCGGATCCTGAGCTGTGGCAAATACTAGCATTCCACCGTAAACATTCTTAAGAAAAGTTGCATCCACAACTATGACTTTCCGCATTGCTCTAAATCCTTCAATACTAGCGCCCAAAGCGACGAATAGATACTTGAACCTATTTCTGGCATCCACTTTCACGCTTGTTACTGTACCAGGATTCACCATCTGCAACACGTACAGATAACAATACAATCTTCGATAACTTTCTTCGGGACTGCCCCTCACTTCACTAATAGCTAGTTTTATCCCTCTCAACGCAGTAGAGTAGGACACACTCACGTGAGCTTCATTTTGAACAACACTCATCAGAGATTTAGCCGCGGGGGTGTCGACCTGACCTGGAAAGGAACCACGCAAAACATCTGCTACTACTTGTGGTGTGCCTTTCCTTTTACTCTGAGTTGTGCTGGCAACGACCCGGGAGCATGTATGCATGTTTCTATACACTCTCATACTGAAATAAGTAGAATCCTTCATTCTTACAGCATGTATATACCATGAACAGCCTTGTTCAGCTTGACGGCATCTTAATATGATTCGCCCCGGATCCGACTTTACAGTTTTTACCTCAAAACATCCCTTATGTGAAGCTCTGTCAACCAAAACTCGCAAAGCTTCCTTTGAACGAAATTCTTGACCTTTCTCAAAACCAGAGCCATCATCCCATTCTAGAACAAACGGCTACAGGCCGTGGAGGCTCAACATGATCATGTTCATGTGCATGTTCATGCATACCATCCAAACCGTCCTCCCCATTCTCATCCACCCGGTTCTGTTGTTGTTTCTCTGCTTCTTCCGGGCTATAAATAGTCATCCGGTTCTCAACAGGCACATTATCCACTCTAGGAAGCTCCTCACATAGCTCGTCACTCTTATCTCTTTCCAAATCTTCCATTAGCTCCACATTCAAAATAGATCTAAGTCCCTCTTTATCCACAGTTGTTAGATAAACATAAACATCATCATCATCGACAATACATGACTCCCTATAAGGCTTAGCTACCAACGGAATGTAGCTCAATTTCAGCTTCCTTGTACTGTCGTTTACCCCAATCTTCTTGCATATACCATCTACAAGCACTGAATAGGTTAACTCGTCCAAAGTTAAGGTCCTAAATGATATACCATAAATGGAATTTCTTGAATTCCATTTAAACTCCTCACCTTCCTGTGAATAATATCCTCCATACTCAAAATGTATGTTTGTACGGCTGCTCATCCTCTCCTGGAAATACAAACAAAGAAATTTAGTCAATTGCCAATTGTCAACTCTTTCTCAGTTATAGCATTTGTCCCAGTTGTCCCACATTTGTTTGCTAATACCATTTGTCCCATTTGTCCCAGTTGTCCCCCATCGCACAGATTCACTACCCATCAGCTCGATTCAGCTCGATTCAACAACAACAATCGAGAAATTACAAATTCAATGACTAGTCGATTAACTTAAATATCCAATGTGCATACTCAAACCAACAAATTTCACAAATCGAATCCCTAATTTTGGAAATCCCTAAATTAAAGAAAACCTTTACCTTATTTAACAATGGCGGAGGAGAGAAGAGATATGATGAAAACCACAATTGCAGAGAAGGACGACGCGATGGCGGCTACGGTCCGCCGGCGAGAAGGATCGGTGGTTCGAAGGGAGTCGGTGGTTCGAAGGATTCGATGGGTGTCGATGCTCGGTTGAAGAAGCAGCAACAAATTTTTTAATTACCTGGAAAATAAAAAAAAAAAATCATAAAATCAGATTTTCGTAATTCAATAATCAAAATGAAAAGAAAATTTGAATAAATAATAAATCCTTCATATAATCAACAATGCCATAAGCACAATTCATTAAGGATAAAATGGGGATTTCGCCCCCTTTATGGCACCTAGATCAGTTTATGGCACACAAGATTTCACTTTCTCATTTTATGGCTTTTGAGCCATTAATCCCTTAAATTCTAACTGAAAACTGATTATTTTATTTATTTATATATACTTTCTGATAAATGATTGGTGTGTATATATATATACATTTGTTTATGTAAACTTGTGTAGTTATAGCCGGGCCAGCTTTAAGGGGGTGTTGACTATGCAAATACACATGATCTTATATTTTGATTAATTTTTCTTTTGTATTTTAGGATCCGAAATTTTATAAATCTACCAAATATATCCAATTTTCAAATCATAAAGATTTAGTCCATAAATTTTTGGAAAAAAATATAATTATAACACATGACCCATAAATTCTTTGGGCAGGCCTGGGTTATAGGAATGCATATCGGAACACATAATATTTGTTTGTCGACGTCGGTTGATTAAGAAACTTTTATTTGTTTGTCGACGTCGGTTGGTTAAGAAACTTTATTAGGGTACATCAATCATGCATATACGTAGGCAATATATATATATATATATATATATAT
>PKML01043801.1:32529-43485 GCA_002933935.1 Eutrema yunnanense | reverse complement strand
TACCCAAAAACCCGAAAAATATCCGAAATACTAAAAATATACCCGTAAATCCAAAATTATATCCGAAAACCCGAAAACACGAAAAAATTAAAGAAAATATACCCAAAAACCTGTATATATTTAATATTTTTGGGTATATAATTATAATTTGGGTAATTCGGGTACCCGAAATATTTTCGGTTCGGTTCCGGGTATTACCCGATACCCCGATCAATGAGTAGGATCCAATGAGTATTTTGGCCATAACCGAAACCGAACTGGTAATTTTGGATCGGTTCCGGTTCGGGTAGTTCGGTTCCGGTTTTTAATGCCCAGGCCTAGTTGCTTTCGTAGTTATCAACTGCCTGCAAAGAATCTAGTAGACCTCTAGCATATCATGCTGATTTGTAATCTAGAATTTCGTCAAAACTTTGAGGTCCTTTTAGTTTGTTGACTAGTATCCTTAGATAGTATATTCTCCTGCTGGTGAATGGATGTTCAATATTCTTCCTATCATTCCTCCCGTTGTCGTTGTGACCAGATTTTATTGTCGTTGTTCCATGTAAATCTTGTTGAAAATTCCAAATAACTTAGTTGGCAAGTCTTTTCAATTCTCTATTTTTTTTTTCATCCATGTTGTAAACATTTTTTGTTTGTTTGTTGAAATGTTATATTAATTGATCAACAAATGGAATATGTACCAAAGTTCCAAGATGAAAAATTTGAAAAACAGAGCAACAAAGCCTCTAAAACAGAGTATAAATTGTAAAGGGGAAACTATCTCGATCTATTCGGGATTGTGCTAACTTCACGCCATCGGATGAGGATATCGATGTTGTCGTCACTCTGTGTAGGCCAAAGAGAATGGAGGCAAAAACATATGTCTTTGTCAATCACATGCGCGAGGAGAAGAGCAGAACGAGAAGGTCGTTGGTGTCGACGTCCATTTCTTTCCTGCCAAATCATGTAAATTGATGTCTGAAGTGCAAGGCGAGCTATGCTGGAGTCCGTCTTGTTTCACCTGCTTCTCGACACAGTTCTCGTAGTAATTGTCCAATCTAGATTCGTTCGTCCTTGAAAGAGGCCCGAACACAACCAATTCTAAATTGTGAAAGAGTACGGGCAAACAAAAAACAAATGGTCTCTCGTCTCGTTAAGTTCCCCGCATAGCATACAAGATTGAACATGACCCCATTGTCTCATCCTCTCTGCTATTGCAAGATTATCCCTCAAATATAACCAAGTGATAAAACCATATCGAAGGATCGATTGAGAAAGCCAGACCAAATGACTCCACCATATCATCTGACCTGGCTCTCGCAGCTGCTCTCATGTTGCTTTGCTGGAAAAATGCTCCTTAAATTCATTTCGATTATGACGCCATAACACAACATCTTGCCCAACCGAAGCACACGGCACCGAAGATAATGTTATACGGTTCAACATATCTCAGAGATTCAAACTACGACAGCGGCGGAGAGACCAATTGTGATCCCGAACAGCTACAAATGCGTGACGAGAAATTCCCAAATTTTGTATACCCGCCTCCCCAGCTACATCAATGAGCATGCCCATGTTTAGCCAGTTATCAAACCAGAAGTATGTGGACTCTCCATTTCGAATTTCATGTCGGATAAATTCTGCAGCCAATGGTCTAAGCTTGAGCAGCTTTTTCCATATCCAAGATCCTCTAGAGCTCATTGGTGCGTTCCAAAAGGAAGAGTTGCGAAGAAGATAATGACGAGTCCATGCCACCCAAAGAGAGCTCGCCTTATCAAATAATCGCCAGATGAGTTTCAGAGAAAATACCCGAGAGGTGTCCCTGCAATTTCCGAATGCCCCCCCTTCATTCTTTGGCTTACAAACATCCGCCCAAGCAACTTTCGTTCTAGTATAAATATGTGGAGAGCCAGACCAAAGAAACACTGAGCACATACTCTCTATCGTATCAAAACAACGCTTCAGGAGACGGAAAGCGAAGCACCGTAAATAAGTAGTGCTAGCTATGACTAACTGTATGAGTTGAAGTCGCCCCGCAAAAGAGAGAGAGACTTATTTGACCATGATGTAAATCTGCTGCGAATTTTATCAATTAAAGGTTCGTAGTCCAAGCGGGTCATCCTCTTTGTAGTGAGTGGAAGGCCAATATATCTAATAGGTAGCTGCTCCAAAGGAAACCCAAGATCTTGAGATGTTTGTTAGAACGACGCAAAAACACGACCAGCCACAAATAGAGATGATTTTGAGGCGTTGATCGCAAAACCCGATTCGCACTCAAATTCCAGCAGCACCTCCATTACACCTCGAAGAAAATCAGTAATGCCGTCCATAAAAACCAACATATCATCCGCATAACTCAAGTGCGTCACATTAAGATCCCGACACCATGGGTGATCTCATTTGCCGCCTTGTTCAGCATGAGTGAGAGGACGTTAATCGCAATGACAAAGAGATATGGTGAGAGCGAGCAACCTTGCCTTAGACCATGATTGCTAGTGAAAAATCCCTCAAGATCTCCATTCACAATTACCGAGAAAGCCGCTGACGATATACAACTTTGTATCCACACAACAAAAATCTATGGGAATCTCATAGCTTGAAGAGTGGAGAGAATAAACTCCCAACGAACCGTATCAAAAGCCTTTGTTATATCCAATTTTAGAGGACACCGTGGAGATATTGAGTCTTTGTGATAATCCTTGACAAGCTCGGTCGCTAGCAGCACATTTTCCAGAAGTAAACAGCCTTTAATAAATCCACTTTGGTTGTAAACCATTCCATCGGGGAGCACATATTTGAGACGATTATCTATGATTTTCGAGATGACTTTGTATATCATATTGCATCATGATATAAGTCGATAATCTCGAATATTTTGAGCATCAATCTTCTTTGGCGCAAGGCAGAACATCGTAGCATTAACACCATTCGACATGAACCCATATATGAAGAAGGATTGTACTGCGACAACAAAATCATAACTTATTACAGGCCACACTGCTGTAAAGAACTCCGTCGTGAACCCATTAGGGCCTTGAGTTTTATTCGACGACAAAGAGAGGAGAACATGTTTGATTTATGCGCTTGTCACATCGCTCACCATCATGCCAGCCTTCTCCGCAGGGCAGCGATACGGGATCATATATTCAAGAGACTCTACCGTAAATGCTGGAACTTGTGGACTTTCTACTTGAAAACAAGTTTTGAAATGACTCACTGCCTCTTCTTTAATTTCGTGCAGCTCCGTAAGTACCACACCATCCACATTCACCAACCTCTTGATTAAGTTTTTAGACTTTCTTGTTTGCGTAATACGGTGATAAAACATAGAGTTGTGATCACCATATATATCGCAGCCATGTAATTCTCGATTTCTGCCCAAAAAATTGATCCTTAATACCAACATAATGATTCCAAATTTCAGAGGCCTCCGTAGCAGCAACAAAGTTCTCCGAAGTGGGAGAGAGTAGAATCCGATTTTTTTTCTCGCATAACAAATCAAAAGCTTCTTTTGTTTTCCTTGTGATATCTCCATATCTGTCCTTATTAAGAGCACGAAGATGCGATTTGAGGAACTTGAGTTTACGATGAAACCGATGCAGAGCTGATCTAGAATGAAACAGAGGCATCGAGTCTTCCCAAACTCGTGAAACAGTGTCGAGAAACTTCGGATGATCAATCGTGAAGTTGAAAAACTGGAAATGACGGCGTTTCTTCGAAGTATGGTGTCCAGACGGACGAGTCATCTAGCATGATCTGAAATTCCATTTGCCTCAAACACTGCAAAGGATTGAGGAAATTGTGAACACCAAGAGTTGTTGACAAGCGTTCTATCGAGTTTTTTTTTCAATTGGGTCAATGTCCCTTTGATTCCACCAAGTGTATTTAGAGCCCACATACCCTAAGTCCATGAGCTCACACTATGTCACAAGCATTTGAAAGTCTCGCATATCCGACTGATCAGGGATAGCTTCAAGCGCCCTCTAGTGCTCATCGGAAGCTAGAGTTTCATTAAAATCACCAAAGACGATCCACAGAGTGTCCCCAGCTATAAAAAGATCGTGAATCTGCTATAATTCCTCCCATACGATTACTCACTGTTGTCTAAAATTGGAAGCGTAGACACAGGAGCACACAAAATTCGTTCCCGATGGCCAAGCAACGGAGACCGTGTTGACTTGAGGGATTTTGAAAAGAGGAGTGAATGTCACTTCGTTTGACCATACGAACCAGATTCGTCCTAAGCGATGATAATCGTAATTTGTAATAGCATTCCATCCTGGAAAAATGCTATCAATGATATTCGAATAGTTTTCTTCTTGAACACGGGTTTCGAGAAGATAACCAAAAGATAGATTTGTTTGACGAATCCAAGACCTGACTGTGTTATGTTTGTGCATTTTGTTGAAGTCCCTAGTATTCCACGCAAATTAAGAATGACGTCATAATCATTAGTGCTTCCTTTCGGAAGCCTTTTTGGTGTGCTTTTGAGAGGAAATAATTTTATCTTTCGTGGTGATGATTGTCTTCTTTGGAGCTTTAATCTTTCCACGTGTTCCCATTCCATTTTTTTTACCTTTGATGGTAATACATGAAGATCTTCCTCATTGGATGATTCTTCGACGTCCACACTGTTCAAAATCTCCCCTTCCTCTTTCTCAACGTCTTCGTCAATGATTTCCTCAAGTACCTTAAAACCCGATGGTGAAGAAGCTTCTGTTTCTTTCCTCTTTGTACCAGTTTTCCTGTTTTACGGATCTTTGGCTGGAGATCTGTTACTTGCAACTACCGTCCATGACTCCTCCTTTTGGACATCCATTTGCTCTGCAATCTCGTCTTTATTTCCAGATTGCTCCAAAATCTGTACGATGTTTCCCTCAGCAACATTAGGAGCATCCTTTATATATAGTCTCCACTGCTTCATTAAAGACTCCAATTCCTGCATACCAGAATCGTTTGCTTTCAGAATTTTCGTGATGGGACTATGCCTAACATGTTCGATAGATTTCTCAGTTAGCACCACCGATCCCTTTCTCATTTATGAGCACTCGGAATCTTTGTGTCCCCAACTCTGACACAACAGACAACGAGGCGGCAACCACGGGTATGAAACAGATATAGAGATCTATGGCTCCGATTGGAGACATATCTTTTTCGGCAATGGCTTTTCCAAATTAACCACCACTAATACGCGGGCCATATCCAGTCGAATGCACCACTCTGTATTTGGATGCAATTTTTTAGCATCCCCGACAAGATCTCTCAGGAACATCAATCCCTTATGAGAGAAGAGATGATCTGGTACGTGCTTAAAATCCACCCAAATCGGCATTGACGAGAGGTCCGGCTTCAAACTTGAGGTGTGTGGGTTCCATTCCTGCACCACTAAAGGAATGTCATAGATATGCCAGAAATGTCTCCGTAGAACTCAAGATCTGGTTTATTCATTTTCGATACGGAAGAGGACAAATTTTGAGTTAAGGAATTGAGCATCAATCTTTGAGGACTTCACCGGGGAACTCCAAATTCTGTTGACCGTAGCGTGAACCTTACCGATGCGCAGAGTATCACCAATGAAGTACCCGACCATGTATTTGGACCATAGAGGTTGTGCATTGTGTAGAACATCTTCAGGAATCGTGGCTGAAGCGACTCTATCAATCACTTCCGTAGGCAAGAGCAACGATTTTGTCTTCACAGTTTTTTTGGCAAGGATATATGACCAAGTAGCTCGGAGTGGCGGGCTGGAGGCTTTGTGGGAAGGAGAGCCCGAAGGAGAGGCGATTACAGGAGACTCTGACGCATGCGGCGGCGGTTCCATGGCCGGAATCGGCGAAGCTTGCAAGAGACATAAAAGGAAAGTTTCAGAGCGGCTAAGGTTTTTCCCATGTTGTAAACATTATTCTCTCAATATCTTCTTTTGATATAACTCGTCTGAGATCATCTTTAGCTTTATATGTTATGTCGTTTGCTACGGATCCTAAAATTTTGTCTTTCAATAGTATGGCCAGTATGATCGGCCTGGACGAATTATTTTTTTAGTGAATTGGATTAGAAACTTGTGAGAAGTCACCTTGTAGTTTGCCTTGTTGTTAATAACCAAGAAGTTTTTATTTTCGTAGACTACAATGGCCTTTAGGTTTGTCTCATAATAGCATATTCGATTAGCCGCTATGAAGGTTTGGATTGTAGTTGACTAAATTTTTTTGTGATAAAACAGAATATAATAGTGCTGATTATTTTCAATTGGTGATGAGTAAATAGATTTGCTAGTACTTTTGATCGATAAGGAGCAGTTCAAACTCTTTGTATCATAAACATCCATTGTTTTAGTAAGCTCTATGTATCTTTTAAATATGTTTGATTTAGAAACTTAAGTAACATATTGCAACTTTAATTAGATGGTTATTTATAGTCGATATCAATATTTTAGAAATAAGAAATAATATTTTTGATATTAATTTTCTATTTTATTTTGACATATACGATTCTTTGAATGTTTTGATATACTTTAAAACATCATTTTTTGTTGTTGTTAGTTAAGCTCTTTTGTTATTGATTTTCTAAAGAGCTAGCCTAGATATCAAGTTAATTTCTTTTTTAGATAATTTTTTCCTTTGTTAATTTTTTTTTTATATATTTCTATTTTATTTTGACATATACAATTCTTTGGATGTATTGTCATTTTTAAGACATAATTTCATTTTTCTTTTTTGTTAGTTAAAATTTTTTATGTTGATTTTTCATAGAGTTAGCCTACATATCAATTTAATTTACTTTTAGATGATTTTTCAGAGTTAACCTATATATCTTTTTTTTTTTTTTTGACAAACATATAAAGTTAATTTCCTTTTAGATGATTTTTGTTTCCTTTGTTAATATAGCCTTTTTATATTGATTTCCATCTTATTTTGAAAGATACGATTTTTAAAAATTCTTGACATTAATTAAAATGCTGATTTAATATATTTTAATTGGTCGTTTAAAATCCTATGTGGACAGTTTTATAGACCTATATCATCAACTTTTATTAGTAAGTAAATAGATGATCAACCAAACATTACATAGGGGATGCATCCTCGTTAAGACATCGCGAGCTTTGATATATCGTCTTTTAGGCCACCTACAATGCATATATTTAGAGGGTTTCAATGGTGGGTCTTAAGAAAAAAATAATCAAATTTAATCAAAAAGTTGGATCTTAAAATTAGATCCGTGTCTAATACTAGACCCGTGTCTTAACAAAATCAACATTTCTCAGCAGGACCCGTGTCTAATATTAGATCCGTGTCTAAAAAAATTGTTTTAGACATCCTTGCATAAGTTAACCATTGGAGATGCCCTTAGAGTGCTCTAGCCTCTATGTACTGTGTATATACTTGGTAAAAATAATTAGTACTTTTTCATTACCTCTTAACTAAATAACTGGTTCATGAATCATGGTTACTTTTGATGCATGTTCATCTACACATGTATTTTGCATTCTTGATATACGTGAATGACAATTGTTTTCAAGTTCATAACTCTTGGTTTTGACCAATTGGAATTTACCGAGTCCAGACACAACAAGAATAACCACTTACTTAGGCCACGGTACCAACGAGAAAAGAGGCAAATGCTTGAAGCGTTAATTTACTAAAAACGTAGTAAGCACACACTCCACAAGCTTTGCTCCTCAATAACTAAAAACAAATAAGTTTCACATTGCCACAAACAAAGAAAGCAAATAATAGAAACTGCCATTGCTCTGTCCGTTCTCCATCCCTAAAGCACGAGAAGAGAGTTCACTCTTTTCCAAAATCAGCGTTATAGTGTGAACTCGACTCGAGTTTCTTGGCCTCGCCCAGCTTTCTCACCGCCTGAAAAAAATTGGTTCATTTCAAACTCGCAACAAAAAAGATTACAACATGATTTAACCAAATCTCATATCTATATATACATACCTTCATGAAATCTTCATGGATCACATAGTCCCGCTCTGCTCGGATTGCAAACATTCCAGCTTCCGTGCATATGTTACGCAGATCAGCACCATTGAAACCCTTTTTTGGACCAAAGAATCGTTTAGTGAGAAACTCAATTAGCGAAAGCAACACTCACTAACTCAGCATTTTTAGAAACAAATACTAACCTCTGCAAGTTTGACAATTGCCTCGTAATCAATTTCACCATGTTTGGCGATACCAGCTGCATGGATCTTGAGGATATCCATTCTTGATTGCTCATTTGGCAAAGGGATCTCAATCTTTCTATCTAATCTACCAGGACGGAGAAGCGCAGGATCAAGCACATCGGGCCTGTTCGTGGCCATTATCATTTTCACCTGATATATTTTCCCAAACTAAGTTAATACACATTCATTCTCACACACAGACAATTCATAGCATTGATTATGGCTTTTGTGTATAAGCAATTGTGTGAGACAGAAGTTGGGAAGAGACACAATCCGATCAACATATCCAACAGATCTCAAATGACTCAACATATAACTTCACAACACAATCTAATGCAGATGTACACCAAGTTTAATCTTAGATATAACTTCAGATATATAGAGCAGTACCTTTCCGAGGTTGTCAAACCCATCAAGCTGATTGAGTAACTCCATAAGTGTTCTTTGAATTTCACGATCAGCACTAGTTCCCTCACTAAAACGACGCCCACCAATAGCATCGATTTCATCCATGAATATGATACAAGGCTAACCATAGGAAAAAAGTTTATAATATAGTCAAGAATTTGATACGAAGCTTATAGAGAAGAAAAGAGGAAGAAGAATGCTTACCTGATGGTCACGGGCATAGTTAAACATCTCCCGAATCAGCCTAGCACTTTCTCCAATGTACTTGTCTATGATTGCACTTGATACAACCTGACGAGAGGAAACAGATTTGATTAAACCTCAGGATATGCCATAACTTCCAAATTTCAAAATCAGAATAGCACAGAATTAAACCTTCAAGAAGTTGGCATCAATGTTGCTGGCAATAGCCCTAGCTAGTAAAGTCTTTCCAGTACCCGGAGGTCCATACAGAAGGACTCCCTGCATATAGATGTAGCATCCACGATGTTAATCAGCTAAAATGCTTAGCAGTTCATACTGACAATCACAATATGATGGAGACTAAATAGTGGAATGTCTTGAGGCGAAGAAGGAAAGGATTAAGGGAGAATATCCACAATAATTACCTTTGGGGGTTTGATCCCTACTCTGAGGAAAAGTTCAGGATTCATGAGAGGTAGCTCAATAGATTCCCTGAGTTCTCTGATCTGATCACCTAACCCGCCCACCGCGGAGTAGCTAATGTTGCCAGGGTCTTCGTGGAGCATGTTATAAACAACGGGATCGACCTACAATCAAAAATGAAAACCACATTATTGTTAAGAGAAATACACTACAGAGGTATAACAGAACCCAACACATGTCCAAAACGAACTTACTTCTCGGGGAAGGGCTCGCATTATTGTTAGTGTTGTCATATCCAGAACAACCCGAGTTCCCGAGGTCAGCTTCTCCTTATCCACTTTGCTACGACAGCCCACCACATACCGAGGACCGCTGCTTGCTTTGACAATCACTAAAATTAAATAAAAAAGCAAGATTTTTTAGCTTAAGACACCAGAAAACTGACAGTAGTGGAAGGCACAAGAACATAGTATTCAATGAGCAATAATCTCACAGAAGCAAAAAGGGGTACTAGGTAGAGAGAAGAAAGATTACGTCTTTCATTATCAAGCGGTCGAAGCACTTCCCCGATTATCTGGCCAACACTTTGAAGAGACTTCAGATCATCCTCAGTTTTGTTGAATTCCTTTTTAGATCCTCTTAAGTTCTCCCTTGCTGCAAGACCACAAAAACTCAGTGATTAAACTTTAAAATAACAAGTCATCTACTTTAACAAAACTCGAGTCATCTGCTCATAGGAAACTCTATAGAGGAGAGTATCAAATTTTCAGATCTTCACAAATCGAGAGAACACTCCTCTCGTCAAAAAGGGTCATACATTAATCAATTGAGAAAAACCCTAGAATCGCGTCACCCAAAAGAAGCTTAAGGTAACCAAACAAACTACAAATTGAAGTACAATCTGATGCCCCAAAACTGAGGATGGTACAGCGGAAGAAAAGGATCCCTAGATTCAACTCACTCAAAGCTTTTCGATTTAAATGCAAATTCGACAGAGAGGAAAGATCATGTTGAAATTGAAATCTGGGAATATTAAAATACGAGTCGAGGAATTCGAACCTGTTCGAACACGGGATTCGAGCTCCTTATGTTGGAGGAGCTTTTTCCGGTACTCGGCAACCGCTGCCGTACGGCGTCTAACGGCATCTTCGACGTCGCTCATCCTCTCTGAATCCTTCTTCTTCTTGAGGAAAATCTCAGATTTCGTGAAAGCGAATGCTCTCCCAACAATTTGTTTTCCTAACTTTTCTTGAGCAATGGGTTTAGTCTCTTCAGAATTCGACTAAAATACGGATTGCTCTTTAGGACGACTGGGTCAATCGAAACGCCGTCGTTTTATCTATTTAGGATTTTTTTAATGTGTTTTTCCTTTTTGTTTTATGTTAGGTTTTATATTCACTAACCTCAAAATGGAATAATCTAATCTATTAAAACAAAATGCTATTTTGTGTTCAAACAAGAAAAAATAAAAATAAATCTATTCGTATTCTGGATAACTTTTAAACTTTAGATTTTTGTGAATAATTATTCTCTGTTTTCAAACAGTTGAATTTTGTTCAATTAAAAATTCATTTAATTCATTTAATTAATTTAATTAATTTAATTAATTAATCTGATTTAATTAATTTAATTAATTAATCTCATCCTTATATATAGAGAAATACCCTCAAATAGCACAAAAGTTATTTTTTGTTCCAAAACTAGCACTCTAAATTTAAAATACCAAAAATAGCATAATTAATTATTTTAAAATACTTATTTATCAAAAATAAATTTAAAATAGAATTAAA
>PKML01043801.1:0-32112 GCA_002933935.1 Eutrema yunnanense | reverse complement strand
GTCATTCTCGGATTAATATGAATGGACGAGTTAGAATTATGTTTTTATAATCACAGTCATATTTAATACTAGAAAAACTTAAATCTACAAAAACAAACTATATCTAAATACTGCAAAAATAAATATTTGTCACTTATTAAAAAAATTATATCTAAATACAAAAAAAAATATTACAAAATTTGGTAAACAAAACAAAAAAAATTCTCTTGCGGACGCACGGGGTAGAATCTAGTTATCATTAAAAAAAGATGCTGTGTATTCTTTGAGCATCTGTAGCGGTAGACACCCCTTTGGATATCTCAAAAAAAAATTATTATTATTATTATTTTAAATTAAGTAATAAAAAAAAAATTACACCAATACACGCGCGCCACGTCAGCGCGAGGGTGTCTCAATTTTTTTTGGGAATATCTCAAACGAGACACGGTGTCTCATTTTTCTCTCACTCTCTCTTACTTTTTCTATTTTTTTTTAATCTTGATACACCTTTAAAACACTACCGATGAGGGTGCTCTTAGGCGATTATTTGTGTGATAGAACTCTTCGTATCCCATTGCTGTTTTTTCGACTCCAAAAATGTGTTTCGCCGGTTACTGGCGTTTTTTTCAGGCGTATATGTCGGAATAACTCTTTTTTTCTTCAATTACGAAACCTATATATACCCTACGACTGTTTCCTTAGATTTTTTTGTCGATCAATTGACATGAATTCCTTTTTCCCTTTTCATATAGATCATGTCTGAAAAAATCACGAAACAATTACAAGGTATTTCCCTGGGAATCGAGGATGAAATCATCAGCCTTCCCTTGAATCTATGCGATGAAGCGGTGAAAGAGACTTGATTTTCTCTAATCGGGAAGCCAGTCAACCCGAAGATAAAAAATCTGAGAGCCATGATGTATGCGTTACCTCGACTTTGGGGTGTGGGCGACGAAGTCGTGGGAAGAATCCTTGAAAACAAGAAGATCCAATTCTTGTTTCAGTAAGAAGAATCGATGCTCTCCGTTCTGAGGAGGGGACCATGGTCGTTTAATGAGTGGATGTGTGTGATCCAGAAATGGAACTTACTCCGTTCTGATAATGATTTGAAGACCATTTCTTTCTGGATCTAGATAAGAGGAGCTCTTCTTTAGTTTCTGACTGAGCGTATGGTGAGGCACATCGGGCGTGTGATGGGCCACTTTCTCGAGACTGACTTCCAAGGAGATGGGGCTCTACATGTGGATTATGTTCGTGTTCGACTTCTTTGGAACATTGAGACACCACTTCGCTTCCAAAGGTTGTTTCAGTTTGGTGATGAGACGAGTGTACTGAAATTCTGATATGAAAAGCTTCAAAGTTTATGTTCTATATGCGGATTGTTGTCTCATGATGCAGTTGATTGTCCGATGAACAACACTTTATGGCCAGATGCTCCACCAGATGTTGATGATAATGATGATGATGATCCTGATCATCTTCCAGGCTTCTCTAGGAATCAGGGCACTTCATGACATGAACAAGAGAAGACAAATGAAGGAGAAGATACCAAAGACTCTTCTGAATCTTCACACAAAAAACGGAAGACATATACTCCAATACCGACTGCAGAGTTCCTAATGGTCTACTGTGACATGAAGCATGTTATTGCTATTGAAGAATATGAAGAGCATGTTGCTAAGAAAAAGAGAATGCAGGCCGAGGCAATGGAGATAAGGAATTGGTTTATGAATCCCACCGAAGATGGAGCAAGCACATCCAATGGCATTGATCCGACCAGTGCTCATGCACAAACACAAACTGACTGAGAGGGCACGCTAGGCCAAAAGCCACCACAACCGAGATGAATGTAGCATTTTAGAACTACCGAGGGTTAAGAGGGTCTCTGGTGGTTCGACTTCTAAAAGGGATTAAAGCAACTTATTCCCCTGACTTACTTTTTATGATTGAAACAAAGAATTCTGATGATGTGGTTCGGGATGTTGCTGCACAACTCGGCTATGATTATGTCAAATGTGTGTCGCGAAGAGGCATTAGTGGTGGCTTAGCTTTGCTATGGAAAAATATGTTTCTTTTGTTTTTATTCTAGTGATGAAAGACTCTTTGATTATAAGATAAATAATTAAGAATGCTTTTTCTATTTGTCTTGTGTCTATGGCCATCCAGTAAGAAAATCATGATACATTCTATGGGAAAAAACTTGAAAGAATCTCAGCAGATAGATATGGTCATTGGCTTATGTGCGGTGATTTTAATGAAATACTTCATGTTAATGAGAAGAGAAGAGGTAAAGTGAGAGAAAACTGGTATTTGGTTGATTTTCAAAACATGGTTCAAAATTGTAAGGTGGTCGATCTTCCCTACATTGGTAATAATATGACTTGGCTGGGGAAACACATAGATTACAATGTAGAGAGTTGGTTAGATAGAGCAATGGCCAATGATGAGTGGAGAGCGATGTTCCCTGCAAGCGAAGTAGTATATTTAGAACTCATTGAATCATATCATATAGACCTGCAATCATCAAAGTTAGGAGACAAACAAATCAAGGAAAAAGATGATTTCGGTTTGATCCTCGTTATTGTGAGAAACCAAATTTTAATTCTGTTATAACTGAGGGATGGTTAACAGAGAGAGGCGGAAATAATCATCTTTCTATCACTCAGATAATTAAATAATGTCGA
The DNA here is from genome assembly GCA_002933935.1 of Eutrema yunnanense. Lineage (NCBI taxonomy): Eukaryota > Viridiplantae > Streptophyta > Magnoliopsida > Brassicales > Brassicaceae > Eutrema > Eutrema yunnanense. Next base: position 29,449 of record PKML01043801.1, on the reverse strand, counting down.
AATGCTATTTCAGTTTGGAAAAGCGACAACAACACAAATTCTGCAAAATCATCAAAGATCTAAAAAAGTCAATTGATGAAGCTATTTCGGTTGTAGAACTTTTCGGGTTAAGGAAATAGTTAATTAAAGCTTACAGAGACGAAGAGAAGTATTGGCAAATTAAGAGTCGAAACAAATGGTTACAAGAAGGCGATCACAACACAAAGTTCTACCATGCCTCGACAAAAAACAGAACAGCTCGTAACCGTATTGTATCTATCCAAGGACTTGGCGGTGATGACATTTATGTAAACATAGCAATAGGATTTGAGGCACATAGATATTTCTCAGATCTCTTTGCTACTACGAGTTCCTCAGATTTACAATCCATTTTGAGAAACATGGACAAAGTAGTAATACCAGAAATGAACTCGTCCTTGACAAGAGAGATTTTAATTGAGGAGGTCCGTACTGCGATGTTCTCAATTGGAACAACACAAGCACCATGGCCAGATGGATTCACAGCTTCCTTCTATCAACAATATTGGGATATTATTGGTCCCGCAATTGTTGACAAAGTTAGACGTTTCTTTAATACTAGAGAGATGCAACATGATCCACACAAATCTATGCCTCATACCAAAGATTGAGAATCCAAAAACTATGAAGGATTTCAGACCTATCACATTATGCAATGTGATATATAAATTCATCTCGAAGATCCTCATCTTAAGATTGAAATCAGTTCTTTCTAATGTGGTTGCAGAGAACGAAGCATCTTTCATTCCGGGAAGATATATTATCGATAATGCTCTTATTTCTCATGAAGCTCTCCATTCGTTGAGAGTTAGAAGGTGTTGCGCTAACTCTTATATGGCTGTTAAAACGGACATTAGTAAAGCATATGATCGCATCGAATGGAATTTTCTTGAAGAGGTAATGCGTAAGAAAGGTTTCTCGTAAATTTGGATTAAATGGATCGTGGCTTGTGTTTCCTCAGTCTCATTTTCGATACTAATCAATGGGAGTCCATATGGGAAATTTGAGGTTACGAGAGGGATAAGACCATGTGATCCCTTGTCTCCATACTTGTTCATACTTTGTGCTGATTCTTTTAAGCTTCTTAATAACAAATGATACAAAGGAAGGTCACCTTTAGGCAATACGATTAAGTAATGGTGGACCGCCTATATCTCATTTTCTTTTCGCTGATAATTCGTTGTTCTTCGTGAAGGCTGATCACAAGAATGTCAAGAATAGTAAAAACTTATTCAAGGTATTTGAACAGTACGATAGAGTTTCGAGGCAGGCCATAAATCTTGATAAATCATCCATTACCTTTGGAGAAAGAGTGTATCAACATACAAGAGAATGTATTCAGAGAATACTAAAGATACCGAATGTTGGTGGTTAGGGAAAATACTTAGGTCTCCTAGAACAATTTGGATGAAAAAAAAAATGATGCAATACGTTAAAGAATATGTTATCTGCAAAATTACCGGATGACAAACCAAATTTTTATCACAAGCAGAAAAGGAAACTCTCATTAAATCTGTGGCTTTCGCTATGCAAGTGTACTACATGAACTGCTTTCAGCTTCTTATGGAGCTTTACTCTGAAATTGATAGTATGATTGCCATATTTTGGAGGGGAATAACACCAGAAAAACGTAAAATGTCATGGGTCTCCTGGAAGAAACTGACAACATCGAAGAGAGATCGCATATTGGGTTTTAGAGAATTAAATAAATTCAATCAGGCTTTGCTCGCTAACTAGGTCTGGAAACTGCTAAGACGACCTAATTGTCTACTATACCGTGTATTGAAAGCAAGATATTTTCAAGACAACCATATATTTCCAGCAAACAGAAGAACAAAGACTTCTTATGGATGGCAATCTATGCTTTTTGGTTATGAATTATTAAAGAAGGGCACTTGTATTGGGGACGGTGAAAACACAATAATTGGAATTGATTCATGGATTCCAGCAATGCCACCACGGGCTCATGTCCTACGGGAATTTGTTGATCCCAACACTTTGGTTCGAGATTTAATAGATTTGAATACTCTGCACTGGAATGAGAGAAAGATAGAGGAGATGATTGATGTTCAAGATCACCACCTCATCCATAAAATTTTTCTTCCAGCAACTCCTACATCAGATAATCTAATTTTGTAATATACTACTACAAGAAAACTGTATATTTTCAACGGTTTTCAATCGATGTAACTGACCAACGACTTTACGACGAAATTACGACAAAATATGTGTTTGATGTAAATTTGTCGTAAATATTTGTCGTCGTATAATCGTCGTAATTTGACGACGACATTACAAAAATTTTACGACGATAACAAATATCGTCGTAATATCGATGTAACTTTACATCGGATTTACGACGAATATGAATTTTGCATATTACGTTGTAAAGTCGATGTAATTTTACATCAGATTTATAACGACCAGTATTCGATGTAAATTAAAGACGATTTCACGTCGATTGTTTCCAGTTTGGTAGAACACGTTTTTTTATAGGTTCATCTAATTATTTACATCCGTCGTATATTCGATGTAAATTCGTTGTAATTTTCCGTTGCAAATCCATTGGTAATTCTGAAATTTTTTTATAAATACATCCTAACTTCCAACAAAAATCTACACAAAAAAATAGTCACATTAAACAAAAAAAAACACTCTACAATTTTTTTAAATAAAATGTCTATATACGATCTACAAAGATTGATGTATACGCAAAAAGATTCGGAGGGAGCGTTGACCAAAGAATTCAAAGAGGGGCTTGAAATATTCATGTATCAGGCCGGAAATATGCAAACAACCCTGGAAAGCGCTAAGATGTTATGTCCTTGTCGTAAATGCAAGAATACGAGATATATTCTTATTGAGACGGTGTGGAAGCATTTACTAAATAGAAGGTTTATGCCGTAATATTATATTTGATATCAACATGGAGAGGGCTTTGAAAGGACGACTCAAGCAGCTGCTAGTATTAGTAATTATCAAGGTCTTGTAGATTTTAATGAATCAAATTATCAGGGTAGTTATCATCATGGTCAACATCAATTTGATCAGGGTCAAGATCATGTTAGGGTGCATGCCATAGTTACTGATGCATTTCATGAAACAAATGCTGATAATAGTGTTGAAGAACCCAACATAGATGCGAAACGATTTTATGATATGTTAGACGCTGCAAATCAGCCACTCTACGATGAATGTAGAGAAGGTCAGTCTAAATTGTCGTTAGCAGTTAGGATGATGACAATTAAAACTGATCATAGCTTAGGTGAGGTTTGCATGGTTGATTGGACTGATCTTATTAAAGAGTATTTGCGGTTGCCGAAACATACTATGAGATACATAAGTTTTTTTTAGTCTTGGGTTGCCTTCTGAGATGATAGATGTATGTGTTGACAATTGTATGATTTTTTGGAAAGATGATAAGCTGCAGGAATGTCGATTTTGCCAAAAACCGAGATTTAGGCCGCAAACCTATGGGCGTAGTAAGATACCGTACCAACGGATGTGGTATATTTCTATAACTGATAGGTTGAAACGATTGTATCAATATGAAAGGACAGTTGCATCGATGAGGTGGTATGCATAACATGCACATACATATGGGGAAGTGACTCACCCGTTACATACAAAAGCTTGGAAACACTTTAACACGGTACACCCAGACTTTGCTAAATCTAAGCGAAATGTCTATCTTGATCTTTGCACTGACGAATTTAGTCCATTTAGTATGTCTGGTAGGCAATATTCTTTGTGACCATTTATCGTAATGCCTTATAACCTTCCCCTAGATATGTGCATGCAAAGGGAATTTTTATTCCTGAATATTTTAATCCTTGGTCCCAATCATCCAAAGCGGTCACTTGATGGATTTTTGTAGCCTCTCATACATGAGATGAATCAGTTGTGCTATACAGGAGTTCGTACATATAACTGTTCGAGGAAAAAAAATTTACGATGCGTGCGGTGCTTATGTGGATAATAAGCGACTTCCCTGCATACAAAATGCTATCAGTTTGGACGACGCATGAGAGGTTATCTTGTCCTTATTTCCTCGATCGGACAGATGCATTTCAGCTTAAACATGGTCGAAAAACATGATGGTTTGATTGTCACCACCGATTTCTACCAATCAACCATCCATATCGAAGAAACAAGCGGTTGTTTAGGAAGAACATAATTGTGCGTGTCCCCCCACTAGTGTATCTATCTGGAAAAGATCTAGAAGCGCAGATAGATCATTTTGGGGGACTAGAAACGGTGAATCGTGGGGGAAATTATCACTTTCCAGCTAATATGCCTGATGGATACGGGGTGAATCACAATTGGTACAAGAAATGCATTTTTTGGGAACTTTCGTACTGGAAAGATTATCTGCTGAGACACAATCTTGATGTCATGCACATTGAGAAAAACGATAACATCATGCATATATACAATGTTAAATGTGAAAGGAAGAACCAAAGACAGCGGAAAGTCAAGGTTGGACTTGTCTGATATTTGCAACAGAAATAAGTTGCATATAATGAGCAATGGGAAATAACCAGTTCCTATATTTCGGTTGGGTGCAGAAGGAAATGCATCGTTGTTCAATTGGGTTTCATCTGACGTGAAGTTTTCTAATGGGTACGTATCCAATCTTGCTAAATCTGTTGAGAAAGGACAAAAAATTTAAGGGATGAAGAGTCATGACTGCCACTTGTTTATGCAACGATTACTTCTTTTCGCATTTCCTGACCGCGGTTCCAGATTCTGAGTCCACACCAGCGCCGCCGTCGCCATATCCACCTGCACCAACACCAGCACATCGACCCCCATTTATATATGCATAATACACATTCGAAGATTTTTTTGCGGCAGCCGGGTCATGATGGTTTACTCCGGTTAGATCCATAACGACCGCCGAGAACTTTTTGGTACGTAACTTCAATTTTTTTTTGTAATTAACTTTATTTTATTTACTAATAATTATAGTTTTATTTCTCAGGTTTGATCTCGATACCAAAGTCGGACAGAGTGTGTGTGACACCATTAAATCCTATTTCATGGAGCCTCACCGCAATTGATTTGCGGTTCCGAACGACGTTATCGAGACGTGGTTCAAATGTTTTGCAGTAATTTTTTTTTTTTGAGAATTAATTCTTTTTACTTAACTAATTATAACTATTTTTTTTAATCTTTTCTAATTTTATTGGAGTTTTTTTTATATAGAAAAAATGACACTGGGATGTTGCGATCAACGAGACGGTGAAGACGAAGTTTAAAACGAAGGCAAAATTTTGGCTCAATAATACCGTCTTCGATTGGAAGAGGAATTAGTGGGAGGTTGATGGCGATAAGGCGAAGCCCTCATACATGTCTATCGAAGTTTGGGACGGCTTGAAGACCTAGTGGAGAGATTCGCATTCGCAGAGTGTGGCTGCTAAGTGTTCGGCTTCTCGGAACACTGTCGCTGAAGATGGTCTTCCGGCGGTTACACCACATACTTCGGGTCAAACATATTTTGCGGGAAGGCGCCTTAAAATGGTATGATTTTTTGTTTAATTTCTATTTTTATGATTTAGATATTAATTAAAATTATCCATTAACTGTGTAATTTTTTTTGGTATGTCGTTTTGTTAGGCAAACGGAGGCGGCTTTCTTCAATGACCAGAGTTTTTGAGGAAACTCGCAAAAAGAAAGATGGCTCTTTTGTGGATCATAGGGCGAAGAAGATCTACAATGACGATATGGCAAAGATCGCCAAGCGTCAAACTCAGCTTTCTCATCAGCTATCGCCAGGTAGCTCGGTCCAATCTACAACGGCTTTGACCACAACCCATATGGACGAGATATACGAAGATGTAATAATAATTAAATTATATTTTTACTCAATTATTTTGTATTCAATTTATTAAATTTAATGTTTATTTTTTAAGGTTGTCCCAAAGAAAAATGGCAGAATTTTGGGGATGAAATCAATCCAAGATAGTGCCGCCGCCTCGTCTTCCGCACGTCGTTCTTTCGAGGATCTAATTGTGTTGCGGAACGAGTTAAACGTCGTCCACTCTGAGATTAGCACTTTGCGGGCGAAGCAAGTGGTATACGATGAGAAGATCCAAGGATACGACATGACGATCCTTGTATACAACTCTCTCTTCGATATTCTTGCCGTGAGTAACCCCGATTTGGCGACCGCACTGAGACAACACAAACGGGTACATCGACATCGGACCCGATGGATGAGCATCAGGATGCAGAACAACGAGCGGAATTGGAGCGGAGAACGGACACAGAGCTTTTCGGTGACTTCGATATTAACCTACAAGATAATAATTAGTATTTTGAATTTTATTTTGTATTTTGAATTTATTTATAAAATTTTAATTTATCGTTATATTTTTAATTATTTAATTTATAATTATAATTTTATTAATTTAATAAATAAATATTATATATTATATATATAAATATATATTATATACATCGATTTTACATCGACTTAGACTTTACATCGATTTATTTTAACATCGCTTTACCAACGAATTTACATCGATATATTATGACGATTTTAAGACGGATTTGCCGATACAAAATTCGATAAATCGATGTAAAATCGATGTAATGTTACAACCATATACCAATGATAAACCGTGTTTTTACCGGTTTCTAACCCTTGTTTTTGTGTCCTTTATCAAGTCAAAGTTTGTTTTTAGAGTCTTTTAGTCTTTTATCGAGTCTTTTCAGGTTTTAGGTGACTTACGGAAAATAGCCGTTTTGGGTGCAAATGAGCATATGGTGATGCATAATCATGCAAATGCGTCAGAAGTTTGGCATTCGTTGAAGAACTTACCACCGATGGATCAAACTCAAATCTTATACAAGATAGATCAGTGAATTAGCTTTCATTTGGAAGTGGTTTAGGGCAATTCTAACGGTGCGATCAAAAGTTATGCCAGTTTTCGTGAATACAGTCCAGTCTGGTGAGTATAAGAAGCATGCGCAGAGAGGGGGCTGGATCGATCGATCCAATTATTTTGCGGACATTTTCCAGATCGATCAGACTCGTCTGGATCGACCGGATCAAGCCCAGACCGATCGATCCCCCCTGGGATCGATTGATCCACTTTTCTAACGAAAAATGCAGTTTTTAACTTCCTATTTTGCCTTGGAATCATCCCAACTCGATCCAATTCGATCCAAGACCTATTTTTACTTGTTTTAAGCCACTTTTTAAGGCTAAGCTTTATTTTCTACATACTTTTACACCTCTTTCTTTGGGAGACGAATTTCTGACTCTACATGCTTTTGAGAAGATTTCTGAACCTATTTCTATTGGATTATGATTTCTTCTTCATCTCGTTGTGGTTTCTCTGATTCTATGTCTGAGTAATCTCTTAGTTAGGTTTTCGGGTTTCAAGAGAACTTCATGAATCGTTGAAACAGATTGGTTAGAATAGGGATCTATCTTCTAGTTCTTCATCTATTGTTGTACATAGTGATGAAACTTGATTAGCTACCTAGTGTATGATCTTAGGTTGTTTAACGCATCAAAAATGTTTGTTTAAAAGCCTGAAAGAACATAGATGAGCAAAACGTCCTTAACCAACGAAAGCTGATGTTAATGCGTTTTGTGAACATATCAAACTCGATCTTAAAGCATGTTTAGTTTCCTGAATTTAAACGACAATTTAGAATATTAGGTTATTAGGCGTAGTAATTAATACTACGACAGTAGATTGATAATAAAACAGTGATTTGAGTTCTAGAACGTGCTTAATGATTTCCCTGTTTAATTATATGATTTGTGATTCTTGATTTCCTTCGAATTACCCAAAAACCTAGCGTTTCCCTCCATAAAACTTACATCGTTTTATCTGCATTCTTAGTTTTAGTTCGTTCATAAAACCACAAAACATTCTCATTCGTCTTAGCTTTAATTTCCTCTTGCATTCTCGTAGTGTTTCACTTGGTCCTTGTAGATTCGATCCCTACATTACTACAAATTTTCCTGTGCACTTGCGGTAGTTTATTATAGGGTTAAAACTCTGTGTATCAAGTTACCAACGAGGTAATTTTGGTCGTAATATCGATGTAACGTTACATCGATTTTACGACGGATTATTTACGACGAATCTTAACCGTTCCAGTGTTTCCGACGATTTTACGACGATTCTCGAGTAACGACGATCAATTTATGATAATTTGGCAATCGTCGCTAATCCGTCCCAAAGCCTATTTTACATCGATTTTACATCGATTATGTCCGTTGTAATACACATATTTTCTTGTAGTGTACCAACGGCGGTAGCTTTATAGTCAAAACCAGATACCGAGTACTGTTGACCACCGATCCAAAACAACATCATAGAGCGCCATTAGCAGATCATCCAAATATCGTAAATGATATATGGGTTTCAGATCTAACTCCAAAGATAAATGATTTCTTATGGAGGGTTTCATCAAGAGCTATTGGGGTGAATGCCAATCTCAGACATAGAAGAATTAATGTAGACCGCTTTTATGCTCGGTGTTGTGACTGTGTGGAAACTAGTGAGCACACCTTCTTCTCATATCAATATGCTAACAAAGTCTGGCGATTAAAAGGAATGCCACTGCACATACTTAGCAATAGAAAATTTTCATTGGAAGACAAACTAAGATACTTATTCTCTTTACATCGGAATAGCTCCGCTCCGAAAAAACTCGGAAACTCCCTTTTTGGATGTTTTGGAGGCTATGGAAAAGTCGAAACGATCTCCTATTCAATCATAATAATATCTCCGCAGTAGAAACGATGAAGAGAGCAAAATGATGATGCTAAAGAATAGATCAACAGCTATCCTCCAACGGAGGCTAATCATCAAAGACACCATGGGACAAGACAATGGCAAAGTTGATGGATAAAACCAAACAAAGGTTGGGTTTAGTATAATTATGATGCATCATTATGAAGGTAATTAAATCTTGGGATTTGGATAGATTCTTCGAAATAGCAATTGGACTTTCTTAGACTGTTGCATGGGTAAATTTCAAGGGAGAAACACCCCTGAAGAAGCAGAATGTACATCTCTTATTTGGCAATACAAGCATTTTGGACGCTCGGATAACGAGTGGTAGAGTTTGAAGGTGACAACTTGAATATCTACCATATTATCAATCGGGAAGGTACAAATCTTAAGCTTCAGCATTAATTATATGGAGTCAATCAACCGGTGGAGGGATATGTTTGAGCAAGTCAAATTCTCCTTTAGGCATCGCTAGTCGAATACATGTGTTACGCTAGCTAGGAAAGCAATCTTGGATGTAATTTCTTGGTCATTGTATCATTGTTGCCCAAATTTTCTATACACTCTTGTAAACAAAGATTGTGATTTGCAAAATCAATAAAGTTCTTTGTTGGGAAAAAAAACTATCCTCTCATGAGAAGAAGAGTAATTTAGATTTCTATATTTGGGGTGATGGATTAATTTTTTTACAATTTCTATTTTTTTTTTATAAAAAAAAGGTTTTACAATTTCTACATTTAATTTCTACAATTACAATTTCCAATCGTTTCTTACAATTTCTACATTTGGAGAGATGGATTAAAATCTATTAATAATAAAAGCTGATGGTATAGGCCTCTAAGGGCGTCCACATAGGATTTTAAACGACCAATTAAAATATGTCAAATCAGCATTTTAATTAAATTTAAAATAATGTCAAGAATTCCAAAAAATTATGTCTCTTAAAATGGAAATAAATATAAAAAGCTAAATTAACAAAAATAAATTAAAAATAGAAATAAATATTAAAAGAGCTAAATGAACAAAAGGAAAAAAAAGTTTAAAATAAATTAACTTGATATATATGCTAACTCTATCGAATCTATTTGAACATTAAATTGTTAAGTTGGTATTGCTTGATAATAAAACGATAAATACTAATAAAAGTTGATGCTATAGGCCTCTAAGAGCGTACACATAGGATTTTAAACAACCAATTAAAATATGCCAAATCAGAATTTTAATTAAATTTTAAATAATGTCAAAAATTCCAAAAAATTGTGTCTCTTAAAATGGAAATAAATATAAAAAATCTAAATTAACAAAAATAAATCAAAAATAGAAATAAATATCAAAAGAGCTCAATTAACAAAAGGAAAAACCATTTAAAAGGAAATTAACTTGATATAACTCTATCGAATCTATTTGAACATTAAATTGTTAAGTTTGTATTGCTTGATGATAAAACGATAAACAAAAATTAAAAAGTTGATGTTATATACTTTTAAGAGTGTCCACATCATCTTTTAAACAATCAAATTTATTGGTCCACATCAAATATGATTATTAAAAAATATTAAAAATAAAAAAATTATGTATAAAATTTTCATTAACAACAAAAAACCAACATGATATTAAATTAAGAAAATTTCTTAATTTAAAATATTGGAATCAATTATATAAATAACTAAGAATAAATATAATCGTAAAATCTCTTTACATGTGTGTATACGCACACGTTTAGAGAGCACTTTGTTAATTATGATGAAATAATTTTATCACCATTTTGTTACAAAAATGATTTATTATCTAGAAAAAAATATATATGTTACTTATAAAAGTTGAAGTTATTTGATTCTATGGCTTTCCACATATGATTTTAAATAACCAATAATTATAATCTACATTAATATCTAAAGTTTTGCCACACATCCATACAAACTTTCCACACGATTGCATATAATATATATTGCAAAAAGGATCAAAAAATTACATTTTTCATATTCGTATTGGGATTGTCATATATCAATGTAGGAGTTCTTTTTGTTGAGTTGTTATATTTGTTATTCATTTTTTCTTAAATTTTATGTAAGTTGTATTGATTTTGCCTACTTTATTGTCTTCTTGATCAAATATATGCTCTGATGAAAAAAGAAAAAAAAAAAGAACAGCGTGAGAAAGAATTCACTCATGGATTGAGAAAAAACGACTATAATGAAGGAAAAATAACTATGTGTAAACCAATATTCTCAGATATAAAATAATGTTTGTTATTTCAATATTATTTGCAATGACCCATAAGTATGAGAATTAAATCATCATCGCTTAGGTTTATGATTTCAACGAATAACCATTGAAAAGTTACCACAACCAATATGTCACCAGACAAAATTACAGCTTCTATCTCTTCAAGGTAAAATTTACAAAAAGTATATTTACTTTGTCGATTTTTTGTTATTATAAATTTGTTATTATGTTCATTCCATATTCATATATTGTTTTGGCTTCAAAATTGTTTTTTTCATAGATACGAGAGCAAGAGTTGTGTTTATTACATTGTTTTTTGATTTGTAGATTAAGTTGAAATTTTGTATTGATTAAAGTAGTTAAGGAAGGAAAATATTTTTTCACTTTTTTGTTGTTTTTATAGAATAAAAATATAACGAGAATGGAAATAAATATGATGGAAAAAAACTTATTCACTTTGATTGGAAGAAGTATGGCATTGAAAAATCATTTAAAAGTTACTACAACCAATATGCTACCAGACAAAAGTTCGATATTTACCTCTTCAAGATAAAACTGACAAAAAAATTATCGATCTTTTTATTTATTTTAAATTAGTTTCAAAATTCATTTCATATTTATCTAATGTCTTAGTTTCAAAATTAAAGTTGTCATGAATGTAAATGCAAGAGTTGTGTTTATTAGTTTTTTTTTTCAATTGAGTAGATTAAATCATAAATTTGTCTTGGTTAAATTAGATAAGGAAAGAGAATAACTTTTAACTTTATTACTTTTTATTGTTTATATATAAAACATATATAACGAAGATAAAACTGAAAATGATAAAAAATTTTATTTTATTTAAAGAAGTGATGTATAATATTTTATCTTCGTGTCAATACTATGGTTATTAAATAGGATTTGATTAATTTGTTACACTTTTAGTTGACTTTGGTATACTAACTTATAAATGTTCGAACATATAATACGTTTTTTAAACATGATATATATAGATTCAAAACAAGATCGTTGAAACCTCACAAACTATATATAATTACTGAGATTAAAACTGTAATATTTTTAATATATATTATTGCAATCACCATTATACGCAAAATAATATCTTAATAAATATAATTGCTCATATGATTTTTATCAAAATAATATTAAAAAAAATACCCACACGTAACGTGGATGCAAAAGCTAGTCAATACTATAAAAACTTTTGTGTCTCTCCATAGGTTCACACATCAACATTTTAATTCATTCTAAAACTGACACTTCATTTAAATCTTAAAACCAATCAAATTAAGACAATTAATATTTGTCACATCAGACTCTGGTTGCCTCTTTTAACTTCAGAGTTGATTTCTATCGAAACCAGGTTAATTTAGCGAAGTTAGATAGCGACATAAAGAATTGGAAGTACTCAACTCTGAAGGCTGAATATTCCAGAAATTTATGGACACAGGAGATCGTATCTCCTCAGGGAGTTTGGTCCATAAGGTGAAACTTGAGTTTGACGATGTTCTTGAATTGTAATTCTGAACTCCTTTATTGAGAAATGTATGGAACTATGTTGCTTTGTAGAGATGATTTACAAGTGCCTTCCTCACCCTATTTTCCTGAGTATGCTCAAGGACAAGGGCGAATCTAGACCAAAAGTTTAATGGGGGCAAATTTAATTAATATATTTTAATAAATTATTATTTTTAATTAATAAATAATAGTATATTTTAAAATAAATAAAATGTAAAGAAAACTATTTTTCATTTTACTGAATATTAGTTTCTTACATATTGATTAGATATGTTAAGAAAAAATCATCTTTTATAAATATTGAAAGAATTTAAAATAAAAAATGTAGCATAAATTAAAATAAGAAATTAAATGACAGTCAAAGAAAATACAAAGACTATAGTTACTTACTTACTTTGTCGTAAGAGTGTAAATCAATTGGAAATAAAATAAAATTATATATAACTAAAGGAAAGTATATATGTATATATATATATACTATATTGGAAACGTACATATCTATTTGTAATAATTTTATGGTTTTGGGTTCTATAAGTTAACTGAATGATTTGGTTTAGATTAAGCATGTGGTAAAAAAAAAAAGATAAATGAATGGGGCGAAACCAAAAATTGAATAGGTGCATTAATTTATTTCCATAATAATTAGCATTAATTTTTAAAAATTAATGGGTGCAAGTGCACCCCTTTACTCTAAGAGCATCTCCAATGGTTTCCTTTATTTTTTCCCTCAAAATGAAGTAAACTTAAAATGAGATTGAGTTTTTCTCCAATGGTTCCCCTCATTTTCTCCTCAAAAAAGAATATTCTAAGTATATTCTATTCTTACTTAATTTTTAAATTTCTAACAACATCTTTTATTTTCTAAGTTTACAAATTAGACCCAATTATTTTAAGAAATTATAAAATTTAAGCAAAATTTTTTTTATTTATATTAAAACGTTTATTATATAAAGATTGCATTTTAATATTTATTTATAATTATGTTTTAAAAAGTTTAAATATTAAATAAAAAGTTTAAAACTGTGTTTAGATATAAACTAGATAGATGTTAAATTATAAGGATCATTTTGCAAATAGACAAAACTAAAAAAGTAAAATGAGGGGATGAATAGTGTTCCCTCAAATTTGATGTGATACTGTTAATAAACTCATTTTTTCCCTCAAAATGAGGGACCATTGGAGAGGAGTTTCCCTCATTTTTTGATGTTTTTCCTCAAAATGAGGGACCATTGGATATGGTCTAAGCTACATTCGCCCCTGCTCAAGGACAAGGACCACCTCCTATCACTACAAGAAAACAGGCGATTTGCAATGGAAATTTGTGATGGAAAACTCTCTCGCAAATTTGCGACAGCTTTGCGAGTAGTTTGCGAGGGATTTAAGAGAGATCATAACCTCGTCGCAAATCCCTCACAAAATTGCGAGAGATTGTGCCGTCGCAAATTGCGACGACTTGACTACTGTTTTGCGACGATATTACGAGGGAAGTTTTGCCCTCGCAAATTCGTAGGAATTTTGCAAGGGATTTGCGAGGCCTGTTTTTTTTAGCAAATATGCAAGTGATTTGCGACGGATCCTAATTATAATAAAATAAAAATAAAATATGAATTTTGATAATATGATGATTATAATTTATAATTTAATTTTCAAATAAAACAAATATCTGAAATTTAAATTGAAATTTAAATTCTAAGATTAAAGTAAATATTAGATATACAAAGAAAATTAAAATGGATTTTTTAAACCCTTAATATTTTCGTAAACAATCAATCCACGATTTGCAATGGATTTGCGACGGTTACCTCACAAATCCATTGCAAATTTGCAAGAGATTTGCGACGGATCTTAATTATAATAAAATAAAAATAAAATCTGAAATTTGATAATATGATAATTATAATTTATAATTTGATTTTAAAATAAAATGAAAATATTTAATTTAAATTGAAATTTCAATTTATGATTAAATTAAATATTAGATATTCAAATGAAATTATAATACATAATTGTTTAAAAATAAAACAAAAAGAAATTAAAATACATTATTGTTCTAAAATAAAACATAAAGAAATTAAAATGCATAATTGTTCCAATTTTCGTTCCGTAGAAGGGTTGATTCCGAGAATATTTTTTTAATCCTAAACCCTAAACCCTTAATATTTTTGAAATTAAATATCCACGATTTGCAATGGATTTGTGAGGGAGCCGTCACAAATTGATATGCTTGGTTTTTACCGTTTTCTAACGCATGCTTTAATGTGTCTTCCAATTGTTTTATCGAGTCGAAGTCCGTTTTTAGAGTCTTTTAGTCTTCTATTTAGATATCTCAGGTAAAAGGCGTTCAAGGATAAAATTGGAGTTACGAGGGCAAAAACGCACGAAACCGTGAAAAAAGAGACAACATTGGTCGATACCGGTGGAACAGGTCGATGCCACCTCTACCCGAGAGGTTGGCATCGACCGATGCTGGTGAAGGTGTGGATAGAACCGGTCGATGCTACCCCTACCCGAGAGGTCAGCATCGACCGATGCCAAGAAATTCAATCGATGGACCGGTCGATGCTACCCCTACCTGAGAGGTTAGCATCGACCAATGCTGAAGAAGACCGGTCGATGCTACCCCTATCCGAGATGTCAGCATCGACCGATGCCAAGGATGGCGATCGATGGGCCAGTCGATGCTACCCCTACCCGAGAGGTCAGCATCGACCGATGCTAAGCTGGTATCGACCGATACCAGCCGACGAGAAGAAGAAAAGAAACTTATGTTTTCCTTATTTTGCCCTGGGAACTTTCTGTTTTGACCTAATTCGACCTAAACCTATATATACTCTATTTTTAGCCTCTTGGAGGCAGCCACCTTTTGTTCTATTCAGAATTTTTGCTATTGAATCATTGTAAGCTTTGGAGAAGAATCTCTGCATCTATTGCGAAGAATTCTAAACCCTTTCTCTCTTTATTTATATTATGATTTCTTTATCTCCTTGCTTGTTCTTCGTTACTATGTGTGAGTAGTTCCACAGTTAGGTTAGGGCCTTCAAGGGGATCTATGAGTCATTGAATTAGACACAAATAGGGATTTATCTTTTGTGGTTTTCGCTTATTGTTGTGTTTATTGTTTAGACTTGAGTTGACCGCTAGGTCTATGAACTAGGGCAATCTAAGAGTGCGGAAGTGTCTTAGGTTGGTAGAAAGAACATAAGTGAGTGAATTGTTCTTAGCCTGTGGAAGTTGATGTTAAGGCGATTCGTGAACACATTGAATCAGCTCGTTAATGCTGATCTAGAATTCTATGTCAACGGAAGTTAGAATTTTAGGGTGCTAGATTTAGTAACCATGAGCACGGAAGTGGATTGGTTAGATATTTATGTTTGAGTTTGAATCTTGCTTTTAATTATTTCCAGTATAGTTGTCTGATTTATGATCTCTGGATTCCTACGAATAAACCCTTGATCTACGCTTTTCTTGTATTGAATTTACATCGTTTAAATTTCCCTTGTTACTTTTCTAAAACAAACCATATTTATGTCAAGCTTAATTTCTTAATTGTGAGAATAGTAGTGTAACCTTGGTCTCTGTGGATTCGATCCTAAAGTACTGTATTTGACAACCGTTATGATTGTGGTAGTGTGAACTTTAGTTTTAATTGACTGAGTGAAAACGCTTAAATCAATTTGGTGCCATTGCCGGGGACCAATAGCATTACCTTCGATTCTGAATTTGAAATTTAGTCTAATATTTACAAACATACTCTACTTTGTTCTCTTGTTCAGGTAACCAGTAGAAAAACTGAATAGAGTTACCAGAAGACAGGGATCTGAAAGCCTTCGCGAGCTCAGCAACGAAGAGCTAGCAAGGCTATAAAGAACGAACAGACGAGCAAGATCAACTCCCGTCATCATGGACGATCAGAATGACAACCAACAAAATGTCGCAGCCGCCGAGCTCCACAGGTTGCAACAACAAGTGCAGTAGATGCAGCAGCAGCAACAACAACAGCAGCAGCAACCTGCCATCGGGGACGTGGACACACCACACCCTTTTACCATAACAGAGCTGCCATCCGCCTGCCAGCTCTTACGAGGCAAGACTATGAGATCAAACCTCAGATGATTGCATTGGTGAAGTAGCACATGTTCCATGGTTTGCCTGCGGAGCATCCAATGGATCACATCAAGAATTTTGAAGAGATTTGCAGCACTACCAAGTCGAACGGAGTCCCTGCTGATTTCCTTAAGTCCAAACTTTTCCCCTTCTCTCTGGCTGATAAGGCACTGAGGTGGCTCAAGTCACTCCCTGCCGGGTCATTGACTACTTGGGACGAATGCATGGCTACTTTCTTGGATCACTTCTACACTAAGTCCAAGACGGCTTCGCTTCGGAACAAGATCGCGGCTTTCCAGCAGCATCCAGGGGAGTCCTTTTGCGAAGCTTGGGAAAGGTTTAGAGAGTACCGCAGGGAGTGCCCTCATCATAGGTACTCAGATGAACAGATTCTGAGCATCTGATTCAGGGGGTTTCACTAAGTCAATTAAAAACCTAAGTGTAGACTACCGCAATCTAACGGTATATCAATGTAGTACTTAAGGATCAAATCCACAGAGACCAAGTGTAACGCTACGAGAATGCAGAAGGAAAGTAAAGCTAAGACGAACGATGGTTGTTTGTTGTTTTATGAGTCAACTAAAACTAAAACTAAGAATGCAAATAAAACGATGTAAGATTGATGGAGGGAAACGCTAGGCCCTTAGGCAATTCGCAGGAAACCCAGATTCACTAAACATATTATCAATTAGGGAATGAATTAAGAACCGTTCTCGAACTCAAACATGAATGTCTAGCTAGCCCACTGTCGTGGTACTAACTACTATGCCTAACAACCTAAGAATCTAAACTATCGTTTGACCTTAAAATTCTAGGCAAGCATTAAAGCTCAGGTTTGATTAGTTCACAAATCGCCTTAGCATCAACTTTCGTTGGCTAAGGACGATTTGCTCATATATGTTCTATCAGGAAATCTAAAACACTTTTGATGAATAGATTAATCCTAAGATCATAAACTAGGTGATCAATCTAGTCTAAGCCTTAAATCCAACAATAGATGAAGAACTCTATGTAATTCCCTAATATAACAGATCTGTTTCAGTGATTCATGGAGAATCCCTTGAAACCCTAAAAACCTAACAAGGTGATTACTCAGACATGGTTATAGAGAAAACACAGAGAGATGAAAAGAAATTCATAATCAAATAGAAATAAATCCAAAAGGGTTCAGAAATTTTCTCCGGTATGAAGTACATATTCGTCTCCCTCAAATCTCGCGGGAACAAACCCATAAGTTCTCTGATGAATAAAATAAAGCGTAGCCTAAACAATGGCTGAAAAATAGAATAAATAACCCTAAACACGTTTTTCCTAAGTCCTGGGCGAAACCGGTTCAGAATAAGTGAAAACCGAAATTTCTTTTTATTTTTCGCATCACTAAACCGGTCGGTTTATGTTGGACTATCTTCACAAAAACTGGCGTAACTTTTGATCTCACCGTTGGAATGACCTTAAACCACTTCCAAATGAAAGCTGATCCATTTCTCTATCTTGTATCAAAATTTGAGCTCGATCCATCGGTGGTAAGTCCATCAACGAATGCCAAACTTCTGAAGGCTCTGTATGATTATGCATCTTCATATGCTCATTTTCACCCAAAACGGCTCATTTTCTCCCAAAGTCACCTAAAACCTGAAAGGACTCGATAAAGGACTAAAACACTCTAAAAAGACACTTTGACTCAATAAAAGAAACAAAAACAAATGTTAAAAACCGGTAAAAACACAGTTTATCAGCATCTTCTACGATGGAGTTGACTGGGACTACAAAAACGCCCTTAATGCTGCAAGCAATGGAGATTTCATGACCAAGACTAACGAAGGAGCGTACCAATTGATAGAGAACCTCACTGCAAGTTCTGGGAATCGATGTCGCGAGTATGACAGGTCTAAACGTCCAAATAGTGTAGACTTGCAGAAGATAGACGAGGTGACTGCAAAGGTAAACCTGCTACTAAAAGGGAATCAAAGAGGTGTGTAGTCTTGCGAGGAGACGGGAGAAGCGATCTTTTTTCAAGGATCAGTGGACGAAGAGATTGATGAGCTGCAAGAGGTGAACTACGTTAGCGGACAAGGGTATGTGCAAAACAAAGGTTTCAACCAGAATTAAAGGAACAACTCGAACTTGTCCTACATGAGCACCAACGTCGAGAATCCCCAAGATCAAGTCTATCCTCAGCAGGCTCAACAAAGTCAAGGAAAAACCTTTGCACAAAACGCTGGTGCCTCAGGTTTTTCTCAGAACTTCCAAGGGCCTAACAGATTTCAGGGCGGATTCCAACAGAAACAGTTGTTCAACACATTTCAGCCAACGAAGCCCGCTCCGTTCAAAGTTACTGCCAGCCCTGCAGATAAATCCCAGGATGAGCTCAAGGCTCTCATGCAGCAACTCTTGCTCAACCAGCAGCAATCCGCCAAGGGGATTAATGTTAAGGTCGACAACATGTATAACGACCTCAACAGCAAATACGAAGCCGTATGCACTCATGTGAAGAAGTTGGACACTCAAGTTGCTCAAACTGCCGAAGCAATTAAGATACCACAAGGGCATCTTCTAGGAAAGGTAGAGCAGAACCCAAGGAACGAATTCGTCAACTCCATCACACTCAGAAGCGGGAAAGCACTAGAACATGTTGCACGTAAAGGGAATGATATTGATACTGTAATCAACATAGAAGGAGATGACGAAGAAACCACCCCAAAAGAGACGGTACCTACGGATGTGATACGCTCAAATTAATACCCTAACAGATACTAAAGCGGTTGTTGTAGTACATGTAGGGGTCGAACCACAAAGACTCAGTTATCACACAATAGGTTATATAGATCCAAAATAAGCTAAATCAAAAGATGTAAATGAAAACAATGCAGAAATAAAAAGAGTTGTAAATCAATGGAGGAATATAGGCCAAGGGTTTTTCTCAGGAAATCAATGAATGCAGCTAAATTAACTAACATGATTCAGATTATGCACGGTTCTAGAACTCAAATCACTAAAGTATAGCTAACCAACTCTCGTTGCGAAAACTATCTAAATCTAAATCCTAGGAATTCCAAATCTCTTTGCGAATCCTAAAGTCTAAATCAGCTTTAATATCAGGTTTGATATGTTCACAAATCAATTAAACCAAATCTCTTTGCGAATAATCAATTTGCTCACCTAAGGTTCTATCAGGTAATTAATCGCACTCTCGTGCCTAATCAATTATCGTAAGGTCTAAGTTCCAGATTCGTCAACCTAGAATTAGCTTTGAGAACAACCTAAGGCGAAGAACTAATTCAGATGGTGAATCCTAAACAGATAATTAACCTAGCATTCAAAGAAATCCTTTATGAGAAAACCCTAAACCTAAGGTGGATCTACTCAGACATAGAGAATGAAACAATCAATATGTTTGAATAAATCATCAATAGAATAAGAATAACAAGAGGTTCTTGAGATCTGATCTCGGACGAAGGGAGATTCAGACTTGTCTCAAACCAAAGTATATAAAATAAAGCTTAGCCTAAACAAGGGGCTGTAAAATCCTATTTATAACCTAAATCACGAGTTGGGGTCTTCTTGTAATTATTAAAGACTTCTGGGCAATTTTGCAATTTTTCAAGTCATGGAAAACTCGCGGGTCGTGTCTTGCTGCGATGGGTATCGATCGATACCAAGGGGGTATCGATCGATACTCGACGTGAATTCAGGTTCTCAGCAACACGACTTCAGCTTCTGCTCCAAACTACTCCAGAAAACTCCAATACTTCCAATAATACTCCAAATGTGCTAAGACCTGTAAAAGACTCTAAAAGACTCCAAAATACTATAAAGACTCTATAAAAAGGACTTATATCATGGTCTAAAAGGGGTAAAAACCATGATATATCATGATGCATGCACTGGAGAAGAACCGCTAGTGCAGCCCCCTACGCGTATCTACACTCCGAGGGTCCCGTACCCTACTCGTCAAAGGAAATCGCGCAAGGTCCTAGGAGAAGCAAAGTGCAGGGAAATGTTGAAGGATCTCGTGGTGAAGCTTCCTCTGGTCGATGCGATCCAAATGATACCCTCATTGAGGAAATATATGAAGAGCTTGGTGACGATTAAAATGTCCACCGAAGACGTTGTCATGATGGTTTCCAAGGATTGCAGTGCGGTCCTCCAAAACAAGATGCCAAGGAAGCTAGGCGATTCAGGGAAATTTGTTCTCTCAGTGCAGATTGGGGCAATGAATTTTGTTTACTCTGTGTGTGATCTCGGTTATAGCGTTAACTTGATGCCATATTCCATGGCTAAGCGACTCGGGTTTACAATGTTCAAGCAAACCAAGATCTCTTTAATATTTGCCGATCGTTTTGTGAGACTTCCTATTGGTGTTCTTGAGGATCTACATGTACGGATTGGAGACACCTTCGTTCCTGCGGATTTTGTGGTTCTAGAGCTTGATGAAGAACCGAGAGATCCACTCAGATTGGGAAGACCTTTCTTGTGCACAGCGGGAGCCAAAATAGATGTGAAAATGGGCGAATAGATCTCCACCTGGGAGACATAGTGATGAAGTTTGAAATGGATAAGATGCTGAAGAAACCTATGTTAGACAGGTAGACATTCTCGATTGATGACTCACTGGAAGTGGACAACGAGGTCGTCAAGGAAATCTTGACAGACGACCCATTGGAGACGGTTTTGACAAGGACTGAGAATGAACACGAGTTTATGAGTTATGATGCAACAAGGTAAGCTAAGATGTTGGATTCAAGCCAGACAATATAGATGGTGGTTCAACACATCAGCGCTAAGACGCCTCCAACGACAAGTCATCCTGCGCCTCTTGCTAGCATGTGGAGCGAGTTGAAAATCGAACTCAAACCACTTCCAATAGGGCTAAGGTATGCCTGTCTTGGTCCTAATTCTACTTATCATGTGATCATAAATGTTGAGTTAAACAATAATGAGACTGCTTTGCTTATATGTGAACTTATAAAGTATCGTAAGGCTTTAGGCTACTCACTAGACGATCTCTCAGTGATATCACCGGATCTTTGCATGCATAGGATACATCTAGAGGACGAATCAATGACTTCGATAGAGCATCAGAGACGGTTAAACCCGAACCTCAAGGATGTTGTAAAGAAAGAGATAATGAAACTTCTAGAGGCGGGCATTATATATGCTATCTCTGATAGTACTTGGGTGAGCCCGGTCCATGTTGTGCCAAAGAAGTGTTGTGTAACAGTTGTTAATAATGAGAAAAATGAGTTGATCCCAACTAGAACTGTTACGAGGCATAGGATGTGTATTGATTACCGGAAATTAAATGCTGATACTCGCAAGGACCATTTCCTTTGCCTTTTATCGATCAAATGCTTGAAAGATTGGCTAACCACCCATACTACTGCTTTCTAGACGGCTATTCTGGTTTCTTCCAGATTCCCATCCATCCGGACGACCAGGAAAAGACCACGTTCACGTGTCCTTATGGCACTTTTGCATATCGCAGAATGTCGTTTGGCTTGTGTAACGCCCCTGCAACTTTTCAGCGATGCATGATGTCGATCTTTACCGATTTGATTGAGGACATAATGGAGGTTTTCATGGACAATTTTTCTGTCTACGGATCCTCATTTTCTGTTTGTCTTTCTAATTTATGCATGGTATCGCAGCGCTGCGAGGAAAAGCATCTGTTGTTGAATTGGGAAAAATGCCATTTCATGGTCAGAAATGGGATTGTCTTGGGTCATCGGATTTCCGAGCAAGGAATCGAGGTGGACAAGGCACATATAGAAGTAATGCGTAGCCTACAACCTCCTGAGTATGTCAAGGGGATTATGAGTTTCCTAGGACATGCGGGGTTCTACAGAAGATTCATCAAGAATTTCTCCAAAATCGCAAGAACCTTAACCCGACTGCTTTGCAAGGAGGTAAAATTTGATTTTGACAGCTATTGTCTTGAAGCCTTTCACACAATCAAGGGAGCACTCGTTAGCGCGCCAATAGTCCAACCGCCAGATTGGGAGCTCCCTTTCGAAGAAATGACTGATGCCAGCGATTTCGTGGTAGGAGCTGTTTTGGGACAGCGAAAGGACAAGAAGCTTCATGTTATCTACTACGCCAGCAAGACTCTGGATGACGCACAGTGCAAGTACGCCACAACCGAAAAGGAACTTCTTGCCATAGTATTTGCTTTTGAGAAGTTCCGGTCTTATCTCGTGGTGTCTAAGGTCATAGTACACACAGATCACGCGGCTCTGAGGTATCTACTTACCAAGAAGGATGCCAAACCTCGACTCTTGCGTTGGATCCTTTTGTTACGAGAATTTGACCTTGAGATCAAGAACAAGAAGGGGGTCAAAATGGCGTTGCAGATCACCTATCGAGATTGCGTGTGGACGAAGAAGTCCCTTTACACGATCGCCTACCTGAGGAGAATGTTTACGCGATTAGCATCGAGAACAGTGACCACTACACGCCCCCACGCCGCGCCGAGCTCCCTGAAATTCCTTGGTTCGGTGAGATAGCAAATTACTTGGCTGCAGAAAAAGAGCCAATTGGCTTTGCGGGAAACAAGAAGAAGAAGTTTTAAGAGACATTATACGGTATTTTTGGGACGAGCCATACCTCTTCAAGCAATGCTCGGATGGCGCCTTTCGAAGATGCGTTTCGGAGGAGGAGATTCCTGGTATCCTATTCCACTGTCACGGCTCGAGCTATGCGGGACACTTCGCCACATTCAAGACGGTGTCCAAAGCTTTGCAAGCCGGGTTTTGGTGGCCGACTATGTTTCACGACGCATATGTTTTCATCTCCAAGTGCAACTCATGTCAAAGGCAGGGGAATGTCAACAAGATGAATGAAATGCCTCAGAATTTCATCTTGGAGGTTGAGGTGTTCGACGTATGGGGGATTGACTTCATGGGTCCTTTTCCATCATCATATGGGAATCAATACATCCTCGTCGCCGTAGACTATGTGTCTAAATGGGTTGAAGCACTGGCTAGCCCAACTAACGACGCCAAGGTAGTTTTGAAGATGTTCAAGACGGTGATATTCCCAAGGTTTGGTGTACCTCGAGTAGTGATCAACGATGGCGGGTCTCACATCATCAAAAGGATCTTTGAAATTCTTTTTAAGGAAGCCTGGAGTCAAGCACAAGGTGGCCACTCCTTATCACCCGCAGATGAGTGGGCAGGTGGAGGTTTCCAAGAGAGAGATTAAAGGCATCCTGCAAAAGACAGTGAGCACAACGAGAAAGGACTGGGCCACGAAGCTGGATGATGCTCTTTGGGCGTACAGAACCGTCTACAAAACACCCCTCGGGATAACACCATTCCACCTGGTTTACGGAAAATCATGTCACCTCCCGGTAGAACTTGAATACAAGGCAGCATGGGTTGTAAAGTTGCTTAACTTCGACATCAAATCTGCTTCTGAGCGAAGAATGATGCAGCTACACGAATTGGAGGAAATTCGTCACATGGCTTACGAGAGCTCGAAGATCTATAAGGAAAAGACGAAAGCCTGTCATGACAAGAAGATAAGTCCAAAGAACTTCACTGTAAACGATCAGGTATTGCTATTCAATTCTCGCCTTAAACTTTTTCCAGGAAAACTGAACTGAAATCGAGATGGTCCGGACCATTCACCATTAAGGAAGTTCGGCCATACGGAGTCGTGATGTTGCTTAACACCACAGGAAACGAGTTTGTGGTTAACGGTCAGCGCCTAAAACCATACCTAGCTGACGTAGGACTCGATGGAGAAGAAACAATTCTCCTCGATGAGCCGTCCAACGCCTGAAATGGCTGTCAAGTCAAGCTAATGACTTAAAACAAGCGCTTGGTGGGAGACAACCCACCGGTACGTTTTCTTTTATTTTCCCCTTTTATTTTATTTTACTTGAGTCTATCTCACCTTCTTCCTAATTTATTTTCACATCAGGACGGTGTGAAGTAAGTCTGGGGGAAGGTATCTATCGTTACTAACGCTATGTTTCTTCCTTTTGTCTTTCTCTTAAGTTTTATTGAGTCAAACCTTGTTGGAGATTGAGATCACTGCTTTTGAATTTTTAATTTGATTTTGCATCTAAGTGACCATTGTTACAGATTTAGCTCCTGATAAGACTAATGGAAAATCGAAAGGCCAAACAGTTAATCAGAGGCAACCATATTTCCAGGAAAATTTCAAAATTTGAGCTAGTTTATGCGCTCTTCCTTTTACCTCATCATCGTGATTGGTTTTTTCAGAGCTTGACTCCTCGTTCACATCCGACAAGACAACCCATGTTAAAGTATGGTACCCATCTCCCTCATTTTTAATTAAAAGTAGAAAATATGAAATGATTTTTTTTCGAGTAAAGGGCTAGGAAAATTTCCAACGATCCCATTATTTTACTTCGAAGGAGATGATCACACTAAGGTTGGAAGCGAGGTTAGGAAAATTTCCGAAGATACCACAATTCGCCTACGCCTTAGATTGAAAGGGTGGCACTAAAATGAACCGGGGATTAGGTGGCTAAAACCATCAATACTCGTGTTCCATCAGCCATTAGCCCTATGGAAAAGAAATGAGGAAAGAATAAGTATGGGGGAGGGGAAAGGTACCAAAGGTTGTGTTGTTGTCTTGTCGCGATATTGAAAGGGAAAGAGTCTAGAAGGTTCTTGGCACTATGATCTTTGATGAGATCCAGCGATGATAGTTTTGGGATTGTTCTGTGAGATTATGTGTTGAATCTGGGAGGCTGCGAACGCCTGCAGAGAAGTACATGGTGGTCCAATCAGGAGCTAGTCTAGCAATACGTGGATTAATAAGGTGACGGTCATTGCGGGATTTTAAAGGTAGTGTGAATCTACGTGTTTTCAAACTTTGCTTCCTTGCTTGTCTTCTGTTTGTTTGAGGACAAGTAAAAGACTAAGTTTGGGGGAATTGATATGCTTGGTTTTTACCGTTTTCTAACGCATGTTTTAATGTGTCTTCCAATTGTTTTATCGAGTCGAAGTCCGTTTTTAGAGTCTTTTAGTCTTCTATTTAGATTTCTCAGGTAATAGGCGTTCAAGGATAAAATTGGAGTTACGAGGGCAAAAACGCACGAAACCGTGAAGAAAGAGACAACATCGGTCGATACCGGTGGAACAGGTCGATGCCACCTCTACCCGAGAGGTTGGCATCGACCGATTCTGGTGAAGGTGTCGATAGAACCGGTCGATGCTACCCCTACCCGAGAGGTCAGCAACGACCGATGCCAAGGAAGTCAATCGATGGACCGGTCGATGCTACCCCTACCCGAGAGGTTAGCATCCACCGATGCTGAAGAAGACCGGTCGATGCTACCCCTACCCGAGAGGTCAGCATCGACCGATGCCAAGGATGACGATCGATGGGCCAGTCGATGCTACCCCTACCCGAGAGGTCAGCATCGACCGATGCTA
Source organism: Eutrema yunnanense (assembly GCA_002933935.1). Lineage (NCBI taxonomy): Eukaryota > Viridiplantae > Streptophyta > Magnoliopsida > Brassicales > Brassicaceae > Eutrema > Eutrema yunnanense. The sequence continues at coordinate 3,408 of PKML01043801.1, read as the reverse complement.
AGCTGGTATCGACCGATACCAGCACGAGAAGAAGAAAGGAAACTTCTGTTTTCCTTATTTTGCCCTGGAAACTTCCTTTTTGACCTAATTCGACCTAGACCTATATATATACTAATACTCTATTTTTACCCTCTTGGAGGCAGCCACCTTTTGTTATATTCAGACTTTTTGCTATTGAATCATTGTAAGCTTTGGAGAAGAATCTCTGCATCTATTGAAAAGAATTCTAAACCCTTTCTCTCTTTATTTATATTGTGATTTCTTTATGTCCTTTCTTTTTCTTCGTTACTATGTGTGAGTAGTTCCATAGTTAGGTTAGGGCCTTCAAGGGGATCTATGAGTCATTGAATTAGACACAAATAGGGATTTATCCTTTGTGGTTTTCGCTTATTGTTGTGTTTATTGCTTAGACTTGAGCTGACCGCTAGGTCTATGAACTAGGGCAATCTAAGAGTGCGGAAGTGTCTTAGGTTGGTAGAAAGAACATAAGTGAGTGAATTGTCCTTAGCATGTGGAAGTTGATGTTAAGGCGATTCGTGAACACATTGAACCAGCTCGTTAATGCTGATCTAGAATTCTATGCCAACGGAAGTTAGAATTTTAGGGTGCTAGATTTAGTAACCATGAGCACGGAAGTGGATTGGTTAGATATTTATGTTTGAGTTTGAAACTTGTTTTTAATTATTTCCTGAATAGTTGTCTGATTTATGATCTCTGGATTCCAGCGAAAAAACCCTTGACCTACGCTTTTCTTTTATTGAATTTACATCGTTTAAATTTCCCTTGTTACTTTTCTAAAACAAACCATATTTATGTCTTAGCTTAATTTCATAATTGTGAGAATAGTAGTGTAACCTTGGTCTCTGTGGATTCGATCATAAAGTACTGCATTGACAACCGTTATGATTGCGGTAGTGTGAACTTTAGTTTTAATTGACTGAGTGAAAACGCTTAAATCACTAATCCCTATCAAATCTAGAATTGCAAGAGATTTGCGACGGATCCCTCTCAATTCCATTGCAATATTTTTTTATATATTCGAGATCGGAAACGTGGTTCTCGGAGATAAAAGTGGTTATCGAAAGGCCTTATTTCTAATGTTAGTTGATAATTTGGTGACGTACCACCAGAGATTTGGAAAAGTCTATGTCATAATTACATGAACGTAAAATATCCTTTCTTGTTGTTTATGCTAATTAATATAGAACTATCAGACTTCTTAACTAAATCAGTCGTAATATAGCAGAATTGGATGATTTTGAAAAGATTGATGATGACGAATACAATATGAGTAGTGAATTCCTATAATTTGTTATGTAACCCTAAACCCTTAATATTTTCTTAAACAATAAATCCATTTTTGCAATGGATTTACGAGGAAGCCGTCGCAAATCCATTGCAAATCTAGAATCGTAATGGATTTGCGACGGCTCCCTCACAAATCCATTGCAAATTTGCAAGGGATTTGCGACATATCCTGATTATAATAAAATAAAAATAAAATCTGAAATTTGATAATATGATAATTATAATTTATAATTTGATTTTAAAATAAAACGAAAATATTTAATTTAAATTTATGATTAAATTAATTATTAGATATTCAAATAAAATTATAATACATAATTGTTCTAAAATAAAACAAAAATTAAAATACATAATTGTTCTATCTAAAATAAAACAAAAAGAAATTAAAATTTATAATTGTTCTAAAATAATTGTTCCAATTCTCGTTCCGTAGAATGGTTGATTCTGGGAATAGTTTTTAAACCCTAAACCCTTAATATGTTTTTAAAATAATAAATCCACTATTTGCATCGGATTTTCGAGGGAGCCGTCGCAAATCCATCGCAAAATGATTTTTTTTTTGAATTTTTGCGAAAATTGAAAAATTTTACGAAAATTTGTCCTAAATTAAACCGCAAAATTTGCTATGGATTTGCGAGGGATCCCTTGCAATGCCGTCGCAAATCCATTGGTTATTCTTTTATATAAGAACGACTTCCTTTCATCTCCCCTCACTCATATGTGCAAAATCTTCAAAAAATCCGGCGATCCCTCTTCCTCCTCCGGCGACCGGCGACTTCAGGGTTAAACTCCGGCGATCCCTCCTCCTCCTCCTCCTCCTTCCGCGAGCCCGACGACTCCTCCTCCTCCTTCCGTGACCCCTAGAACTCCTCCTCCTTTCGCGAGCCCGGCGACTCCACCTCCTCCTCCTCCGGCGAGCCCTCCTCCTCCTTCAGGGATACGACTCCGCTGACCCTCCTCCTTCTCCTCCTCTAAATTTAGGTTGATGAATTTAGATTAGTTGATTATTTTTTTGTTTTTTTGTGTAAAATGTAAGGATTAATATTATAATAGATTAGATTAGTTGTTTGATTTTATTGTTTGTGTTAGTATTTTAGTGTTTGTGTTTGATTTTAGAGTGTTTGTATTTTTGTATGTATTTTAGAACAATTATGAATTTTAATTTCTTTTTGTTTTATTTTAGAATAATTTTGTTTTTTATTTTTCTTTGAATATCTAATATTTTAATTTAATCATAAAATTTTAATTTCGGATTTCGTTTTATTTTAAAATTAAATTATAAATTATAATCATAATATTATCAAATTTTAGATTTTATTATTTTATTTTATTATAATTAGGATCCGTAGCAATTCCGTCGCAAAATTGCAATGGAATTGAGAGGATTATAATCATAATAAGATCCGTAGCAATTCCGTCGCAAATGTGCAACGGAAATTGTTCCTTGCAAATTTGCGACGGAAAGTTTCCCTCGCATATTTGCGACGGAAACATTCCCTCACAAATTTGCAATGGAATTGAGAGGATTATAATCATAATAGGATCTGTAGCACTTCCGTCGCAAATGTGCAACGGAAATTGTTCCTTGCAAATTTGTGTCGGAAAAAATCCCTCGCAAATTTGCGATGGAAAAATTCCCTCGCAAATTTGCAATGGAATTGAGAGGATTATAATCATAATAGGATCCGTAGCAATTCCATCGCAAATGTGCAACGGAAATTGTCCCTTGAAAATTTGCGACGGAAAGTTTCCCTCGCAAATTTGCGACGGACTTGCGAGGAGTTTTGATTTGCGACGGATTGATGGTCCTCGCAATGCAACGGATTTTGCCATCGCAAATCGCGTGTTTTCTTGTAGTGTATGGTGCGCGCAAGGACAAGAATGTTCATGAATTTGAGTAAAACAATTGATTCGTGTAGTGTGATAGGAAACGTTTGATATGATTGGTGATAGTTTCTATTGATGTTTAAGCTAATTGGGCATAAATTTAGGTTATTGGTACTAAAATCATTGGTGGCTCTATCTTTAGAATGTGTAAATTTACGTGAAGAACCTCAAGTACTAATTATTGTTTTATGCTAGAAGATATCGAACAATCAC
>PKML01043799.1:0-83232 GCA_002933935.1 Eutrema yunnanense | reverse complement strand
CAAGATCTTGCAATATTTTTTACTATGATTATTATATTTTATTTGAATATATATCAAAACAAAAGTTTGAAATTTTTTTTATTAATTTTATAAAGAGTTAGACACGAGAAAATTGATTTTGTAAGAGTTTGTGGACTGACCACAAAAATCATAGTCATTAAACGGTACATATTAGAGTTATGTTTTTGTGGGTTAGCCCGAATAACATAGTAGTTCATTACAAAACGGGTTAAATAGATATGTTAGTCAAAGTTGACAGTTCTATATATAATTATTAGTCACACATATTATAAAATTCAGATAAATTTATTTTTTTCTTAAATTTCAAAATAATTTTTAAGAAAAAATTATCCGGCGCTACATAGATAGCGGGATTGAATCCTAGTTTGGATATGGAGAGAAAAAAGTTATTCAGTTTTTATAATTAACAACACTTAATCTAATGAAAACATTTAACCAATCAACAATCCGAATCAAACTCTTATCTCATGAACGATGATCGATCTCTTCCTTGAGTCTCTCCAAGATTTGAATGCAGAAACCTCGAGTTCTCCTTCATAAGTTTCTTTCTTCCAACAGCCGTTTTCGGTTTCTCTATCTTCACAGCATCAGAATCGGCAACGCCAAGATTATCATTGGAAGCTGAATATTCACTTGAATCCACAGAAGTAGTGAAGTTGGTTTGGTATTTTCTGGAAATTCCTATTAGAATCTCTTGACTGATTGCATCTTGCGGCATCTTCGTGTCTAGAATCTGAATTATCTCCGAACTCACGAGGTTCCCTGGGCGCAAATTTACACAGTCTTTGTCAAACTGAAGCCCAAATCTTTGAACGAACAAGCTCCTTAAGTTTTGAAGCTCCTTTAGCTCGCCGATTCTTGATGCGGAAAAAATCAATCCGGCCATTGCTTCTTTAGTTTCTTCCGGTAAGAGAAGAACATCGCTGGCGAGAGAAACATAAGTAGTTAGGGTTTTGGAACCATTTAAAATTTCGATGTTACCGTGTGCTACAAGGCATCAAGAACAACTTACCTTTGATGATTTAAAGGAGAAAAATTCTGCAAAATAGAAGTGCAGAAGTACTCGACCTGATCGTAAGCCGATAACATTTTCTCGTCCTCATAGAAGTGCTTCCCCTATACGGTTTCAATTTACAAACCCGAAAACAAATATGATTCAATGGAAAATTCAATTAATAAGGCAAGTATTGATCATCGAGATTTGGATCAAATAAACAGATTGTATATAGTGACTGAGATTAGCCTCATGTATACCTTAGGAATTGCCTCCGGAAAGCGGCCGTTAGGAAGGAGTTGAGCAATATCGGACCTGGATTGTCTAACCATACACTCTCTTCGTCTCCGGTGTACTTTGACACAATATAACAAGTTCTGGATATGGAGTTTGCTGCAAAGAAGACAGATTGATTAAATAGTTGAACAAGAAACGAAATTCTTACAGTCTAACGCAAGTAAACAGGGTTTCTTACCACGTCGAAGCTTTTTCCCATCTTGAAGAACGAAACCAAACAGCGAAAACATTACGATAGCATCCAAACTTCGGTTCTGTTTTTTTGGCAAACATCATTACTTTTCCTCTCTAGGAAGATGAACAGAGCCTTTTAAGAAAAGGTCTAATAAAGAGATGTTATAATCTATAGAGAAAAAATCTATATAATCTCCTTAAAAAGTGGTTATTAAAAACCTTTTAGTGTTATGATTTACTTAAGGTATTAAATCTGGGAAAACCCGCTTTTTCTTTTCCAATGTGGAATGTGAAAATCCACATGTATTTAACGTACGCTGTTTTAATAGATAAAAAATCAGTAACTTCACTTATAAAAGCAATTCAATCGTCGTTTGTTTTTCTTTTTTTAATCAAGATTTTAATTTTAATTAGGCGAATTAATGAAACCACCACCATTTAGTGTCCTACTACTGAAATATATTTAGTTGAAACCTCTTCTTTTTTTTTAACATTAAATATCTCTGTTTCCTTAAACATCGGAATTTGAAAAGATATTGTAGACATATACTGTAGATCTAAATATTTCGATCCAAAAAAATAATCAAACTATTTTCCAAAACTAACTAAAGACTGTAACAAACAAACAAAAAGACAAAATTAAATATAGTTACTGTATATTTTTAACATATTTACTATATATAAATCTTACACAAATATATATATATATATATAGAAATTAATGATTTTGGTAACTTAATTTGGTAGTAAAGCTTTGTTTTTAAGCTTATAAGATTTTGGAAACCTATTCATGATCATAGTCAAGCCCAAGTATCGTAGCAGTATGGGCCTTTATCAGAAGGTATTATGAATAAAAAATTAGGATCACGAAGAAAACAAACAAAAAATCGACAAAACCGGACTCACCACCATTAACCAAGTTCTTGAATCCTAAACCAGAAATCTTTATTGGTTAATGTCAAATACATATGTGAAGGACAACCGACAAAACCGGAACTACAAGTTGCCGGTAAAACCGACGCTATAATAATAATACAGCAGTCGCCAGATAAGTCGGTTAGATCTAAACCATTCAATTTTGTCTTCGTGAAGAGACGGCGACCTTTAAACTAATCCACTTTTTAAAACGTTTTTAATTTTGCAGACACTTCACTAAAGCAGTGAGCAGTCGTTGTTTTCCTCAGTTTAATGAAATTAACAACATTTATTGTGAACTAATCTCTTAAAAAGAGAGAGAAATTTGGGTCCAAGTTTTATTTGACGTTATCGACGATTTGCTACATTCAAGGGAAAGAGTAAATCACCAGAAAGCTGCTTAAGAGAGAGAGAGAGAGAGAGAGAGAGCTCTGCGAAAATCAGTAATGGCTTCGAAGCTTGTAGTCATAGTTGTGCTCATCCTCGATCTCATCGCCGTCGGGTTAGCCATTGCCGCCGAGCAGAGAAGAAGTGTCGTAAGTCCATACTCGATCTCTTCCCTTGTCTTCTCCTTTACTTGATAGGTCTTTGGTTTTTGCTCACTCTGTATCTGTGATTCTGTAGAATTTCTCGACTTCCCTCTCTAAGTAGTAGTGAAATCTGGTTCGAATTATATAAAATTCATGATGAATTTTTAAGGATCCAAATGCATGATTTCATTCATGACCTAGCAGAGCTTAAAATATTGTAGTGACTAGATAACTTTCTTGTCAAGTTTAGCGTACGGCATTGTTGAAATTCCACATTCTGAGCAACTTACTAGCTTAACATAAAAGTCTATAATAAGGCTATAATTAGATCCAAGATGTATATATCAAAACTGAATTTTACATGTATGGCTATGCAAAACTTTCTTCGTAAGTGTTGTGAGATTCCACATTCGAGCTACTACTATTTAGCTATAGCTAAAGTCATATATATGTTTAGATCAAAACCAAATCTTATACTAGTATGTATTGCCTCTGCAAATCCTTAAATGTGGTTTATCTTAAAGTAGTCATTTGTTTGAACAGGGAAAGGTTATAACGGACAATGAGAAGGCATATGAGTACTGTGTATGGCACGGACATTGCTACGAGCTATGGAGCTGGTGCATTCGCTCTACTCTTTATAAGCCAGGTCCTTATTATGGTGGCTAGCCGTTGCTTCTGCTGTGGAAAGTCCCTTAACCCCGGCGGTTCAAGAGCTTGTGCCATTCTTCTCTTCCTCATTTGCTGGTAACAACAACATACCAATCTCATGTTAAACATTAACTCTTCCCACGACAAGATCCCATAGGTCTTAAACTCAGATTGGGTTTGATCATTTTGTACAATTCTTTTGCAGGGCATTTTTCTTGATTGCTGAAATATGTTTGCTTGCGGCATCAATCAGAAACGCTTACCACACAAAGTATAGAAAGATGTGGAACATTGAGAATCCGCCGAGCTGTGAAGTTATAAGGAAAGGAGTGTTTGCAGCTGGTGCTGCATTCACACTCTTCACCGCCATCGTCTCTCAGTTCTACTACGTTTGCTACTCTCGTGCTCGTGATGCTTACCAGAATCCGTCCTACTAAAAAACGTTATGCTTTCACAGCAAGCAACGTTAAGCATCAAGAATTGGAATTTGGAATCTGTCTTCTTGTGGTGGTCGCTCAGTTTGTTTAGTATCCGGTGTTACGTATCCGATAGGATGTTTTAAATTTGATAGTGTCTTGAGGAAACACTGAGTAGAAAACATGTTGTCATGTTATCACTCATCGTATATTGTCATGTGTCTTGTAATGTATAAAGATAGAGTAGAAAACATGCATCTGATTCACTGTTTATTTTTTTGGTATGGGTAAACATTCTGGTAAATTATTATGTGAATTTTTTAAAAAAAGTTTGAAAAAAAGTAGGAAGAAGGTACGAATTCACATAAAATGTACGGACTCAATTACAAGTCTAGTCAATCCAAAAATACCTGATGTAAAAATTCATAACTTGCGATGTTAGAGGCGCAAAGTAGTTAAGGAGAAAGTTAAACATGATTTAGTTCATCTCTAGATGAGCAAATTGTAAAATAAAAATTATTGGTGGCATAATACTCCAACATATGGCGTCATCATAGCACATGACCATTAGTACATTATAAATAGGACCATTAGAACAATCGCTTGTATCCACACGTTACACGCAGAACGTAATTACGTATGTTTGTCACATGTATGTCGGAATATGCGTTTTGCATTTTTTATTAGTTTAATTTTCAGAGGATCACCCAGAACAGAGAGAAACTTAATGATTGCTCTCACCCATTTGTCCTTTGTTAGATCTCAGATACTTTTAAGTCCTCTGTACTTTCTCTTAATTTTATAATCAATTTAACATCTAAAAATTTGACTTTAGTGTCTTCTCGTGTACTTGAGTAGTCACCTTCAAGTAATTTTTTTTTTAAAACAAGAATGCATTACCGTGACATGTCTGTTTAGTGAATTGCCACCGATAAAAATATCATCAAAATCCACGCTCAAACATTTGTAAGAGGTTAAGCTTAGGGAAAAGAAGTCAAGAATCAAGGTACTCGTAGGAAGCAACTAGGGCTGACCAAAAAAATCTGAACCGGTATCGAATTCCTATATTCGAAGAACCGAACCCGAACGGATCCTAAATTCTTATATTCGAAGAACCGAACTCGAACAAAAAATTGAATGGATACCCTAAATACCCGAAATATAATTATATATCCAAATATATTAATTATATTTAGACTTGATATAACCCAAATACCAAAAAATTACAACTATAAACCCGAATATATTAATTATTTTTTGGGTATTTCAGGTATTTTAGGTATATTTTCGATATTATGTGTATATTGAATACACATATTTTGTTTTTCTGGATTTTTTGGATATTTTGGATACTTTTGGTTTGAAAATATATTGGTTTTATTGAAATAAATATTCATGTTTTTGTGTGTTTATCTCGGATTTTGGGTTCTTCGGATTTTTCGGGTATTGTGGATACTTTTGGATATTTTGGATACTTTCAGATCCGGATCCGAATCATTTCCGAAAAAATTCGGATCTTAAAGAAAATACCCTAACCGAACCCGATCCGAATTTTTAAAATATCCGATCGATACCTAAACCCAAATTATACTTGAAATCCGAAATACCCGATTTGAACCCGATCCGAGGATATTAATGTCCACCCTAGAAGCAACTATTAATTTCTACGTATTTAGATGTTATTGATATATCGATGAATTAAATGTTATTGATATATCGAAAAAAATACAAATGATTTCGAAAAAATGAATTTCTACGTAGTTAGAAAAACTTGCAGAGCTAGCGTACAATTACTATTAGGTTAAACATTGTGTTAAAACTTAAATCTCTGTTCTCTTTTATAGTTTTTTTGCCAAATCTAGTCACTGCGTGTATCTCGAACACTCATGAGGCGCTTAAGCCACGTCGGTTATGGATGTCTTCAAAATAAAAATATGTTTTATTCTCTCTCTTAATAAAATAATCCAATATCCTATAATCAACAAATAAAAAAAGGACACGTAGAGAAAAGATGTCTCAAGTTTTTTTTAAATGTCTCAAACAAGACACTATGTCTTCCGTTTCATTCTCTCTCTCCTTCATTTTCAATTGTTTTCATTATTTTATTTGTTAGACACTCTGTGAGACACAAAAAAAAACAACAGATGTGGCTGCTCTAACTCTACATATTTAGGAATTGTGCAGATGTGACAAAGATCGATACTAATTGACCCATTCAGATGATATCTCGCCGAGGTCTGCAGCTCCCATCTTTATCGATACCTTGGAGTTCGTTTTGTTGATATGAATTGACTGATCCTGTTATGATTAGAGATTTTGGTTTTTTATTGACTTAATGTAAGTTTTCTAACAGATCTTTTTGACTGATCCTGTTATCAATCAGATCCATATTGAAATCCTTATACATGGATTCAGATAATGTGATCCTACACACAAAAATCACAATAATAATTTAAAATAAGACTCTTGATCACAATAATAATTAATTAGAACATGCTCCTTATACAACTCTATCTTATCCTATTAGTTGTTGAGATAAGAAAACATTATATATGAAGTTTTTGCATATTTCCCCCCAATCTGGTTGCTTTAAATTTATTCTATAATTCTCTTATAAATGTAAGAAAATCGCAACCACTATATAATATTAGCATGTCTCTATACAAGAAAGTTAGACGTGTGCGTCTATATCTAACCAAACAAGATGAACAAAGCTATCTCAATTCTCAAGTGTTTGCATCGTAAGATTTAGGTCGACCCGACAAAGAAATGTATGGTCAAACTCTACTTTTGCCCCCAAGAAAAAAATTATACTACCAAAAAGGGAATCATCTACACATTTTTACATTTGCTTGGTCAAGATTTGTCTTCGCACGTTTGTTAATAGTTATAGACACCTCATCAATATTTGTGAAGGGCTTAGCTTTCTCAAAGCTGCTATTATCAATCTACATATATATTGTCCCGTGAGAAAATGAAGATGTTTGGGGGAAAAAAAATGAAAAATTATAATGTTATTTAAATTATAGATGTTACATCAGCGAATGAATAAAGGTATGCCAACGAGCTCTAAATAGAGGTTGGTGGGTGAGAATGATTCAGACCATTAAATTTCTAACGGTTTTGTGTATCTTTAATGATACTAGTATAATTTTATTTTATTTCTTTTGATATAAATTAACTAAACACCTATTTACAATAGTTGACTTTTTCTCGGAGAAGATGTGCCAGTGTGTTGTTTTATCCCCCCGAAACCACTTGAATAGTTGAGCCTGCTTTAGTTTTTTTTTATACGCGAATACTTTAACCAGTTAGGTTCCGAAAATAAACCTAATTGGATGAATCCTAATTCAAAATTTAAAATAGCCAAGTATATAATCCGTTCAAATCTAAACAAATTCACGAAACAAACACAAAGCGAGTCAAAATTTAACATATAGTTGTTCGCATGGCTGTGGTCCAATGCTTTGAAGGACTGTGTGGGGTGTTACTCGGATGGTGTTACCCCATTTCATCCGGATTCGATTCACCCTAAAAATAAAAACACATCTATGTGAGAAGTGTGGGTCGAAGGTCCATGCAGTTTATCTAGTAGGCCGGTAACAGGCGATCCGGTTATCTCTGACGAAAAGCATTTCAAACTCGGAATAAGCGGTGTGGTGGCCAATTGAAACTTATGGATATCATGCCCCGTAGACCCGAGTCCACCTCATAATTCATAATGTCTGTATCACCTCAATATGTTCCTAACGGGACTGACCGTATCAGCCGATAGAATATATAAAAAATCATATAGTTGTTTTTAACGTTATCATATGATAATCTCATCCAATATATATATATATATATGTGTGGTGGAAGACTATATAATAATAATATTTCTTTAATCAAATAATCACAATTTTTTTTTTTTTTAAACAGCATTTTTTCATGACAACTATTGCGAATGTTATATATTTAGTTCACTAGAATAACATTGAATTTAGTCATTTTTATATGAAAAATTAAAAAAAAAAGAAAACAAAAAAGACAAAAGAGAGAAGATCAGAAGAATGGAGGAGAGGGACGTGGCCGATCTGAAGACACTGACAAGTTTTGCAACTTCAACGGTCGACGGCGACACCCTATCATACTCTTTCTATGCATATTTCGATTTCTTTTTTATTTATAATATCATTCTATTATTATTTATTTGTATATGACAGACCGGTTTCCAGCTTTTGACACTTAAATGTTTCACTTTAACCACAGCTATACAAACAAAATAAAATGAAAAACATTACTCTTTTTCACCATTTAATAAAAAAAACTCGCTTTTCTTTTTGATTTGTTTGTTTTTTCTCTAATGAATTTATATTAAATTGATGATAATGTGATCTATGGCCGAGAATGGTGATTGATTTGAAGTATTCAATGCTATGATTTGAATGGATGCTGAGATGAATCAATCATAATTTCAGTTAATATATGTAATAGTTTGAGATATATTGTTTGAATAGTAGTATTATTTGGTTTAAATCATATATCTCCAAATGCTAAAACGTTGCATCAATGACTAGGTTTCCCGTCAAACTGATTAGAACCGTACGATGGGTTTCAAGTTTTCATGAAAAACATATTTTGTGGACTAATCACGTTGTTTAGAGCATCTCTAATGGTTTTTCAAATTTCACATTTTTCTTTATTTTGAAGATAAAAATGAAGAAATCTTCTCCAATGGTGCTTCAATTTCATCTTCAAAAAATGAAGAAACACTATTCATTTCTTCATTTTTTGAAGGTGAACTTTTTATTTACAAAATATGTCTTTAATTTTTTATTTGTTTTATTTTATACTCAAACAAAATTATATGTTTTCTTTTACCCAATTAATTTTAAAACTATGTATTTATCCAATCATATTATAAAGTAAAAATACAAATTACATATATAAAAACTCATTACTCACTTCGAAGTGTTTTAATTGATCATTTAAAAAAGGATATATGTTTATTAGTACATCATAAAATTATATTGTTGTTTGTTCTTACATTATGTAATGTAATTTTATCTATATAATAAATGTTTAAATTATTTAAAATCGTAATTTTGTTGAATAATTGCTATAAATAAAATAAGTAGTTAAAAGTTTGCAAAACTGAAAAGTAAAGAGTTTTATTAACAATTAATAATAAAATGAAGATAAAATATACTTAAAATATTCTTTTTGAAAACAAAAATGAAGCAAACTATTGGAGAAAACTCTTTTTCATTTTGAAGAAACTTCATTTTTAAAAGAAAATATAAAAAAAACCATTGGAGATTCTCTTACGATGGGTTCTATCGGTTTTTTACCTGCACAAAATGTAGATCAGCATAATCTACAAAATAGTTATATAAATTCCGATTTTGAAGGGAAGGGTTGAATTGTAATAATCAAAAACCAATGTATATATTATCTTTTAACTTCGCAATGTATATGGTTCAATCAGAAATTAACCCACCATTGAGACTCTTTTATCTTTTAACTTCGCAATGTTATGTCACTTTTATCTTTTAACAAAAAACAAAAACAATAGGTCACTCGTTAGCTTCGAATTCTTTCTGACATACCTATATGGCTATATCCTTAATTAATTTAATAGTATATTGAAGCTCTGGTTACTAATTATTGTGAAACAATGTTGTAAATGAAACCAAGAGAAAACGCAAAACAGCAAAAATGGAAACAAAAAACTTAATGGTGCAAAGAGAGCTAAAAGACTTTTATATAGGAATAGAAAAATTATTATCTGATTTATTGTAACCACATTTTCACCCTTTAATTATTTTTGATACTATCAAACAAAAAACACTATAATGCAATAATGGGGTTATTAGCATAAATAAAGTTACGAAAATGACATTAAAACATTCATATGTTTCACATCAAATTTTGAAAACTATTACTAATGTGATCGCATGAAATCAGTTGGGGTCACAACAAAAAATCATTTGATGTTTATAGAACAAGATATTACTGAAAACCATTGCTACTTGAACCAAAGTGGGGATCTCTCAGTGGCTTGACAACATGTATGAGTGTGTCCTTTCCGATTTTTTATTGGGTTCGATCCACCTTAAAAACGCTTTGGCTATCCAGGGATGTCTTAAGTGGCAAAAAAATGTGGAACGTATGCGGGCTTCATAGGATTAGTTTTTAAACCTAACAAGCTTTTGAAATCCCCACAGTTATCCAAAAAAAAAAAAAAACATTACTTGCCCCCACAAAAAGTGAAACCATTAGACAAATACTGTGAAAAGAAGAAAATTCCTACAAACAAATCTATTTTTTTTTATCGCCCAAATCTAAAGTTTAATTAATCCATAGTAGAGGGAAAAAATAATAATTACTGCTCGTGATTTGATATTTTCATGTCTCTGTGTCTTAAACATGTTTATACTAGTGGTCGGCATATCATTAGTTGTCAAATGTTTTCTTGTTTTTTTTGTTTGTTAACGTTTGTCAAATGCATAATCTCTTGATTAGCATAATAATAATCAGTAAAAAGAAAAATGGTCCTGAAGAGAGAGAGAGAGGGAACGGAGTGTAAATAACGGTGGGACGGGAAAAGTAGAGTAGGGAAGGGAAGGGGCATGTGTTACCGATTAGTTGTCCTCTTCTCTCTGCATTTACTATTTGTGGGCCTTACAGGCCCATTTCTCCTCCCTCCCTATTGTATCCACTTGTTTTTTTTTTTTTTTTTTTTTTTTAAAGTATTTTCCATCTTATGAAACGATATAAAAACCTCGTATAATCACAAAGATTGACCCTTGAGCGTTACTTATGGTTCTTATTCCATTTTTTTTTTGTGGGCCTTTTAAGCGAAATATGTATAGACTGCGTTAATCATGATCTTCTTGAAACTTTATGTGATTTGATATTTTTGATGGTTAAATCGGTTAATTGATGGTTTAGTTTCACGATATGATACTCACATTTTGTTAGAGCTTTCCGCTATTTATTTTACTACACCGATTTATTTAATATTCAAGGAGCTCCAAAGTAACAGTTTTAATGCTATTGCTAGATGAACCTTTTAATAGGGATGTCAATCGGGCTGGCCCGATCCGGCCCGAAACCCGTAAAGCTCGCATATATTTGAGCCCGGTCCGGCCCAAAAAAAAAATCGGGCCTATATTCTAAAGTCCGGCCCGGCCCGGATATGGTTCTAGGACTTTTCGGGCTTTTCGGGCTTTTACGAGTTTTTTTTTACAAACACAAAAAATCACAATTCTTAATTGAAAAATAATTAAAACAAAATATTTATCAAAATAAATCTAAATTTAAATGTATTATATCAAATCCAATTAAATTTAAAAGCAAAAGTTTGACTAAAAAATAAATAAAATTCAAATAAATTATATTACTAAATAAAACATAAAATCAAAACACTTCAAATCTAGGTAGTAAAGTTCAGATTAGAATCTCCTTCATCGTCTTCTAAATCTTCATCACCATCAAGAGTTACAGATAAAAAAAAGAGTAAAATAATATTAAGTTTTTAGAGGTATAAATCATATAGAAATGTCATTGAAAGTCTATAGATAAAGATTTTAAAAATATGAAGTAAATATAGATGAATGATAATGGTACATGGATCATGAAATGTAAACTCATCCAACCAAGTGCATGTACAAATCAGTGCTTCAACGTTTCTTGGTAAAAGACGATTTCTATATTTATCCAAGACATGCGCACCAACATCAGTGATGCCACTGTAGTTATCGGAATGCTTAGAACATCACATGCCATACGAGCTAACTCACCATAATGTTGTGACTGACACTTCTACCATTATAAAACATCCGTGTCTTCATAAAAAGTCAGTTCCAACATATCGTCTTCTAAGTATAGAGTCAATTTAGACTTTCCTTCATTTGGTACGTTTTTCATACGTTTTGAAATCATATGATAAGCGAACCTAAATTTAATAAGACATACGTAATCAAATAGTTTCGGGCTTTTCGGGCTAAGCCCGAAAAACACACTAGCCCGAAATGCCCGATTTTTTCGGGCTTTTATTTCTAGACCCGAACCCGTTGTTTTTCAGGGCCGGGCAGGCCTTCGGACTTTGGCCCTAATTGACACCCCTACTTTTTAACCGTCGCAAAATTTTATTTCACACACACATATATATATATATATATATATATATTCAAAATTAAGTTACTAACCAAACTAGAGCGTATTGATAAAAAAAAAAAAACAAACTAGAGTTCAAATAATACATTTTTTGAAATGCTTTTACGAACTATCACACTATAATTAGTTTGTGATTTAATTTAATTTAACTGTATTTATTCATTATTTGTTGATTCATATGTTTGTTGTAAGGAAACAATTTGCGTTTATTATTTTTTTGTTTGGTTAACTCAAGTGATTCGGCTGAACTAAAGGATCACCGACTCCGATTGATGTAGGATGATAAATCCTATTGCACCGAAGTTCCGCACATCATCCCCCAACACCAACTAATCCTGGGGTCCGGAGAGACCATATGAAACTCTAGTGGCCAAATGAATTAAATGTTGCGAATCGATCTCTGACGTAAATCAACATAACAACTTTCATCACAGAAAGAAACTATCACACTACCACCACTTAATTTAAATTTTAAATAGCAGTATATACTAAATGATTATTATATATATAAATAATAACAAGAGTAAAAATATCTGAGTTTATAACAAACCAACAAATTTTGTGTCGGTATTTTATTAGAAAGATTTTTGTAATAACACTTGCCGTAATCTATATATATAAAGTATAATAAAATACATTATCAAAGTGTTCTTGATATATATTATTGATCAAGGAAAATAAATAAACTTGAACAATGGCAGTATGCTACATGCCCTTCTTTTAAATTATATAGAAACTCTATTAATTTCTGGATGAAAAACTAAAGTTTTCAGCGCTTATTACAAATTGCAAAGAGGCAACGAAATTAAACAGAGAGAACAGAGAGAAAAAAAAACAGAAAAACAAAAAAGGTTTGTTCTCTTTCTCTCTCTCTCCATTGATTTCTACACACAGACATCTCCAAACTCATATCTCTCTCTTTGCCTTTCATCGGATCTGAAAACCCACAATTTGATTCTTCGAACTCTGCAAAACACGCACAATCCCCAAATCCAGGCGACAAAACCCCAATCACAAATTTTCCATCTTTGACTTGACAAAAATTTAAAAGAATTTCCTTGAAATAAGTCGGCGTTTTGGGACTAGTTTCTGTTTGATCAAATCTCCGGCGGAGGAATTTTCCGATGGGAATGCCTTCGCTGGCCTCAATAAAGCGACCATGAGCAACCAAAAAGAGGAAGAGGACGGAGACGGCGAGTGCTTCTACGAGTCTCTTGATCGCTTGGCCTCTTCCTCTTCTTGCTCTTGCTCCGCTTCAAACTCCGATTACGATTCCGACCTCGCCAATTCGGAATCTTCTCCTCGGATCTCCTCCGCCGCTTCCCATGACTCGGAAGAACCCAAAGGTGCTCTCCGCCGCCGATACCCATTCCCCGTTCCACGGTTTCCAATGGGTTCCTCAAGCTTCGACGTTTGGATCTCCGAACCCGCTTCTGTCTCAGAGAGGCGCTCGAGGCTTTTAAGCGAGATGGGTCTCAGCCGCGAACCTCTTCACTCCCGGTTAAAACCCGTTTCCGATCCCGGCTCGAAAGAAACCGGAGCATCCGACATTTCCCGATCGATCTCGTGTAATCAATTGGCTCGGCGAGATCACGGAGAGTCTGTCGGCGGCAGTGCTTCCTGCGTCGCGAGATCGAAATCCGACATTTCCACTAGCCAATGTGGCGAACGTGACCGTCGATATCCTCCGCCGGGTAATTCTTGCTCTTGTTCCGACTCTAAACTTTCACATTCCGAGATCAGTAGAACCAGCCCGCCATTTGTAAATTGCAATTTCGCGCACAATCGTGATCACGATGATGATAAGGGTGATCATAATTTCGGACCAGTTAGAGCTGATTCGTCAATGGTTTGTGAGAATTCGAGTGATTCGTCGCGCTTAAATGGAAATTCTGATTGTGTATTGAGAACCCCTAGCGAGAGTGTACTTAATGAGGAAGTGGAAGTGTGTACTATTAAGAATCTCGATAATGGGAAAGAGTTTGTGGTGAATGAGATTCAAGAAGACGGTACATGGAAAAAGGTAAAGGAAGTGGGAACTGACACACAGATGACGATGGAGGAGTTTGAGATGTGTGTGGGACATTCTCCCATTGTTCAGGAGCTTATGAGAAGACAGAACGTCGAGGATTCCGATAAGGCGTCTACGAGATCTAAGGAAAACGAAGACTGTGGTAACAATAATAACAATGCATCAAAGTCTAAGAAGAAAGGAAGTTGGTTTAAGAGCATAAAGAGTGTTGCAAGTAGCATGACTGGTCATAGCAAAGAGAGACGAAGCAGCGATGATAAAGATACATCATCAGAGAGAGGTGGTCGGAGGTCGAGCTCTGCTACAGATGATTCTCAGGAATCTTCTTTTCACGGGCCGGAAAGAGTTAGGGTTAGACAGTATGGGAAATCTTCTAAAGAACTCACGGCATTGTACAAGACGCAGGAGATTCAAGCGCATAACGGTTCTATTTGGAGCATTAAGTTTAGTTTGGATGGTAAATATCTTGCTAGTGCTGGTGAGGATTGCATCATTCATATTTGGCAAGTCGTCGAGGCTGAAAAGAAAGGTGAGTTATTATTGGATAGACCGGAACTGTTGCTTTTGGCTAATAATGGGTCTCCGGAACCAACTACTATGTCACCAAGGAGAAGAGGGAGAACGTCTATAAGTAGAAAGTCATTGAGTTTAGACAACATATTTGTTCCAGATTCTGTTTTCGGGCTCTCGGACAGACCCTTCTGTTCCTTTCAGGGACATTTGGATGATGTGCTTGACCTTGCTTGGTCCAAGTCTCAGGTTAGTTAGTCACTTTATTTGACTCTATTTGTTGGCTCTTTTTAGAACAAATTGATTGGTAGAAAATATTTATGAGTAAACAAGCTTTCTATATTACTCGTTTCCTCAGCATTTGCTTTCTTCATCAATGGATAAAACAGTTCGTCTGTGGCACTTGTCCAGCCAGACTTGCTTGAAAGTATTTTCGCACAGTGATTACGGTTAGTAGATTCTGCTCCAGCTGCTATTAATTTTTCTGTTTTTTTGGTGCTTATCAAAATAACAACTTGCTTGTTTGATCTATTGATTGGAACAGTGACTTGCATTCAGTTTAATCCGGTTGATGATAGATACTTCATCAGTGGTTCATTAGATGCAAAAGTTCGTGTCTGGAGCATTCCAGATCGCCAAGTAGTTGACTGGTATGATCTTCATGAGATGGTCACCTCTGCTTGCTACACTCCAGACGGTCAGGTAATAAACTAAATCTGCCAAGTAATTATTTGAAGTTAGGATTTTTTGCATCTCATGAAGAATCTTTAAAAAGTTTCCTAACTTTCTAAAGAATCTGTTTTAACTTGAAGGGTGCGTTGGTTGGTTCATACAAAGGTAGCTGTCGCATGTACAGTGCATCAGGTAATGATGAAGTTCGTAATGGGATTTTGTTTCGGGATTCTCGGCTGTTTCCTATGCGTTAACCATTAAGTGATGGTTTTTCTTTCCCAGACAACAAGCTGCAACAGAAAAGCCAGATAAATTTACAGAACAAGAAGAAGAAAGCTCATCAAAAGAAAATAACTGGTTTCCAGGTAATGCGAGAATCACTTCTTCAGGAGCAAAATCCGATGAAACAAAAGGCTTTGTTCTTGACGGCTCTAAAAGTTGCTTGCTTTGTCTCATTTCATACCATAGTTTGTGCCTGGAAGCTCATCTGAAGTCCTTGTCACATCTTCGGATTCTCGGATCCGTGTTGTTGATGGAACTGATCTAGTTAACAAACTTAAAGGTAAACAACGGCTTTCAAAGTTTCAAGCTTTTTCATCTGTTACTTCATTTGGGAGCCAAAGTATCGATATTTTCCATTTATTTGACAGGGTTTCGGAATACGAGCAGCCAAATCTCTGCCTCAATCACAGCAGATGGGAAATACGTGGTTTCAGCGAGCGAGGATTCACATGTGTACGTATGGAAGTACGAATCCCCTGCTTCTCGCACAAGCAGGAGTAACAACAACAAAAACGTGACGGTTACAAACTCTTACGAGCATTTCCATAGCCAAGACGTCTCTGCAGCCATCTCATGGCCCGGAATGGCCTCAACAGAGACTTGGGGAACGACCCAAAACAGAGCCGGGTTTAACAGAAACACCATTAACTTGGACGAAATCTCCACAGCTAACCATCCACCTACACCGGTGGACCAGCAGGGGACTCTGGATCGAGTGAACAGTCCACGAAATGGGATAATTTCGAGCGCAACAAACGGATACTTTTTCGATAGAATGTCAGCCACTTGGCCTGAAGAGAAACTGTTGTTTGGAAGGAACAGAAGTGGGAGTCGTCTGAGTACTGATTTGTCTTCAAATGGAATTGGGAACTCAGTGAACGTGTCGGCTTCTTGGGGAATGGTGATTGTCACTGCAGGTCTCAGAGGAGAGATTCGAGCGTTTCAGAACTTTGGTTTGCCCATTCGGATTTGATAAAAGTGTACAGAGTGTGGTAAAGAAAATCGAGTGAGGTTTGTACTATTTTTAGCGAGTTTTTTTTTTTTGTTTTTTTTTTATATTCTTCGTTTCCAAGAAAAGAGAAAGAACAACTATACTGATCTTTGTAGAGTTTACAGATACGAACATATGTTTATTGATTGAAATAGAAAGAGGAAAAAAAAGAAGGAAAATTCTATTGCATCTCTATTTACTTAGTAACTAGATAAGTACCCGCATATATGCGGGTTTGTAATTTAATATTTTATAACCCGTGAAAAAAATGAAAGATGATAAAATGGAAAACAAAATTAGATCACCCGTGAAAATATCTTATACATAAATTTAGAAACAAAGTTTACGATAAAATAAATATATACATTGAAAGAAAAATTTGGTGAATAGATGCAGTAAATAGTTGTGGATACGATTATTGGATTTTTTTTTTTTTGTAATTGATATAATACCAAATTGTGGTTTATATAGAGGTGAAAAATTAAAATTCTTTTTCTTTTATGATTAATTTTCTTAATTTAAATGTAAAACTACAAAATATTTTTTCCTTACTATATTAATCTTGCCTTTTAGGATAAATTATAAATTAAAACTAATTTGATTAATATTTACTTTAATTCATTTGTTTTTTAAATTAAACTGACACATGTCAATATCTAAATTAACCGTGACAAATGTCATGATCTCGTGAGTGAGAATTATCATACGTGTCACGCTCACATTGAGAGATCCAACTTTATATAATACGATATCTTATTATATAAACATAACTACTTTTTAAAAGAAAACTATAACCCACACTCCAATTGAGAGATCCCACATCACGGTTTGAAAAGGTTAAGATGGTTATTGAGGGTGGAATCTATGAAAATTCCACACTCACATATATTATAATCTTACGTGTCACACTCATATTGAGAGATCCAACTTTAAATTTGATCGTGGGTAAAATTTAAAATCGTATCCAAAGCTATTTTTTAATTTATTTATTCTAATTTAAAATAAGGTTTTTTTAACTTTGGCTTTTATTTATAATTTTTGTTTAATTTTTCTTAATCTAAACATAACTACTTTTTCATTTACTTTTTAGAATTAGAAATCGATTTAAAATCGTATATTAATAATTTTTCTTTTAAGTTTAGAGTATATTTATAACTTTTCTTTTTTAATTATAATTAATTTTATTTTTAGTAACTTTCTCTTTTAAGATTATGAATAAGAATTTTAAAGTTTTTTATTAATCAATTTTAAATATTTCCAACTTTGACTTGACAAATGTCGCGATCAGGTGAATTAGCATTTTTGAAACATTTAGTTTTATATGATAAAAATTTTACTAATTCTTAACTGAAATATGTTTTTTTAATTTTTTTTTGGGCTTTTATTCCTTTTTAAAAAATTTAGAAATGTGTAGATTATTATATAGAGTTTGGTCGTTGTTGTATATTAATAATTTTCTTTTTTTAAGTTTCCTTTTGTCATAATGGAAATGATTATAAATTTTTAAGTTTGGTCGTATATTAATAATTTTTCTTTTAAGTTTAGAGTATATATTTATAATTTTCATTTTTTAATTTTGGTCGTGGTTGTAAATTATAAAATTTACATGTTAAAATTATGAATGGAAAATTGATAAGGTATCAATTTGGTTATCTAGAGTCGAGGAATGAGAATTTTTTTTCTTTTAGGATTATTTTACTTTTTAAGTGTGTGATTTTTTTTAAGAATTACTAATTGTTCTTTCCTTTTTTAAAACTTTAGCTTTTTAGGATTGTAATCTATTGTTTAATTTCTTAATTTTAAATTGAAATATGTTTTTTTAATAAAATTTGGATTTTATTCATTTTATTTTTATAATTGTAATCTATTGTTTAATTTATTTATTTTAAACTAAAATATGGGTTTTTTTTAACTTTGACTTTTCTTTATAATTTTTGTTTAATTTTTCTTAATCTATACATAACTACTTTTTCCATTTACTTTTTAGTATTATGAATCGATTTTAAATCGTATATTAATAATTTTTCTTTTAAGTTTAGAGTATATTTATAATTTTCCTTTTTTAAGTTTGATCGTGATTGTAGATTATAAACTTTTAAGTTTCCCTTTGTCACTTTCCTTTATTATAATTTTTCCTTACTTATACTTATATATTTTTTTTTTTGTAAGATTGTCTTTTTACTTTACACCTTTTAATATTTACTTTAATTCATTTTTATTAAGATTGTCTTTTTTTAGTTTAACATTTTTTAATATTTATTTTAATTTATTTTTACTTTTTTAATTAAATTGACACATGTCAAGATCTAAATTAACAACCGTGACAAATGTAACGATCTCGTGAGTTATAATTTTGCATACGTGTCGCGCTCACGTTGAGAGATCCTGTTTTATATAATAAGATACTTTTTTAATTAAATTGACACATGTCAAGATCTAAATTAACAACTGTGACAAATGTAACGATCTCATGAGTTATAATTTTGCATACGTGTCGCGCTCACGTTGAGGGATCCTGCTTTATATAATAAGATAAGATGTCTTTCTGTAGCTAACCTTAGGCCCATGTAAAGCTCGGCCCATTTATGTTCTTTCGTACGATAACGAAGCGTTGTCGTTTTATTCGTGAGACTAGTAAAACACAGCTTGCCCCTTAGGTTTGACTCTGAACTAAAACCCTAAAACAGAAGAATTTAGCGCTGTTTCTCTCTTCCTTAGAAAAAAAAAGAGATGGGGAAGAAGAGAAAGCACAGCGAGACTGAAGCGGCGGCTCCGGTGAAGAAGGACGATTCAGCTCCCGAGAGACCTAAAAGGACTCTATTGGGTTGGAAAGATAAGAAGGAAGATGCTGAGAAATCTAAACCATCGTCTTCGTCTGCGCCTGGATTCAGGAATAAAGAGAAGGTTCTCGTTACTTGTTCCCGTCGGATCAGTTTCAGGTGAAATTTGCTTTGGGGTTTAATTTGGTTCACTCGTTGTATGGTGGAGAAGAATAATCGAGTTTCTGTTTTCTTCTTGATTCATTGAAAGGTATCGGCATCTGATGTTGAACATGGTGTCACTTCTGCCTCATTGTAAGAAGGATAGTAAGGTTGAAGCTAAGAGCAGTAAAGGCGCCACTCTTAATGAGCTGGTCGAGCTTAAGGGCTCTTCTTCCTGCTTGTTTTTCGAGGTTCATATTCCATAATCTCTTTTGATAATCTATGGTCTAATCTTCTTAAGAGGTTTCTATAATTAAGTTCTTATCAGTTCTCTTTTTCGATTATCTCTCTAGTAGTATGAGATGTAACTTAGAGAAGGTAGAACATTCACTGAACTGATGAAATCGTCTTGATGTCAGCATGTGTGGAGAAGTAAACTGTTAATTCAAAGATCGTCTTGATTGATTTTTGGCAAGAAACTGAAGTTGGTATGCGTTTCTTTGTTTTCGTCTACAGTGTAGAAAGCATAAAGATCTTTACCTGTGGATGGTCAAGTCCCCTGGTGGACCCTCTGTTAAGTTCTTGGTTAACGCCGGTAATGTCTCAAGCTCCTCAAATTTGGTTTCAGAATTAGCTGGTGGATCTAATCATACATTTAGCTTATCTTTTGTTGGTCTCTTTTTATAATTTTCTATATGGTGTGAAGTTCACACTATGGAGGAGCTGAAACTCACTGGGAATCATCTGAAAGGGTCACGCCCTCTCTTGACATTCTCATCCAATTTTGATAAAGATGTACACTGGAAACTTTTGAAGGAGATGTTAACACAGGTCATTCCCCTTATGGTCTTGGTTAGTTTGCTTTATATCTCGGACTCTTGACATTCTAATTAGATTTTTTCCTATGTCTTACAGGTTTTTGGAATCCCCAAGGAACACAGGAAGTCTAAACCTTACCATGACCATGTGTTTGTTTTCTCCATTGTCGATGACCATATATGGTTCCGTAATTACCAGGTTGGTTGAACATTATCATCTTAGAGATCAACTCCTCTCACTTCATTTGAAGCTTGAATTTTTTTGGTTTAACTAGTGAAGGTCTGTTTTTAATTATTATTTTGATTGCAGATATCGGTGCCTCATAACGAGTCAGACAAGATTGCAAGAGGTGGTCTGGATAAAATGACCCTTGTCGAGGTCTGGCCATAACCATTAGTAACAATAATTTGTGTAATTCTGATTAATTAGTGTTGATTGAAAGAAAATTTGATGACAGGTTGGTCCAAGGTTTTGTTTAAATCCGATTAAGATATTCGGAGGCAGCTTTGGAGGTCCAACCCTTTACGAGAACCCATTCTACGTATCTCCAAACCAGGTACTGTGCAACTTGATGAGAACACATTGCTAATGCACCTGTAAATCATATGATTTTTGTGTCTAAGTTTTCATGTTTTTTTTCAAATTTTGTTCCTCAGATTCGGGCGTTGGAGAAAAGAAATAAAGCTGGGAAATTTGCAAAGAAAATCAAAGCAAAAACGAGGAGAAAGATGCATGAGCTTTCAAACCCATTGGAGCCTGATGAGTTTGCAGACATGTGGAAGGATGAATGATAAAATCCGATCAAGTTTTTGTTGTTGTAAACTTCCAAATTCACAGAATCAACACATTTTTGTCTTTACTGCTCTTGACTCTCTTATCTTCATTCCCTCGTACCGATCAAAGATGAGTTTTTTCTCTTACAATTTAACGAGTTCTACAAGTAAAGAGTTCATCTTTGCAAAGATTAGCAAAACTATAAGCAAAAGTAGAGTTTCTTTCCTGATATAGCATCCAAAATTCCCAGAGGCAACACATTTTTGTCATTTACTGTTCTTTACTCTGTTTTCTTCTCTCCATTCATATGGATCAAAAGGTGAGATTTTGTTGTGTGTGTTTTTTTCTCTTGCAAATTGACGAGTTCAACGAGTAAACTGTTAAGAGTTCATCTGTGTAGCTCTTTGCAATGTCGGTAAATCTAGAAGCAAAAGCAATTTAGTTTCTTTATTGATGTAGCATCATCAGAGGCTATTTACATTAAGGAAGTAGGTAAAAGAAAATTCATCAAGACAAAGAACAACTCGAAAAAGAATTTCAATTAGAAATAATTAACGCGAATTTGCTAGAGCCCAGTTAGCCTCACTTCCTCTTCTGGGGATGCCATTGATCTTAGAACAAGCATCTACTTTGAAGTTAGCTCCACAAATAACACCTTCACTGTCAATCCTCGGCATCGCCTTCATCTTGTTAGTCGGATGTTCAAAACTCTTGAGCCCCGTCTCACTGTGAAACATACAACCTGCAAACACACAAAACACATCCATCAAAACTTCACATTTCACATATTTAGTTTGTTTATTCTCTCTCTCAAATATATGGTGAAATCTAATGTTCTGCTTACCAGTGGGGAAAGGAGCAAATGATTTAGCACAGCCTTGCTTTATGATCTGAAGATCATCAGACATCACGACAGAACCGTCGCCGGAAATTCCCCAGTAAAGACTCTCTCCTCCATCAGAGCTCTGAAACATTTAACCAAAACTTTAAAAATCAGAAACAAACCATTTTCAACTGTTTTTGTTCTAAATCGAGAAAGCTGATGTAGTAGTTTACCAGAGCTGAGAAAACAGAGGAGCTTTGGGAATCGTAGACGACGAAGGCGAAGCTTCCGTCGAGACCTCTGATGACTTGATCGGCCGGGTAAGGACCACGGTCACGGAGTGTTCGATAAGCTTCGATCACAAACATCGCCTCGTTCGAGTTTTTACCCGTTAGTCCGTACTGCCGATTCAATGTGCAGAGGTTGTTTAATCTCCCAAGAAACATACAGTAAATCCCGTCTAGTCCACAGAACAACCTGAACACAAAATGGTCCCAGAAAATTTCAAAAATTCAGATGCATGAGTCTACGAATCGGATGAAAAAAACTGAATCCAGATGTATATTACCTCTGGCGAAGAGAGCCGTCGGGGCTGGCGTAAGCTAAGACGGCGGAATCGCCCAAGTTCATGGAGAAAGCGGAGTCTTTGTGGTGAGAGAGGAAGTCGGAGAGAGTTTCTCCGGGAAGTTTTGGGGTTTTGCCGGAGAAATAAGACGCCGGACTGTTGAGCTCCTCCGGTGGGTGAGCAAACGCTTTCTGAAATATTGCCAACATTTTTGAAGTTTCTTTGTCTAAGTTTTGATTGTTTTGTTGTTTGATGCTCTGTAATAATAATTGAGAAAGTATTGATGTAAGAGGAGAGTATTTATACAAATGTTCCACGGGATGCTGACTGTGATTTTTTGTTTTAGATAAGACCTGTCTGACATGCTCGACGTGTTCTTTAACTTCTTATCCGTTTCTTTTCTTTTTTTAATGATTCTATATTTATCTATGTTATCTTTTCAAAATATCCTGTAAAAATCTGACGATCATCTTTGCAATGATGTGATATTTTCTTAATATGCCACTAGATTCTAAATTCGTACATTTTTGCGGAATATTTTTTTTTTAATATATAAAATATAAAATAAGAAATAAAAATTAATTTAAATTTTATTAATTTTTAATTTTTAAGTTTATAAATATATTTAATAAATAGTTGATAACATGTTTAATATCCGTTTAACAACATATTCAATTTATTTAAAAAAATGGTTGAAAAGAGATTCTAAAAATGGTTATGTTTGGTTTTAATCGTATAGATGTTCGAAAATTATAAATTCTTTTTCTTTTTTTTTTATTTGCCAACGTTAAATAAGTTTATGTTTTCTGTTAATAGCATCTTTTGAGATTTCTGTCAAACCTTGGGTATGATCATACATTGTATTCCTATTTTTAATTACAAACAAATTAATTCGTACTATTATGAACATCCTGATTTTGGTAACCAGCGTTTACTGCGTTTAGTTATTAGGCAACTAGCATTATTTTGAAATTATCACTTTTCATCTCATATATTTGTCAACCTAAAAGGCTAAAACCAATTGATAAGGATGAAGAGAAAAAACAAATTGAAAATGATAAAAGTAACCAATAAGTAGATTACCTTAACAAATCTTGTTTAGGATAAAAATCTAATTCAATGTGCGATTCCTATCTATTCCATCCTAGATAATTCCTATTATATTTCACTGTTTCGCCGTTATAACGTTATCGAATCAATTTATTATGACGGTAAAGTTGGTGGATAAACGTGAATCAATTTCTTATGGAGGTAAAGTTGGATCCACTTTATTCCCCAGCAATAATTTACTCTTTTGGCTCTTTGATCTTTGAGATTTGTCCTTTACACAAATTCAAACCAGAAATATCTTTGATACACATCGATTAGAACTACGAACCAAACCCAAGTTATCTACCATTACAAACATCAATTGAATACAATCATACAAAATACACTAACCGGTTTAATCGATCTCAATCCGGTTCATGCAAACGGACTTGACTACAAAAACGACCACAAATACAATGGAGAAAGATTTCGTTAGGGAAAACTTCTAAGCAGCCTAGGAGTGAGTCGTAGCCAAGCTGAGCTCTTTCGTTTATCTCCAAACCCAAAAATACAACCACATTGAGTGACCACAATGATGTGATTACAAACCGGTGTTAACTTGAGAAACACAATGTGTTTCAATCAGGCCCGACCCGGCACAGTTGTGAAAAAGGATCATAAATAAACATTTTTTAAAAAAATTACAAGAAAACAAACTAATTTTTTTTTTTTGCTTTTGTCACCAATAGATTATGTTTCATTAAGGTCATTTTTTTTTTTTTGATCCTAACAATAAATTTGGACCATATCATTAAATCTAACACTAAATTTGGGCCCTTAATATTTAGAAATTGTATTATAAAAATTTATCATCACAACTGAAGAACAGCTTGAGGTAATGCATTCGGGATTTACATTATTTTCCTCGATTTATCAATGCATATAGATATAGGAAATTTCTACATAACTTCACACTCTATCAAACAAATTTGGCAAATGTGAGATTGAGAAACGTACAAGTAAAAACTAAATTAAAGCATGTGTTCGTCAGATTAACAGAAATAATAATACTCCTATATATGAACCTATTACTGAGAAATGTGATAAATATTCTATTTCTTGGTGATAAAATAATGTGACATATTTTCCCAACATTTGCAGATCTTGGCCGATACATCTTCCTCGTCCTCGTACTTTGCTTGATTTAGTCTTCGTCAACGACAATAATACTACTCTTTAATGAACCAATCACATCTTTGTACTCTTCACTTGTTACGTACTGTTTTTCATTTTTATGTCCAGTAGATGTAATCACAGAACGGAAATTAGAGATGCACTTGGCCAAGTGGGGCATTATAAGTGAGCTGTGTCACTCCCACCCGGGAGATTAGTCTGGGTCTTTGGGCTTGGAATTACTTCCGGGGGCCGAAAGACATCAAAAAAAAAAGAAAAAAAAAAGAAATTAGAGATATATGTGTTAGAACTTGGGGAAAAAGAGAAAAAAAAACATGAGATGGTGGCGTGTTGGCGTCGTTACTTGGGTTTATTTTTACTTCCTTGAGCTATAATCCACGTTTATTTGCCGTATCCTTTCCCACATGAAAAAGTAATAAGTTGAACCAGATCATGAATTATCTTCCGGTCAATAGATTGAACCAGCCACCGAAACTCATTATATAAAGTATTTAATTTCACTCTTGATCTGGATCAAAAGAGAAGAGACAATCATTTTCACCCTTTTACTATTTTACACAATATACATATCGTTAGAACTTTATATAATAAGAAAACTATATCTTTGGGATTTGTTAAAAATCCACCAAATATAAAAATCACTGAAAATAAGCAAATATTTTTCAAAATTACGCATGGAATGTGATTCTTGATTCCAAATATTATTTTCCTTTTAAGAATAACAATAGTAAGAGTAAATCTATAAATATGTATGTATGTATGTTCATGATAACAAATCAAATCATATTAAGAAGAGATTATGGGCTCCTCCAATATACTTTACTTTCCATCGCATCAACATACACTCACCAAAGTAAAAGTAATTTCATTTATTTGGAATCGTTCACTAAACCATAACCATAAAGACGGATTACTGAAAACGTGACTTTAAACCCAACACAAAAAATTTGGTTAGTTTCGGGAAATTTAAAATACTCGTACTAACCAATAATCGAATCAAATCGAACTGTAATTTTTTGGTTAATTTCGGTAAGGTTTTTAAGAACAAAAAAAACCAAAAATGGATCGGTTCGGATTAGTTACCAGAATTCTCAGGTTTAACTTTTATCACGATTTTACGAAGTCAAGCACGAGTTGAGGAATTATTCTGCGCATGCGATAATTTGAGATTTAATGTGTCGATTGCAAATAATTGGAGAATTAAATGAACATTTTTCTGATGATAGAAAAATAGATTTAACGTTTCGCTATTTCAAAGTTAACGGTTGACTATTTTTATCATAATTTTGTGAAATCAACTACGAATCGGAAAATTATTTTGCGCATACTATAGTTAAGAATTTAATGTGTCAATTACAAATAGTTGGGAACTTGGCTTCATTGTTTGTTTAATAAACAACTTTTGTTACCTATCTGGTTTAATAGGCCGGCCCACAAATCCAGTTAAGCTGTGTTCTATAATGAAATTACGAATTCTGCCTCTTATAATATGAAATTAAAATGGTGAATTTTGTTTCTTAAACTTTCCGAAATGATAGTGGTTACTGTAATGACACAACATTTCCTTCTCCGATCATAACGATTAGCGACGGAGACGAAAAACAACAACACCGACGAAGTCAGAGAGAGAGTGTGTGCTAATGGATCGGATTCTGAAGGCCGCTCGAACATCCGGTTCGCTCAACCTTTCCAATCGATCTCTCCGGTAAGATCCATTTTGCTTTGGATTTCCGAATCTGGCAATCCATTTTTTTTTTCGAAATTTGTTAGAATGTGAATTATCATATTTTCATCTGCAATTTGCCTTTGAATCTTCGTCGACTTGAGATCCCATTGTATATGAGCTGCAAAGTCTTTTGCTTGCACCACTGTTTATTGATTTGGGGTTTCAATTCTCAGGGATGTACCTACAGAGGTATATCAATGCCTGGAAACCACCGGAGAAGGAGAAAACTGGTGGGAGGTGATTCATCGAATCCTCTTCTAATGCATTCTTGTTCTGTGATCAAATTTCATTGATTTTCCCATCTTGCAGGCGGTTGATTTGCACAAGTTGATTTTGGCACATAACGACATCGAGCTTTTAAGAGAAGATCTTAAGAACCTTTCATGTTTGGTTGTGCTAAATGTCAGTCACAATAAACTGTCTCAACTTCCAGCAGCGATTGGGGAGTGAGTGTTTCTGGATCTTTCTACTTAGGTTCCACTGTGTTCCGCTTGGTAATGTCCAAACGTTTATTCTCTTTAACTCCTTCCTAGGCTTACTGCAATGAAGTCGTTGGATGTGTCCTTTAACTCGATATCAGAAATCCCTGAGCAAATTGGTGCAGCAACTTCTCTTGTCAAGTAGGTTATCTCCATCCTGGCATTAACTTCTGCGGTTCGACTTTACATTAGGGCATTGGACTCATTAAACCCCCACAGTTCATAATTGACTAAACTCCTTGTGATCGCTTCAGGCTCGACTGTTCAAGCAATCGGCTTAAAGAGCTGCCAGAATCTCTTCAGAGATGTTTAGAGTTATCTGATTTGAAGGTTGTTCTATGTTGGTTCTGGATCAGTTGATTTTACTTATTCTCTCATATTTTCTATGGCAATGATTGTGCTTATTGTTATCCACAGGCCTCAAATAATCAAATTTCTAGCTTGCCCGAAGGCATGGCCAACTGTCCGAAATTATCTAAATTGGATGTTGAGGTATGAGACATTGGTGTCGATTTCTTCCTCGAGACTATAGTGGTTACTTAGCGTTTCTATTTTCCTCTTTCACTGTCTTCCAAGTGCAGTATGGCCTGTCTGGAAGAAGGAGAAGGAAATGGTTTTCAAGGCTATGTTTGGGTAGAGAAAGATAATTTACCGATGTAATTTATGCCTGTTTGCAGGGAAACAAGCTCACAGTTCTCTCTGAGAGCCAGATAGCATCATGGACCATGCTTACAGAACTTAATGCATGTAATGATATTCAGTTTTTTTGTGTGTGTGTTTGTTATTACATATTGAAAGATTCTGGGGCACACTTTAATATCTTTACACTCTGCAGCTAAGAATATGTTGGGTGGTCTGCCACAAAATATTGGAAGCCTTTCCCGTCTTATCCGGCTTGACCTTCATCAGAACAGTAAGTATAAACTATGAAGATAATGTCTTTGCCATTCTTTTGTTCCAGTAATATCAAGCTTATTCCTTCTATCTAGTTGCTGAATTGTATTTGTATTCTATTCGTGCAGAAATCTCGTCTATTCCACCATCAATAGGCGGTTGCTCCTCTCTTGTGGAGCTCTATTTGGGGTCATTCTCTACTGTTTATTCAAAAAGATTGTCTGGTCCTACATGGAATCTAGTTAGAGACTTTCACTACTGATATTCTTCTTTGTGTACCTTATTCCAGAATTAACTCACTATCAACATTACCAGCAGAGATTGGAGATCTATCACGTCTAGGAACATTGGATCTTCGTTCTAATCAGGTATTGTGCTCATTTCTTTGCTGGAAATTGTTTTCTGACTTTCGATATTCTCTTAACCTTTATCTAGTGACAATCACTTGGTTCTAATTAATGGCGTGCACCCTTGTGCTTTCTCCTAATTTTCAGCTCAAGGAATATCCAGTTGGGGGATGTAAATTGAAGCTCTCGTATCTAGATCTTTCAAATAATTCATTGACAGGATTGCATCCTGAGCTCGGTATGACTAGGAAACAGCACTAACAATTTTTTGCATCCCCTGCTTGTTAATGAGTTTACATATCACTATTAGCATAAAGCTTAATGTCTTCTTCATCATTTCTAGGCGACATGACTACTCTGAGAAAGCTTGTACTTGTTGGCAATCCTTTGAGAACCCTTAGAAGGTATTTTTACGCGCTCTCTCTGTCTGGTTTCTGGATTACGTGGTCTTAGTTTGATTGCTACTTCAAGAGACCAACATTTTCTCTTTTTGCTCTTCAGCTCATTAGTAAATGGTCCTACAGCTGCTCTATTGAAGTATCTTAGGAGCCGCCTTTCTAAAAGTGAAGGTACTTTGGTCCAACATCCCTCT
The DNA here is from genome assembly GCA_002933935.1 of Eutrema yunnanense. Taxonomy (NCBI): domain Eukaryota; kingdom Viridiplantae; phylum Streptophyta; class Magnoliopsida; order Brassicales; family Brassicaceae; genus Eutrema; species Eutrema yunnanense. The sequence goes on along the minus strand of PKML01043799.1, from coordinate 54,421 downwards.
CTCTCATCTAAGTGGTTATGGCTAACTGTAAAAGGTTTCCATTTATAGAAACTAGTGCAAGCACTCCGACAAAGGAAAATGTAATCGCTTCAGCAGCTCGTATGTCCATATCTTCAAAGGTACGTGAAATCACAGATCTTAGCATTATCCTATTAAGACTTCCATGTTCTTGATAGAAACAGTAATTTATGCTCTTAATTGATTGCACAAAACTCAGGAACTTTCTCTGGAAGGTCTCAACTTGAGTGCTGTCCCTTCAGAAGTTTGGGAATCTGGTGAAATCACGAAAGTTAATCTTTCTAAGAACTCTGTCGAGGAATTGCCTGCTCAACTTTCTTCATCTGTTTCCCTTCAGGTAAATGGGTTTTCCATAAACACACTTTCATTCTACAAAGATGCTACATGTGCCTTTGCAAACCTGTCGTTGTTGTTAAAGATTTAATATTATCTTTGTATTTGCAGACTTTAATTTTGTCAAGGAACAAGATTAAAGATTGGCCTGGTGCAATCTTGAAGTCACTTCCCGGTCTTGTGTGCTTGAAGTTGGATAATAATCCCCTGAAGCAGGTATGATGATGTTTTGAAGAGAAGGAGATTTAAAGAGTTGATTATAGCTTTCCACCCAGAAGACGCTAATCCATCACCTTCTTTCTTTATTTGCTCGTAAGATTCCACTGGATGGGTTTCAAGCAGTCTCTGGGCTTCAGATTCTCGATCTAAGTGGTAATGCAGCTTCCTTTGGCGTCAGAGAGCATCCCAAGTTTTCCCACTTGCCTCAACTACAGGAGCTTTATTTGAGGTTGGTTATAATACCTTATACTATTCATTGCCCATCTTATTATTCACTATTTTAAGATTATACCTCACTTGACAGCCGAGTCCAGCTGCCTGAAGTCCCTGAAGATATCCTCAACTTAGCTAATCTGCTTATCCTTGACTTGAGCCAGAATTCACTTCAATCGATTCCCAAGGTATATTGCTATAAACAATGCTGAATCTGTGGTTTGAATATAGTGGAACCTGCATCAATCAGCTAATTTTAACCAAAGTCTTCTTATAATGTCATTGCATTGGCTCTGTTTTTTCCAAGCAGGATGTCAAGAACATGACTTCACTCAAACATCTGGACTTATCCAACAACAACATTTCAAGTCTTCTTCCACAACTCGTAAGTCTGTTGCCTTTCTTTAACTGAAGCATAGAAATGCATTAATGTGTGATAGCAAGTAATGGTGTTGTTTCTTAGGGTTTGCTTGAACCAACACTTGAGGTTCTACGGCTTGACGGGAACCCATTGAGAAGGTAGTTTTCGTTTTCTCCAATTAAACATAGAATCTCAATACATTCAAAAAAAACAATAACTTTCCAGAGATTTTCTTTTTACCAAAACAGCATCAGGAGGCCAATTCTAGAAAGAGGAACAAAAGCTGTCTTGAACTATCTGAAAGATAAACTTCCAGATCAGTAGCTTCTGCAACATTAACATCAACATATCTTTGATGTTTGTAACATTTGTCTGAACAAACACCAGATGATATATCCCGGAGATATTTAATTCTTCTTGATGAAAAACGAGTCTGCTTGCTTGTCTCCTTTGTGTGAAAGATTTTGATTTTGTTGCTGTGTAATCCAGTACCTCTTGTGTCATATGTACTACAAACTCGAGTCTCCAATGACTTGGAAAGAAGATGAATTTGTTGTGTTTGTTTCTCCATCCTCATTGTCGAATGCTACTAACCTAAACTTAAGAATCTTGTGGAGTTTGGCAACAGGTTCGACAATCTTCTGCGGCGTCTGGTTTTCACCCGCCGAAACTTGTGCAAACAAAAAAAATTGGAACACAAAAATCAGCGAATGAAAGGGACAAGGAATGACTTGATCAAATATTCCATACATGTGTGGAACAGTAAGATGTTTCGTGTTTGACATCAAAAAAAGGAGTAAAAGTGAAACTAACCCTTGTCATAGAAAGCAAGGCATGTACCAATTGTCTCTATATATTCTCCAGCCTTGATGAAACAAAAGAGAGATCAAATCTCAAACGATTAAGAATGTTTAAAGCAAAGAGTAACTGAATTTGGGAAAATTTGAAGTTGCAAATTAGACTTACCAGCTTGAATTTCCCATCAATGGTCAAAACCGGATTCAAAGTATCCAAACCCTGAAAATAAACAAGACAAAACTTAGAACATAAAACTTATACAAGAGCGTAATGATCCGATCATTAGAGAATTTGATTAACTGATAAAGTATATGGAGCGTCCGATGGAAAGTCAATGTGCCTCGCAACATCGTCAAGATCAATAATCACATATTCGTCTTCTTCTTTAGTGATCTGCTTCACTGATTCATCGTTCATCTCTCTTTCTCTGCTCAATCTGATACAGGATCTGATAAAACCAAGATATGAGAAATACTGAAACAAAAACTAACAAATTTATAAATCATTCCAACTTTCTTCTCTCTTCATTCACTTTCTGATCACGATTAGCTTCAAGAAATTCTGATTCTTAAATCTCACACTGGAAAACAAACAAAAACTTATGTTGAGAATGGCTCACTTAAATCTGTCGAGCAAATACGAAAAATCAAAGTGAGGCAATTGAAGAACAAGCTCGATTCAGAGGAAGTGGCGGAGGGAAGAAGAAGATTCGTGCAATTTCGCGTCAATCGATTCTGCTTCTTCTTCGCCGATTAATCCCTGAAAATTTGGTCTTCACACATGAAGAATACTCTCCATATACACGCACGCTGGGGCCCCTCAAATAAAGCCCACTATAACAGTAGTTTATCAAAAGGCCCATTAAAACCTAAAAGCCCGAAGGACAAAAGTGGTCGATTATTTACGTGACTCTAACGCACTCTCCACCTCACGCGCGTGAAATCCCGTTTCACACTAAATATCTTCAGAAGTCTTCCTCTTCCACGTGTCAAGCAGGGAAACTACAGCAATCTCAGAACAAAAATAGTGGCTCATAAAGCTTGATGAGCCTACGAACACAGCCAAAATTTATTCGAAATTGTTATTTTTAAAAAAATTGGTCAAAGCTTTGTAAAGCGAGAAAAATGAACNCCAAATACACGAAACGAGCACACTGTCGAACCTAGCCGGGAAAAGAAACACACACCTGCGGGAACTAAGGCCACGCCGGTGAACTAAAGGCGCCACCGGAAACCGACCACCATAGGGTGGAAGAAAGCAACCGCTGAGCCACACGCCTAGAACCACCGCTTAGAGTCACCGCCGATGGAGCCACCACGAGCCTAGCGAAGACGCACCACCACACCACGGCTAGCCACAAGCCGAGAGCCTCCACACCAAAGCCTGAAGCCGGCGATTGATCCCGTCCCCGAGGAGCAAAACGCCACCGCCAGGAGGATGGAAGCCCTGAACTTTGTCGCCGCATCCCGCCGTCGTCACGAACACGAGAGTAGATCGAGACAAAGAAGAGACCTAACCAAGAGGAGGATGCTACAAGCCACCACCACACCACCTCGGGAAGCCGGATAGGACGCCGCCAGAACGCGAGACTCTAAACCGGAGCCAGAGACCGCCGAAGAGGAAAACGCCGGCGAGAGGAGCAAGGAAGAAACCCGACGAAGGGACGTGGCGGACGGAGGAGAGGCTTGTCGCCCCACGAGAAGACAGCCCACCACCACCGCGACCCCAACGACGTCGCTGAGGCTCCGCCGCCGACGAACGAGAACACGCCGGAGAAGCTTCCACCTAGCCGTCTCAGCCGGACCAACGACCAAGCCCAACTACAAACCTATCAAAAGAAAGAGGAGACCAAGGGGTCCCTCCTCCGGCGACGGTGAGCCACCACGCGTGCCGGAGAGGGAGATCGGAGGTGATGAAGTATCGTCGAAGAGAAGAAAAAGTGGATCTGGAAAATGCCTCGCAAAGGCAGAGAGAAGAGAGAGGTTTTTCTCTTTTCCTTTACAAAAAAATATTTACAAGTAAAAGAAGGGAAAATCTCTAGATAATACACTCCAGCTTCAAAATATTCTGGTCAACACGACTAATAAGCTTCAACACGACTAAGCTTCAAAATATTCTGCAAGCTCTCTAATGACAGAGAGGAAGAATCGGCAGAAAAGAAGCTTAAGAAGCAAGATATTGATTTCTCCCTAATTTTGTATTCCTCTTCACACGTCCTCTCACCATTTTTTTGTTTCTTATAAAAGCTCTTTTTAGACTTTTGGTTTCGGCAGCGAAAAAGTCAAGAGCTTTATGCTTTCCAGGTAATCATCCATTAGCTATCGCGCATTCAATTTCCGCTACCGCCTTTTTCTTTGTTCTGTTCCTCTCGATTTCTAGTTCCAAACCCTATAAGCGGTATTCGATCGAAATTTGGGGTTTGTTTGGTTGATTGATTGATTGCGGATTTCTCTGTTTTGGGTGTATATTTTTGCAGGTAAATCTCCAAGAATCTGGTGTTTTCGGTGGATTGATTCTTCCGATCTGACCCTTCTCATGATTAGTTTTCGATCTTCGAATAGACCAACTGCGAAATTCTCATCTAAAACTCCGTTTTCCTATTCGATTTCCTATCTCTTTCTACCATCGAACGTCTTCTTCATACGCTACTTCAACTGCTCTAGATTTCGCCTAAAAATCTGACCTTTTTCTTCGTTGCTCGCAAATCTAAAAGTCTGAACCTTTCTTCCTTTCACCCTCTTGTAGCTTGAAGCCTCTCGAAAAGTCTCGTCTTTTACGTTCGATTAGGTCATTTGAAACTTTGTTCTTAGAATCAGGAAAGAAGAAAATGGCTGAGAGGAACTGGTTGATTTCGTTCGAGGATCTCCCTTCTCATTTGATCTTGGAGGTGTTGACCTCTGGCCGGCTTAATGCGGTTGATCTACTCAGCCTGGAATTGACCTCAAAGGTTTTCGGAGGGAGCTATGGATTGTACCCTTTGAAATTCAGATCACTAGCTGATTACGCTGCGTCTCAGCTTTGCTCTATGCATCCTGTCTATGTGGGAATGGGTTTGACTACACAGAAAGAGCTCTTTGCGAATTGTGAGGGAAACTGGAAGCGGCTTTTGAGGTTCTTGCAGTCAGTTGAGCAATCCTCAGATATGGTTGAAACCTCTGCAGGCAATGTATGATTTCATTGCTTTTCTCGGTGAATTTTTTCATTTACTAAGTACTAAGTAGTCTTAAGTAGCTCAGTGAGGTTGAGAAACTGATATAAAGAAGATGTCGAAGTATTAGGAATATATAGCTCTGAATGTTATGGCGATTTCTTGGTATAGGGAACTCCAGGATTGATTTGGTTTAGAAGTCACAAATGCATTTCTTTCATTCTTTCTGCAGATGCAAATTACAACAGGAAGGTATCACACGTTGCTAATCAACAACTCAAAGGTTTACTCTTGTGGTTCAAGTTTGTCCGGTGTTCTTGCTCATGGCCCAGAAACTACTCAATGCGTAGCATTTACGCCTATAGAGTTCCCCTTCTCTGCTCAAGTGGCTCAAGTGTCAGCCACACAGAACCATTCTGCTTTCGTATTGCAATCTGGAGAGGTTGGTAGCCTCTGTTTCTGTTAAAAAACCTGTCCTATTGAGTATAATTTTTGCTTGCCATACTCAGTTATCTGTTTGAAAATCTGGCACAGGTTCTCACATGTGGGGATAATTCATCGCATTGCTGTGGTCACTTAGATACTAGCCGTCCAATATTTAGGCCTAAGCTTGTTGAGGCTTTGAAGGGAACTCCTTGTAAGCAGGTAAAATTCATAACAACCCTATCTAGACCAATCTATTTTATTTAATTTAACATTTCTAATCTCATCTTCTGTACCAGGTGGCTGCTGGGCTGCATTTCACTGTGTTTCTATCAAGGGAAGGACGTGTGTTTACATGTGGATCAAACACACACGGACAGCTTGGTCATGGTGATACCTTGGACAGACCAGTACCCAAAGCTGTTGAACTTCTTCAAAGCATTGCCCCTGTGGTGCAAATTGCGACTGGACCGAGCTATGTTTTAGCTGTGACACAGGATGGCTTGGTTTACTCGTTTGGCTCTGGTTCTAACTTCTGTCTTGGTCATGGAGAGCAACAGGACGAGCTCCAGCCGCGTGTTATTCAGGCTTTTAAAAGAAAAGGTATTCATATACTCCGTGTCTCTGCAGGCGATGAACACGCTGTGGCACTTGATTCCAATGGCCGTGTAAGTTCTTTTTTTTCCATCTCTCTCTGTCTCCATTTGGTTTTGAGAAATCAATAGAATCCTTGTTCTAATTGTTCTTTAACCGTTTAGGTATACACATGGGGTAAAGGTTACTGCGGTGCTCTAGGCCATGGAGACGAAAACGACAAGATCACTCCTCAAGTTTTGGTCAGTCTCAAGAACTGCCTCGCTGTCCAGGTCAGATGCTTCCCCATATGTTCCATCTCAATGTTTGAAGAAATGATTACTCTTTCGTGTAAAGCATATTAATGATTGCTCCTGTGTTCTAAGAGTTGTTAACCGGCGTAGGGAACTAATATGTGATTATGACTAGTGGTGCCCAATCCGGTTTTCCATTCTGTTATTTCGGTTATTTCAGTGCGGTTTTGATTGGATATGGATCGGTTAAACTTGATTAGAAATGTCCTAATCATGACTCGACAGGTGTGTGCAAGAAAGAGGAAAACTTTTGTGTTAGTTGAAGGTGGATTATTGTATGGATTTGGGTGGATGGGATTTGGAAGCCTTGGGTTCCCGGACAGAGGAGTTTCCGACAAAGTCCTAAGGCCAAGAGTGATGGAGAGCCTGAAACCACACCGCGTCTCTCAAGTTAGCACCGGTTTGTATCACACCATTGTGGTCACTCAAGATGGTCGCATTTTCGGTTTTGGAGATAACGAAAGAGGTCAGCTTGGTCACGACTCACTCCGTGGCTGCTTAGAACCTACCGAAATCTTTCTTCATTGTGGCCGTTCTCGTAGCCGACGTTGTTGACCCAATGTAAATAAATAAAGCCTGTTTGTATAAACCGGATTGAGATCAGTTTAACCGGTAGTGTCTTTTGTATGATTTGTTGTATCCGTTTGATTTTTTGAGTCATGAGTGTATCAAAGATATTTCCGGTTTGAATTGTTTAGAGCGCAAATTTCAAAAAGGAAAATAGTAATTGATTGGGAATGACGTGGATCCAATATGACCTCCGAGGAACCTACATTAAATTAGATTGATCATAAATAAATGCTGTGAGATGAAAATGGATAGTTAAAAATAATAAAAAGATTAGGTTTTTAGTAATCTAACATTTTTTTTGTAATATGCCATAGGTATATTTTAATAATTTCAAATGCAAAAGTAGTTTTCAAATATTCTTTACCAATTTCCTCAAAATGAGGCTGATTTTCTAAAAAACAAAAAAAAAATCTATGTTTTTTTTTTCCAATTTCAACAAAAAAAAATTACTACCAATCGAAAGAATATCTAACGAAATTGTATTTTTTTTTGTGTACGTTTTTGTGCAGTTCAGAAAACACAGCTCACAAATTTGCGTTTCGTGGAGATGTACGAAGGAAACTCAAATGGCTAAAATTCAAGTTCCAAACTTAACGTTTTCGAACATGATTTGGATTATAATCCATACCTGAGAGTAAGCGATTTGTCCGATTGCGAAATGGTTGAAGACATGTTGCTTCCATGATTGGCAGGAACTCTACCAAAGTATATCATAATTATGTCTTCAGATAGAGACTTACATGGTGTGATGAGAATGTTACAAAAAAGAATATGTTTTTTTTTTTCAATTTCAACAAATAAAATTACTACAGTTCGAAAGAATATCTAACGAAATTGTATTTTTGTGCAGTTCTGAAAATACGGCTCACAATCCAAATACAAATAAAAGTACAAAATATTATATGGTCATCTTGTTATATTTTTTTTTCAAAACAAAAAATGCTGATGGGGCTAAACTAACACAATTTGATACTCAATCTTGTTTATGAACTCATAGTTGAGGGCAAAAAAAGCTCATAAAATTGTTGTCGTCAAAGAATTGATGGTTGTTGTTTTCTCTTCTCTAGGCTTTGTTCTCACTAAGATGTCGATTTCTATGGCTAATGTGAAGATTGCATGGAAACTGCTTAATCAATATTTCCAAAAAAACAATCTAGAAAAAAGTTTTGATAATTATAGATATGCCAGTTAGTCGTATTTGCGTCACCGCATGGATGTCAGCATCAATATTCTTGAAGCAAAAACTAAGCTTGTTTTCGTAATTTTGAGCTAATTGGGTTTTTGATTCTAAGCAATATTTGTTATTTTCGTGGCAGCAGTGGATCAATGTGAGCGAGGAATGAAAATTACATTGTCTAGTTATGGAGAGGTAAAATAATAGGCAATGCACGGTCTTACATGAAAATTTTCACCTCTTTTAACTCACTTTAAAAATAAATCTCAACGAATCAATACTATAAAAACATTAGAGCCTCTCCATATGTTGACACCTAAACTTTTTTGTGTTCTAAAAAGATGACACCTCGTCAAAAAATTTAAATATGAAAAACCAATCAAAACAATACATTAATGCACATCAGTTTTTTTACTTAAATTTTTGTGAAGTTGAATATATATTATTTTTTGCCCAAAATTTTGTGAACTTGAATGTATATATTTTTGAGTAACAAGCACGAATATTTATAGAAATGGTATTATTTTAATATTTAACCCAAACTTTTTTTCCATACATTATAAAACCAAATATGGTGGGATATATATATCAAAGATTTAGACGTTTACTAGATATACGTGCGTATTCATCCAATGTAAAATTTTAGATATATAGGACATATTTTAAAATTTAAAATTAATGATAAACCCTTTACATGATATTGTAAGTATGTAAGAGTTAAAACTAATGATAATCCTTCAGTTCTCTATTTTCTAAATTATATAAAATATACATTTAAATAGCTTCATTCGAAGCGGAAAATTGGAAGATATCAAAGCAAAAAGAAGGTGAAGAAGTGGTAGAAGCCCCATAAAAACAAGACGATTCCATAGCTTCCCCCTTGGATTCATAAATCCCGACTTGTCAAATCGATGCCTTTTAGATCGACCATGGATCGGTCAATGGATTAGGGTAGAGTCATAGGAACCATATGTGACAAGAAATCTTCGGACTTCAAGGGTGTCATAGAAGCCTCTCGGCGTTACATGCTGAGATTGATATATTATTATGGGCTATGTCGTGTCTAAGAGAAAAGTGTATATCTACGATTCAAATCGAGACAGACTGTTCAGATTTGGTGGAAATGATTGAAAATCTGGTGGACTGCCTGGCTTTTTCTTTGGAATTAAATTCCTCTACCTTCTCAGAGATGTTTTTGAGAATTTTAGCATAGTTCATATTTCTCATGCGTTAAATGTATGTGCCGATTCTCTTGCAAAAAAGGCTCGAGCACGAGGCATCTTATTTTCCCATTTAAGTCAGACATAATTGGTAGAGGTTGTTCTACGGAACTACTATTTTTCTTTCAATTTTTTTGTATGAGGTGTCAGATTCTCATAACTCAATTTTTTAATGATCTGTTTCATCAAAGTTTTTGGGTAATCGATATTCGTATCACAATGTTTCTTTCTTTCTTGTAAATACACGTTCATTTATCTTTTATATTGTAAAAGTCAAACACTAATATGAAAGGCTTAATGAAACACAACTACACAAGAGCCTAAGGACCTAGCTAGATACGTCAAACATTATGTGTTTTGAGACATACAATTTATGGCAAAGATACATCTAAGAAGATGAGTGTCGGCGTATGACTTTAAATTTATAGTTGGAATGGTGTTGCCTATGTTGTGGTTGAAGGAAACACATATAGCTTTAAAAGAAAATTCTTTGTATCGCTTAAAATCAGGACGAGAAAATGTTGTACATCTTTCACGAGTCGAAATGTATGTGTTCTTGTCTTATAATCATATCAATCAGTGCCGTCCCAACAATTTTGGTGGCCTAAAGCAACAAAAAAAAATCATTTTTTATCACACAAAATTTAATTATCTTAACCAATTATTTTTAAATAGAAAACACATATTTGAATCTAAAAATTTGTAAAAAGTAGAATAAACACTTGTTACTTTATTTTTTTTTAATTAGATGACATGATTTGATAAAAGTAATTTCATAAAAGCAGATTTTTTATAAAAAAATAATTATGATTTATGAAAAGAATTTAGTTTCCTCATCAAGTCATTGTAAGCAAGGAATGTCATTATGAGCCAACAATTGCATATAACTTATTTTTTTAAAAAAATGCAAGTATGGGATTTGAACTTAAGACTCATATAGAAGATATAACTCCACACAACCAATTTGACTAGTGAAGCATCACACATGTGACCCTCAAAACTAGTATATATTTTGTGGCCTAAACCATGTGTTTCCCATGCTTTATGCAAGGGACGGACCTGATATCAATACAGAGAATAAAAACTCAATTATATGGTGAATGTTATGAACCAGCAGGATGTGGAGATGGTCTTATATACCATGTCGTCGAAATTACAAGTAAAGGTCTTCCTCTAGCTTTTTAGGCGTTTGTGAAATCAAAAGTAAATGCAAACGTTTTTGTTTTATATGGTAATCAAAAGGTTTTCAAAGTTCTAATATCTCGAATAAAATTTGTATGATATCTCAAATAAAGAAATTTTCAAGCAAAATTAAAAACATCAGTATATTTATTCTTCAAATAGAGTTGCCATAACATGAAAATCAACAAATATACAAGTAGACGTGGACCAAATTTTACTATCGCAGTAAATATTTTTGGATTAAAAGAAATAAGCTTTTTGTTCTAACATTTACAAATGACAATGATATATTTATAGTTTTATACAATATAAAATCCAAGCGTAAAGCGGATAATCATCTAGTAATACGTAATAAAAGCTAGAATGCAAATTTTCATTTAGAATGCAGCTTATCTGGATTTGTGGGCCGGCCTATTAAAATTCATTTGTCAAAGATACAGCCATGGAAATGCAAATACAGTACCAGTTGCCTAATTCTTTACTCAATCTTGTCTGCAGCCAATGAGTAGTAATTCTTAAGCAAAATTCACTTATTAAAACTTTATTTAGGTGACCTTAGGTTATTCAACTTAATGTGAAGCTTTTATCAAACCAAAATATATCTCATTATGAGTGAGTTATTAGACTTTGCGTTTCCATGGACACTGAAAGCTTAGACGTGCATCTCATTTGAAGTGGGTGCAAGAGCTTCTGTCATGGTTCCTTTGTCTGACATGTGCTTGTCTTGTCCTGAAGTGAAATGTGGACAATGAGAACAGCCTGGTGGGTAGTAAGTAGGTGGGTGGTAATATGGTACGCTTGGGGTGCAACCACCGGTTTGGCATCCAGTACCATAGCCAGGAACCGTGACTCCTGGAATCACAAAACCAGGAATCTGTGTGCCTGGAACCACTATGGGAGGGATTGTTGTCCCTGGGACAACTACTCTGGGTCCACCACTTGAGCCACGTCCTATACCGATACCAATCCCTTCGCCTGAACCACTACCTTGTCCAATGCCTTCACCAAATCCGCTACCTGGAGCTCCCGTGACAGGACCGCAATTAGGTTGGCCAGACCCGGATCCTATTCCTTCTCCAATGCCAACACCTGAACCACCACCAGAGCCAATTCCTTCTCCAAAGCCACTGCCTCCACCGGAGCCAATTCCTTCTCCAAAACCACTGCCTCCACTAGAGCCAATTCCTTCTCCAAAGCCACTGCCTCCATCGGAGCCAATTCCTTCTCCAAAGCCACTGCCTCCACTGCCATAACCAATGCCATAGCCAACACCATTGCCACTTCCATAGCCCCTACCATCACCATACCCCATAGGCTTAGCTGTGTGGTCAGGATCTTCTACTTCACTCGCCATGGTCTGCACAGGTTCACCCGACATGGACTGCACTTTATGATCAGGCTTCTCTTTGTCATCAGGCTTTTCTTTGTCGTCAGGCTTTTCTTTGTCGTCAGGCTTTTCTTTATGATCAGGTTCATCTGGTTCACCCAACATAGATTGCAGTTTATGATCAGGCTTGACTTTGTGCTCAGGCTCTTCTGGTTCACTCGACATGGACAGCAGCTTATGGTCAGGCTTGACTTTGTGCTCAGGCTCTTCTTCTGGTTCACTCGACATGGACAGCAGCTTATGGTCAGGCTTGACTTTGTGCTCAGGCTCTTCTGGTTCACTCGACATGGACTGCAGCTTATGATCAGGCTTGACTTTGTGCTCAGGCTCTTCTGGTTCACTCGACATGGACTGCAGCTTATGGTCTGGCTTGACTTTGTGCTCAGGCTCTTCTGGTTCACTCGACATGGACTGCAGCTTATGGTCAGGCTTGACTTTGTGCTCAGGTTCTACATGGAACAACTCATTATCTTGCTGGCTCAAACTAACCATCCCAGGCTTCACTCCATGGATTAGATCTAGCTTGCTTGGGTCCATCATCGGGAGATCCTTAAGAATCCTGCGTGCTAAAGTTGAACTGAAGAAGCATAGTAAGAGGACGAACCCAAAGCATTTGCCTCGGTGTCTCTGAGCCATTTTTTGTTCTTTCTAGGAAATAAGTTGATCCTGCTGTACATTTTCGAAAAAAGAATCCTTCATGGTTTTATAGGAGGTGAGACTTATACTTAAAAAAAGAATACACATCCCGTAAACGCAAAAGGCCTCGCTGAAAATACGCATGAGAAAAATCGATTCACAAACATAGCATGACAAGGCAAAGTAAGAGGCTTTTTCGATAACACAAAATGTATGTTTAGCAACTTCAACTCTTCAAGTTTCGAAACCGTTTTAGGATTATTTGCCAACAAGAAACTGCATCAACACAATCTTTGGAACAAGATGTTATTATATATATCAAAGAAAGAAAGAAAAAGAAAAAAAACTGACGACATCACTTGGGGAGATTCAGACACTATCACCATCACCTTGTGATTCTGCAGCTCTCAAACCTTCAGCCAAAGCACGTGCCCTGTTCTGGGTTTGTCTTTCTACAGCAACCATGTATAAACCTAAACAATCATATGGTTAAGAAGGTGCCTCTCAGTCGAAAGCTCTTGAGTTTGAGAAAACACAAAAAATGGTTTAAGTTCATACCGATTGCACTTCCGATTGCACAGCCCCATAGAATCCTCATTGACCATTTATCGCTGATAATTCCTCTCGACCCCATACTTTTTTCTGCAATAACCCCGTCAAAGCTAGTTTACCAGTAAAAAAACGCAAAATTGATGATTGCAAAACAGCAAAGGAACAGTTTTGGGTTGCGTCTCTGCGCTAATGGCAACACTCGAGTCCTGAAGGATTCGGAAATAAGAGGAGGAACCAAATTCGTGGGATTGCTCGAAAAGTAGATCCAGGAAGTATAGATGAGGATTAAATGAGTGAGCTTACCAGAGTTCGCCGCCGACCGAAGGTGTGAGAACCCAGAAGACAAATAATTGACGGTGGGAGGAAGAAGAAACGAAGACGGAAACAAAAGGGATACTTTGTCAATAAACAAAACAAGGAGTGCTATTTTGATAAGACTAAAACTATGGAGGACACAATAAATAAAACATAAAGGACTGCATTTACATATAGTCTCCTCAAACTATATAAATCTTCTTTTTGTTCCTTTTTGATTTTTCTCAATAATAACATCGCACATGTAAATGATCTTTATGACTCGATATTATATACTTTATCGTCTTGACAGAATAATGAAAAGAGAAATACCCTCCAAAACTAGCCCTCTAAATTTAAAATACCAAAAATAGCACAATTAATTATTTTAAAATATTTATTTACCAAAAATAAATTTAAAATAGAATTAAACATTATGTTTGGGTTCATTATTTCCAATTTAGGGTTTAGTTTTTTCCCATTAGAAAATGATAATAAGTAATTTTTATATTAAATTTGTGCTAATAATATCAAAATTGGTGTTATATTTGTGATTTTCACCCTTGGATGCTAAATTTGGGAACTTTTAGTTTTTTTTGCTATTTTGTAGAATTGCCCTAATGAAAACTTAGATTGATTTTTTTTTTTTTTTTCAATTTGGCTCTTCGATTTTCAAACTTCAACTTTCTAATTTTTTTCATTTTTTTTTTTCATATTCTTTTATATAATTATTACTCACAAAATCGTGACATGTATCGTAGTTAATTAAAACCGTGACATGTATCAAAGTAATATATAAAATTTTCAAATTTTAGTTATTTTTATTTAAATAGGCAAAATAACAAAAAAAGTTAAATGAAATTGTGTTTAAAAAAATAGAAACTAATAAAATTGAAAAAGTAAAGTAAATTATTAAATCTAATGCTAATCTAATGTAAATTATTAAAAATAAAAACTATAAAATCGGATATAAGTAAAATATCCCGCGTGATCTAATATAGTACTCTATATTACTAAATCTAAAAAAATATTAATGAGAGATATTTCATATTTGACTAAATTAAAGTAGCATTGATTTAAAATTACTGGGAAACATCTAATATATAAATATAATTATGAAACAAAATGAAAAAAAAAATTGAGAGAAATAATGTATTAAATGTTTGTTAAGTTTTCAAAGAAGAAAGAAAAAAAAAAGTTTGTCAAGTTATGGAGACCATAAAACCTTGACACTCATGCACCGAATACATCTCCGTACTCAACTGAGTGAATTTATCATCGCCGGTAAATTCTCTCTTCTTCTCCTTCTCCGGTCGATTTTACAAGTCTCCCGTCTTTCGAAAATCAAAAGAAATTCCCAGATTCAGATTCTCGATTGAATAGCCCTATCCTTTCTCTCTAAGTCTCCGGCGTCTTTTCGCCGCGGCTAAAACCTTCCTCCGACTACATCGATTTCTGCGGTTTCGGTAAAGCTAACTCTTTTCTCTTCGCATTGCTGATTTTTGGAAATGGGTTTCTCTGTGGCCTCGAAACGAGTTCGGATTGCTTTTTGTTTTCTGTATTGCTCTTATTCTTCTTTACTTGTTACGCTCACATTCTTCGCTTTGTTCTATGCGTTTCCCTTCGTCCTATTTGCGCCGTGATTATTTGATAACGAGTTCAAATCTCTGTTTTGTCACTGTGCCATTGATTTGCTTGGCTTGCTTAGGGGTAAATTTGCTGTTCGACATTTTTAATTGGATTTGTCTACTTACGTCGGAGAAATTATGCCTGCCAAGTGTTTGTTCGATGCAATTTTTGGTTAGCGCGTAGAGATTTTGAACCGAATCTATGTTGAAAATATTGTCTTTAATGGGCACCATGTTCTGCTTTAGTTCCCAGTCAAAGACGGTTATTAGGAAGATGGTTGAATCTTGTTTTTTTTTTTTTTGCGGCTTCAGATGCATTACATTTTGGTTGTAATGTAGGGAGAAATGTCAATGATTGCAAGTTCGTCTTCGCACAGTGATCCAGATTCAAGAAGCTTGCAAGTGCTTCTCGAAGCTTTTGGTTCTCGTTTTTCTCTTGATGACATAGCTACTGCTTACTGCCAAGCAAGCCAGAATGTCGATCTGGCTAGTGAGATTCTCTTTGCGATGACTGAAAAGAAGCCTCAAAGTGACCAAGTCAAAACGAATGGAGCAACCTCAATACCAACTCATGTTTATGTACCCAAGGAAGTTCGACGACAAGAGGATAGCAAACCCAAAGTATGGAGGCCGAAAAAAAATTCTGTCTCAGTTGGTACTGTTTCAAGTGTTATCGGTAAGGAGTATGTTAGAACCAGGCCTATATCAAATGCTCCCCGAGAAGCAACTAAACCAATGAAGATAGACTCAAAGGATATTCCAGAAACTGAGATATGGAGTGAAGAAATGCCAAAAAACAACAAGGCAAACATAAGCAGGGGTCCAACTGATATTGAGGAATTTATTGTTAAGATGCTCGGAGAAGGCTTTCAAGCTAGCCCAGAGGTCATTCACCAGATTCTTGGTAAGCATTCTCCACTTATTTTTCCCTTGATTATGCTTGACATCTTCTCTTCTTTAATAAAATTTATCTGCTTTTCCACCAAACTATCAGGCGTATGCGGATATGATGTGAAGAAGGTAAGCAAGTTCCCTAAGCTCTGAAAATAGTAATGTGTTTTTGTTTCTTTAGTAACATTTCGCTTTTGCATATGGCTTCTTTATCTTCATTTTAAAAAATATATGATATGTTTTTCCTTTTCTTGGCTGAATTATATTATATTCTCCCACACCTTAAAGCTCATCAGGATGACCACCAGCTTAATTATGACCTGTGACCTTTATAGTTGCATCAACTTTTTATTTGAGATACTTTGGAAAATTATTTACAATTATACCCTTGAGCTAATACTATTCGCTGACTAAAGTTGACTTTTCATTCCTACTGTCTCCTCTAATTTTGTTCACTTGATTGTTAGTGGTATCTCTATAATTCTTGGCATATGGCTCCTGTGAGAATTTCATAGACCGTGCCTTTGTATCTTTGTGCTGTAACTTCTTCTTTTGCCATCCAATTTATATTCTTAATTATACTGCAGAGTACGGAGAAGCTGCTTGACTTGTCTGATACTAAGAAGCATGCTGATGTTGGAATTTCCAATGAAGTTGTGAGCTTTTGTTATGACTTTCAGTTTGGTCGTTGTTATAGAATAACCTCTTCTTCTAAATCTGACTCTGGTTGGTTACTTTGTTTGTTCCCCTTTTCTTACAGATGTCAAAAGTTGATCCTCAAAGACAGAGATCTACGTCCTGCAACCAAGTGGAACTGCAAGAATTTTCTCAGAGGTACGCTTTTTCTAGTCAATCTTTGTACAAAATCCTTCCCTTGGCAATCTTTTTTATCTTTTTTCTCTTCAAATTTCTCTCTGTGATGATGCAGTGATGGAGCAAGAACCTTAACAGGCTCACAGGAAGGAGGCAAGAACAATACTGGTCTTGAAAAGGAAGTCTTAGAAGCTTTGTTCTCAGGTGCGGAAAGATACGAGGAAGTACCAAAAATAACTCGACGATTTGGAGAAAGGAGAGCAAGAGTTCCTGGTCGTCCTGTTTTTAAACCTCTGGAAGACCCTTTCCAAGAGAGAGTAGTTACTGTGAAACAATCGTCACATACATCCAAAGAAGGTAACCGTGTCAGAGTCTTACATGTACGTTTATTCGAGTTTATTCTCTCATTTCTCAAGAGTACGCTAAAGTATCTATGTTACTCCTTTGATAGATGAAGATGACGAAAATGAATATAAGGCACATCGTGAAGCAGTACACGAGTATTTGCAGGAGATGAAAAAATATTACGGAGCTGTAAGTATTTGAGATAATGAGGATTCATTTACACGAAACACCATTATGTGTTTTCAATGGCTATGTGATGCCATGATGTGATGGTTGCATAACTAAAACATCCTCCTCTTTGGCAGGCTGTAGAAGCATTCTCCAAAGGAGAAACCGAGCGAGCACACAGACTCGTGGAGAAGGTACAATTTGGAAAGAAATTTATGGTTGAAAGTGATCAGTGTCTTTATTGTGTTCTATATAATAACTATTTGATATCTTCCACAATACATAGGGGCACTTTTGCGGACAAAAAGCTCGAGAAGCAGATGACAAATCCATAGCAAAGATGCTTGAAGTCAAGTCAGTTAATTTCACAACCATTTATGTTCAGTCTTCTACTGTAATTTTCTGCTATATACTCCATTGGCAAGAAGAGTTGAGAAAAGTCAAAACCATTCTTATAGGAAAGACGATGATTCGACTTACAAGGAAGACGAAGTAGTGACAGTGAATGTGAATGAACACGAACCAAGGGAAGCTCTTCGTCTTCTCAAGCTCCAACTTAAGAACTTCTCCGGCATTCCATGTAAGGGTTTAAATCCCTCTCTAAACCTTTTTTTTGGTTCTAACAGAAACGAATCTAATCTGTTTGTATTCTATTTATGATTCAGCTATCAAGTACCTCAGAGTCAAATTGGGTGACAACAAGGAAGATTCCAAATGCAAACGAAGGGTAACTATCTTTACTCATTTATCTTCTTCATCTCTGAATAGAACTTGAATTGCTTCGGTTTACTTTGTTTTCTTAGCATACTGCAATGGCAAAGCTGCTGGAGGGAGAATCCATTGCTTGGTCTGAAGAAGATAATGGACTCGTAATGATGATTCGTGTTGATGACATTGACCCCAAGAATTTGAATTTTGCCAAGAGATAAAAACACCATTGGTTCGTAAGTTGAAACCTTTTGCGTCATTCTATTATAATTTTGACTGTACTGTTTGAGACAGTCACGATTCGTTATGTAACCAAACAAAGAGGTATTTTGGCAGAAATATAATTTTTGGTTTCGGAATCGAAGAATCATCAAGCCATTTGACATTACAATATGCTTAGAATGTTTTGAGAGATGAAAGATTCCATTTTTTTAAACCATATAAACCGGCCAAACAAAGAAGAAACAAAACTTATACAGTATGGATCTATCAGTGGGTAAGTCTCTGAACCTCTTCCTCGTGATTGCTATCTAAAGTTTCAAGCAGAAGAGGCGGCGCATGCTGAGCGTTCCCTTGGTTCTCCTCTGAGTCTTGACAGAAGGAGAGAATGATTGTGTCTATCGACATCTCAACCACCGCAAAGAAAAGTGTGGCCACAATATACCCCAAAGCCCAACATGCCTGTGCATAGAGAGAGAGAGTCAAAATCAAACGTATCCAAGCTCAAAAAACCATCTTTCTTTGTATATACAATGAGAGGGAAAAGAGAAGTTTTTTTACCAAAACCGGTAATAGCGGGGAGGAGACTTTGTTGTGAGAAGAACGATACTTGTGCGAATCCAACATCAGAAAACCAAAGAGAGCACTGAAGAGACTCACACAAAGCTTCCCCAGAAACAATATAACATCTCCTATTACATTAACCTTGCCTATCCTCATAATGTTGTTTATGATCAGCTCTGTCGCGATTGCAGACGATTTGCAGAAGCTTTTCCCTGTTATAGCAATCTGAAGAGACACAGAAAGACCGCAATCTATCAAGAAATGGTTAAAGAAATGGTTTTATTTTTATTTTTCTGTTACCATTATGTAGGCATTGCGGTTAACAGACTTGATGGTCCACTCAACGCTTTTGAGACAACCACGTGAAGTGTAATGCCCCATTCTCCAAAACCAGTGATCGGGTGTGGTCCCGTTTACTTTTGTTCTACGACGAATTGCTTCGAGAATAAACCGAACAGACTCCACAAAAGAGACAATGAGAGAACCAAGAGCCACAGATCCTAAGTTGTAGCGTGCAAGCCGCTTCATTGAGGCGAAAACAGGAAGAAAAGGTATCTCTGGCTGCATTGTTCAGCATAAAATCCCAATCAATATGTAATAACAATGGACAGTTTCATATATATACTCAGAAATGTTAGCTTACCGATGCTTCCCCTTGAGCCCAATAATAGGAAGCTACAGAGCCAGCAATCACTGTCGCTGAAGATGCAACGAAGAACTGTGTGGCCCAATAGCAACCAAATAGATGGAAGAATATGGCAATGGTGATGTGAGGAGTGTAACGTATGCTGTAACCACAGCAATGGTCACAATTCACTTTCTTTAACACGAGATCATACGCGCAACAGTTAGTGTTATTGCAGTTGTTCTGAACAACTTGACCAGAACTGAATAGATGGAGAGCCGCCGATAACCAGAACATATAGAATATCGCAAGCATCGCGTATGGTATAACCGGGAAAATAATCAGCGCTTGCACTTCTCCTATTACTTTAGCAGCTACCTGGATTTCACATGTATAAACAACAAAATGACATTTCTAGCAAAAGCCAAACTAGTAACCCAAGTACTAAGAAACTAATACTCACCTTGAGGACTGATGTTGCCATAAGAATTCGGCGGATGATGGCGATTGAAGTGAGGATAGCAACAGCTGAGATAAAGGTCATCAGAATGGCGACTCCACGGACATGAGTCAGCTCCTGGGAACAAACAATGCAAATAGGCCTTGAACTTTGGGACTAATAGTCTCATTTAATGAACTTGAAAGTAACGTAGCGCAGAAAATGTTAACTTACTCGACCATACACATGAAAGTAAGGGTCATGCTCACCGATAATAGGTGTTACAGCATCATTCCCAATCCATCCAGCTACAGACGATAAAGATGGAATAAGCATATTGTAACCATATGACTTGAGACACAGAGAAAGACAGTGGAAATTTGATTTTCTTAAACCAACCTTTTAAATAATAGAAGATCGTCACCGATATTAAAAGCATGTTGAAAAGGACAACAGTTATCCAGGGCATGGCGGCAACAAAATGCCGAATCAGGAGAAGCCAAACAATGGATAGAAACAGCGGGACAAGGCCTCCACAAACAATCAATACTGGCCATGCCTTGCCAATATCAGCCACATAACGCTGCGATTGAACAACCAACAAACGCTTAGAACATTCTTCAAAATCCTCATTTTCCAAGAACAAGTTGAAAGTAGAGTTTACATGTCAAGAGAGAAGAGGATCATTCTCTAACCTTTAGAACCGAAGCCCGAGAATTCATTGACCTTCGGATCGATTTGTCTATGATCATGTCCTCTTGAATATTCACACCACCCATCTGCTGCCAGTGGCGCAGGGATGAATTTGAAGCACGAGCAATGTATTGGCAGCTCCAATAAACTACAGAATCAAAGAACAAATCTTGTTACAAACCGGTAATAGAAAGAGAAAAAAAAGGAGAGACTAAGCTTTTATGCATATATAATGCACTCTTACCGTTCACACTAGGGAATATTACAGGGTAACAAGGACCCTGAAGCTGAAGAGATGAATTCCTCATTTCTGGAGTAAGAAACTCAAAGTAATCGTAATTCCTGTCGATCCAATCATTCATCTTGAGACGAATCTCGCCGTCAGGATAATCACAGACCCAGTTGAGAGTATCATCTGAAGGTGCAGGACAATCCAAGAGACAAATAGTCCTAGCATTGACCAATTTGAGCTCCCCATCTTTCAAACCACTTTCATAAACTTGGTTAGGGTTTAACCAATATCTAAGCTCAAGTTGAGTAAGGTCACGGTGATGATGCTTGCTACCACACACATTCCCTTCATAGTCCAATCCATATGTGAGTCTGCAAAACAAGTCATAACCACTCGCGATTTAGATTAACAGAACAGAATTCACGGAACAATCAGCGCAAATGGATAATGAAGAAAGGTTTTAAGCTTTTCACAGTCAAGTTTATGCATATACCAAATCTTTCCCAAAGAACGGCTAGAAGAAGAAGAAGAAAATCTACTTTACCCCACGAATAGTACTACAACGATACAAACTTCGGTATATAATATAAGGCAAAATAAGCTGAGATTAGCTAAACATGGAGGAAGAATCGATAACTCCATTTGAGGTTTTAGGAGGAAACAGACGAAAGAAATGACGAAGCTTTGTCCAAAGAGATTTCGAGCAAAATCCATGGAATCTTTACCTTAATGGGTTTCCTTGGTTGAAACCAAAGCTGGAATTAACAATCATTGAAACCCAAAAGGCAATGAAGATGACGAGAAACGTAATATCTCTGCACTTTCTGTTGTGCTTGATGATCCCATCATTTGGAGCACTCCCATCACTTGAAGTATATCTTCCAATCACAGCTCCCAATGGTCCTCTCATCTTTACCACAGCTCTGTCTCTTCTCTTCACTGTCTGAAAACAAAAACAAAAAAAAACCCTCGAGACCAAAAAAATAAGGAATTTCGGAGAGAACAACACAGAGAGACCTTTACTAAAGAAAGAGTGTCTTCTCTCTCTCTCTGTGTGTTCATTTTTCAAGAAGAGTGTGAAAGCATTGGAAGGGTATTAATGTCTTTTAGATTGTATTTGTGTGTTTATTAAAAGTGGTTTTCTTTTTGGTAAAAGATAAAATTAAATGGTTCTGTTCAATCTATCATCCGTGGAACATGAAAAGAATCGATGTCTGGTTCTGATGGGCTTTGAGGGTTTTTGACCATTTTTAATTACTTCCTTAATATATTTACCCATTTTTTTAATCTTTGTTCTTCTGCTTTTTTTGTTAGATTTAAAACAAACTTTTTTGTTCTTATTCCACTGTGCGATCTGCAACTGTAACGCCATTCATTTGATTAAAAATTGAGCTTTTTAGTTGATTATATTGTTGAAACATGAATAAAAAAGAACCATTGTTATGTGTATAATTAAGTTGATCGATGGGCAAAAGGTTAAAGCTATATAAATTTGTTTTTCATATAATTAGTAAAAGAGAAACACTATATATCAATCTGATGATAAAATAACAGAATGTGGTTAAACATTCATAACTATGAGAATTTTTTGGTAATTACTTTCATATTAAAATCACAGAAAGCTTAAAATGGGAGGAAAATTAACAAAAGGTTGGTTTTACTGATTTTTAAGTATAACAATAATTATTATTTACTATTTTGTATTTGAAAAATCAACTCTTCGAGAATAGAGAAAAAAAAGTAGCAGAAAAAGCATGGGCCAGCTCTTTGTTTTTTCCAATTTTTTATATATTTATGTTTGTGTATAATTTGTTTTTGTTTTTTTTTGGAACAGAAACATATCATATATTCATATCCCATTACATGCTCTTCTAAATTGTTATTGTAAAGCTCTGATAAGTGTACATTTATAAATGAAATTTGTTGTATTAAATTTGGAAACCAATTAAAAATGTTATTTCCAATAATATAGATTCAGCAAAACTCTTTTAACCTTTCGAGTAATGCTCATACATAAATGAGTAAGCATGGAATTATATAGTAATAAATTTAAACAAAGGAACATTGCCCCAAAAAAAACAAGGGCAACGTTCATAAATAAGCAAAGACTTGAAAATTAGCCCCATAAACAAAGAAGAGATTAAGAGAAAGCAAGACGGCATCGTTTTATCAGAGGAATTGGCCTCGAGAAGAGAAGGTTTGGCCGAACCACCAAGAAGAAGGGACAACGTTTAAAAAAGTAATCGTTTTGCGGTCAAGAAGAGTAACTCTGAAGGAGAGTCTCTGTCCCCGGAGATCGCCGGAGCTCTGCCAGTTGGCACCCCAATTACGAGTCATCTGAAGCCAACTCTTTCCCCTTGACCCTCTCACTGCAACCGCTTTCACCGCGCCGCTACCGCCAACGTTTGACAGTATTACCATATTGAAGTTCCCTTGACCTCTCATCGTGAACCTTACTCCTCCTCTTCTTTTGCATCCCACCCTATATGTATAGTTGTAATCAATAAACAAAATTAGTAATCAATTTTTGAACCTAACAAAAAAGACAAAATTTTAAGATATTTGCATATATATATATTACAAGATGCAACAAATTTTATTTTTATGTATAGGTTGATCCCAAAAAAAAAAAAAAAAGTGACAAAGGTATTAAAATGTTCCATTTTTTTTTGTCAACTATTTAAATGTTCTATTAAACAACATTTTTGCTAGATATGTTACCGGCGGTAGAAGACGGGGACGATGCCTTCGTTGCCGCGACGGGCGATGCGGAAGAAAGCGGGCATGGACATGTCAAAGTGGTGGCGAGGGAGATTGCACCAACCTCCATTATTGTTCGACGGACAGAAGTTTGTAGCCGTCACCGTCACGGCGGCTCCTTGGAGACACCACTTAGGATCCGCCCAATAGTCGCACCTCACTTGGTAGCAACCACCGCATGACTCCCCGCTTCTGAATAACGCACCGCTTAGCGCCGCCGTGTGGGCTCCGAATCCGGCGTGGTACGGATTGTCATATCCACAAGCTCCTCCTATAAACAAATTATTTTTACAAATTAAATTTACTATGTACAAAAACTAAAGTAACAAACAAAAGTATTTGAATGGAGTTTTTACCAAGTGAAGCAGGGCTATCATTAACACCATAAAATGTTGCATGAGCCCTAATCCAACCATTAGAACACATCCCCACACTTAACGTACAAACCAAGAGAATAACCGTTGCCAAACATTTCACCTGCATTTCCCTATGTATATTTTTTTAGTATAATATTTTTCTTGATGAAACAAATTAAGAGAGATCGAAGGGAAAGGTTTTAGTTCACAAGTGATTGTTTGAAGGAGAAGGAAGCCTTTTGGACTCGTTTTATAAGGATCATCAGTTTAGAATTAACGCGTTTTTGTCGGTGATTATTTACGACTTATTTCACTTACATGCACCGTAATCTCATGCATGTGTTCGTTATCTTTCTTAGTTGGACCCTTATTTTTTTATTACTCATGAAAATTCTCTAATAATTGAATATAGGTCTAAACGCAGGACACATAATATATATATATATATATATATTTTTTTTTTATAACCCGGGTATCCCAGGCCGTAGCCCAGACTACATCAGTTGTTCGGGTTCAGGTGGCAAGCTTATTTCAGCCAGTCCCCCCTGAACCCTGTAAACCGGTGGCAAGCTTATTTCAGCCAGTCCCCCCAACTGAAGAAATCTCGGAGGCCACAACACCATGTGAATAGTTGTGGTGGCCACATGCCTATGTTGTTGTTTCCAAGGTTCGAACTCAGGTGGATAAGCCTTTAATCTCGATCTGTTTTGTTTTTCTCCTTAAAAGTATAAGAAAGCTTAGTGTCATACAGTTAGGTTTGCTTATTGGTGAAGTGGTTTAGATAGCATTGATATGCCTTTACAACAAAACAAAAAACATGCATTGATGTGTTCGTAGCTCCAAAGTATGTAACAACATTAGTTTTTAAGGAGAATTTTCATGAGTAATACTAATATTTGAATACTACAAGATACAAGTATATATGGTTAGCACTATATATACAGTATTTTAGAAAATGGTAATGCCTTTATCTGACAGTAACTAACATTTGGTTCGGATTTTCGAATAAGAGGAAAAGCTTGTGTTACAGAAAAAGATTCATTTTCGAGATCTAGATGTATATATTTAGTTCAGGATTCATTTTCATGTGTTGATTATTCATTGCTACTTGCTATCAGAGTTTTGAGATCTAACTGTATATATATTTGAAATGATATCTTCCTACGTATTAGTCTATTGCTTTATTTAATGCGAGTTCGCGAAAAAACTCATTTGTGGATGACCTGTGTTATCCGAGATTAGATGTGGGTGGGTATCCCGATTAAAACAAACGCGTTTTCTCATTACCGTTTACTATATACATGTCATGGCACATAGTATACACTTCCATAATTGGGTTAACGATCGAACACATATAATATGGACGTAGATCCGCGTGGCATTACTACTATATATGTCCTATGCAGTACACAGAATCAAAAAGTACGGAAGCCTACATACTCAACAGCATTATATATGTATGCTTAGGAAGAACAGGAACAATTGCATGTGGTTCCACGTGGAGTTGTGCTTCTCGTCCTCTCCTTTAATGGCGTCGGTGGAGTATTTTTTTGTTTTTTGATTAAGACACAAAGTGGGCCCACGAAAACATAATAGTCAAAAGAGACCTTACATACAACAGAGAAAGATATTATATGGTGGCTGAGCGAGTGACAAAAGAGTCGAATTTGTTTTGTTTACTCGAGCACGAATCTTTCTATAGTTTTCTCCAATGTCTCTCTAGGCACAGCTCCGATGATACTGTCTTTCTTCTCACCGTCTTTGAATATGATCACGGTCGGAACGCTGCGTATCCCGTAACGGTTGGCTGTGTTTGGGCTCTCGTCGGTGTTGATTTTGTAGAATTTGAACTTGCCTGCGAAATCCTTGGCCAGTTGGTCGACTATGGGGTGGATCATACGGCACGGTCCACACCATGGTGCCCAAAACTCAACCAATACCGGGACATCTGATTCGAGAACCCGTGTTTGCCATTCTGAATCAGACAGGTTTGGTACTGCACATCATACAAGTACAGGTTAGAGAGAGAGAGAGCTGCTCTGTGCCAATACTTCATTTGCATCACCCATGGAACTACCACATGCTAGAAGGAAGCAATCAAGATTCTTATCACAGGAGGAACTTTGCTTTGAAGTTGAATCCTCAAACGAGAACGGCCCACAATATATATGTTTTAAGGTTCAGAGAATATAACAGAGAAGAATCGAAACTAAAAACTATCCTCAATGATATATATATAGCTTGTAAGAATCCAAGTTTTAGGAATTATATAAATCGCACACAATTTGAATTTGATGCTCCTTCCTTACTAAATTGGATAACCTAACAGTTACAGATTCACCATACCAGACTATGATTATGATCATTTCACACACAATCAGAAGTGTATACCTTCGACGGCGGCAGTGGTGTCCTGAGCCTCACAGGCGATTCTTCCACCGCGAGCGAATCGGGATCTGCGATTCGGCACCGACTGAGTCACCAAACTCCGGGAAGCCTTCAAACCACTGAACTCGAGAAACCTGGCGGTAGAAATCCGGCGTACAGAAATCGACGGAACCGGTGAAGCAGATGAAATCGAGGCCGCCGCGATAGGCAGAGAAAACACGCGGGTAACGGTGACGGAATCAAGCAACGACGCCATTGAAGCAGCTGATTTGAGTGGTAGAGAGATGTTTGCTTCTTCTTTTTTGGCTCTGCTGATTTGACTGACCCAGAGAGAGCACACACAAAGACGATGTGGATACGATTTTATTCTCATTCTTCCTTCTATAATACCATAACGGCGCCGTTTACTCTAACCATCAATTTTGTTTCACAAAAGAAAAGACCAACTATTTTCAAAACCGATTCCGGTTACCAATCCCGGTTTTAGCCATGACGTATAATAATGGCCCATGACGTAAAATGAACTAAAATGTTAAATTTGAACTAAATATGTAATGTATCATGACTATTTTACTCTTTCACGTATGTTAGTAACTTTTATGAAATCATGTATATAGGAAATACAGTTTCATCTTTGAGCTCATCTTCTCTCTCTCTCTTGTTCATGAGTTTGTTACGAGCTTGTTTTGGTATTAGAGCTTCACGATCGATTGAAATTATTTGATTCTTCCACTTATTTGTTTTCATTCGATTTCTCTTTGTGGTTGTGTTCATCTATTGCTTCATCGTTCTCGCGATACTCCAATCTGTCTTTTTCATTCTTTTTCCTTTATCTAATTGCGATCGATTCTCGTTTTCATTCATCAATTCAACGCAATCTCTTGAGAGGAATTTCTATCACAATCTCTTGATAATGCATTTTCTTAAACAACTATGGATGTATCAAAACATTTAGTATCAAATTATGTTTCAATTTTTTTCTCTAAAATTTCAATTATACGCATTTTTCAAGTGCCAAGAGTTAAAATTATGAAAGACCTCAACAACCTGTCACAATCTAGACTACGAAACAAACCCTCGATACTAAAACCTTAGAGAAGGAAAAAGTAAGTTTCAGTGACATAAACACTAGAGAAGAAAATAATACATGACGTTATCAGCTGAAACAGTTGTGTTTTAGTCTTTAGCATAGTTCCAAAGAAGTAGACTCAAAATGAATTGAGACAGTAAACGGCAAGACAACAAGATGATGAGTCGTATCTTCACGAATTATATAACATCCATTTGATTAAAAATACGAATATATTCCTCTCGAAATGGTTACAAATTTCACCTAAATTCAGTGAGGAAAAAAAAGCTAGATAACAAATCTATTAGATATTCTTAACAGTCCAACGATTTTTTTCCCTTTTTTCTGTATTTTGTCACCAAATTTCATATAACATTGATAATAATCAAAAGCAGATTTGATCATAAGAAAAGGAATCTGAATGAAAAAGCTATAATGAAATGAGACAAACAAGAAGAATCCGTCATTTTAAAAACGAGAACCTTTCTTTCATCAAGAAGGTTTACTTATGATTAAGCCATTAACCTCAAGGGAAAAAGAAAGAAAAACAGAATTGTGAGGTCTTTTACTTCTTCTTCTTCATTGTAGACTTGTCGTCGTCCTCCTCATCGTCTTCGTCGGTATCATCAAACTCGTCATCGTCGTCCATATCAATATCATCAAAGTCTTCCTCATCAAAATCTGAATCCTCCTCCGAATCGTTGCCCTCGTTGTTCACCACTCCCTTTCCCTGACCCGCCTCCATTTTCCCTCTTCTCTCCGAAACGGCCTCCTGCTGGATGAAGCCGACACGAAAACCGGATTGCATAACCGGGAATGTCTCAGAGAAAACCGGAAATTGGCTAGCCGGCGTCTGGTTCAATCGAAGCAGAGACCGAATGGCCGGTCCAGTGTTCTGCACTGCCTCCGTGAGAATGGCCGTACGTGAACGGAAGAGTAGACTCGCCGCTGATTTCCCGTCGCGGATGAGTAATCTCGCCGCCGATGATGAAGCTGAAGCCATATTTGATCGTCGTGTCGTGTGGGACTGCGAGTTTCCAGATCAAGGACGGCTAAATATACAGAGAGGGAAGGGGTTTAGGGTTTTAAGTAGAGTACACGTGGATGGTCCGATGAGGCAGATCCAGACAATTCTTTTGCGTAGGCTGCCACGTATACATTCACGTATCTCCTGATTTCTAGATTTTTAGTTTAGATCTTCTGTTCAAGTACAAGAGCAGGTTCACATCTTTTGTCTTCGGCTTTAAAATCAAAACCGAACTTTTTCCTCGCCTTATCTATGAAAAGGTTGGTCTGAAAACTGAGCTTCAAATTTAATAATAATCTGATAAAAGCAACTGTACATGTGAGAGTGGCTTCTCTCAGCTCTCTCAATAGCGTCATAAGACTTATGTCATATATTAAGGGGAAAAAAGAAGAAAAAAGAATATAAGAAAGGTTTAAACTAACTCCTCTGTTCTGGTTATTCAGAGATTAAGGAAAAGAAGAACAAAAAAATATGAAGCAATGGAGCTCAACTTGAAGAAACGCTGCCTCTTGATCTGTTACTGTTGCTGCTTTCTGCAACGTTAGTCTCTGAGGGTTTGTCTTCTTTTTCCGGTTCGAGACCAAGGACACCTAGAAGAATAAACTCCTTCAACAGAAGCGTCTCCACAAAGCTAGCCACATCTGTCCTAAACTTCTTAGAGCTGCTCTCGCTACTCTCTTCTACATCTTCAGCAACTACTTCCTTCACCATAGATCCCACTGGAGCTCCGTTTCTATAAGCATTACACGCCTTCAACACGTCGTGAGCACAGCTGAAGAAATGCCCATACGAAAAGTCTTCAAAATACTGCATTCAAAAAACACCAAAATAATCTCAGGGTTTTAGTCAAAGGTCTTTAAAGGACAGCGTGTTTTTTTTTATGTTACCTTGGGTGGTCTCCTCATGTTGTAAACCATCGTCTTCAAAGAAAGTAAGAATGTATTTTCGCTGTAATCTTTAGACATCTTCTCGCCCAGTGGAGAACCCGCTGTCCTCTCGTATCCTGGCTCGTTGAAGTAAGGTTTTTCATTCAAGATTAGACCTTGGATTGAGACAAGAACCTGTAACATTGTAGAATTGTTGGGGATCCACTTCTCCCTCTGGCTACCAGACCAAGTGCCGAGAAGACTCAGACACACTTTCCCACAATTGTACAGATTCGGGTTGATTCTTAGCCCACCAGATTGGTAATGAACAACCTTTGTAATACCAAAAAGAAGAAGAAAAACGGAATTTCACAATAAAAAAAAAAAGAGAAGACTTTGGGAGACAACAAAAACTCACTTTGAGACAGTTCGATTGACTTACCGGTGGCACAGAAGGGTATGTATCCGGAAAGAAGATATCGAAAAAGAACAGACCGTCATGGTAGGGAGTTCCATTGGCTCCAATAATTACAGCCCTCAAAAGATCCATCCTAGATTCATAAGCTCTGACAAAAATCATCTCTGTTGCAAGAAAAAGAAAAAAAAAATGTAAGGAAGTTGCTAATATCAAGCCACGAAATTGATGTCCAAGACAAAGCGTATATTACCTGGCAAATCATTCTCAAGAATTCTCCATTCTTCTTGGATCCTTTTAGCCCAATCCTTTGAATGCTGATAAGACAAAGAAATCGTCAGTACTTGAAAAATAAAAGAAATATCTCATAATGATATGATAAACTCATGCTCATCTGGTCGCTACCTGTTTCGAAGTTGTTCCCATAGAAGCATAATGGTGATCCTCAAAATCTTCGACAATGTCAAATCTTTTGAAAAACAAATAAATCCCAAGATAATCCTCCATATTTCTCTTAACTCTGGAAGAATCCGGAGCTGAAATAACATCTTCCACTCTAGGCCGAGAACTAACAAAACCTGTATAACCGGATGGGTTTTTTGGTCCCGGAAGCGATAAACCAGAAGGACCTGGAGCAGGAACCGGAGCATCCCCCATCACGGTATCGGGAGTCTGAGGCTGAAAATAATACACAGGTTTTGCAGTCTTATTTTTCTGTGGCAATGCATAAGCAGAGGATGGTATGACTCCTTGAGAGCTGTGCGGTAAAGCATTCCATGGTTGAGCGACAGGAGTTGGCATATATGAATGTTGATATTGGATTCCACTTATTTTCGTTGCCTTCTTGGGACTGCTGTTGGGAGATTCTGGGTTAATCCCATGTTCGGCACGAGAAGATTTGCTGCTTCCACTTGATTTAGCTGTTTCCTTGTCAGCCGAATTTGGAAACCAATCCATTGACACCTCCACACCAGTTGGGATATCCTTAGAATCAAAAAGGTCTTGATACATGGAGTAATTATCAGTCTCAGGCTCCTGCTCCTCGTCCATGTCATAGCCATATTGATCAGAATAGTCATCGTCGTCTTCGTAGATCAAAGAATCTGGGTCTAGCAAACCATTTGATATTGGAGAGGATCCAGGATAAGACTCAATGTTATTCGTTGTGCCATAAGAATCACTAGCAGATCCCTAGAGTAATAAATTTAAAAATGTCTGTTTAGCTGTGAAAGAATTAGCACACTCATAGATAGTAGGGAAAAACCAAACACTTACCTCAAATTGCTCATCGTAAGAAAGGGATCCCAATTGTATAGCCTTCCCTTTGTTCTTCTTATTATTAACATTGTCGTTATTATCAAGAACACCACCGTTTTGCATTTCATATCGCTCCACATCATTCACTTCTTGAGTGGCGGCCTACAAGATAATGATACCACAAGAAATATCGAGTAAGATAACATTGTAATATCCAATTGAATAGCAAAGCATTTGACCACAGAAGAAGGAGAGATTTGTTCAATGATATATAAGAAGTCGAAGAGGCATGACAAAACAGATATTCAAAGTAAACAAAAACTCAGCTTTCCAATGCATCACAACATAGAGCAATCAACAAAACGAGAATGGACACTAACTACTATTCACACAATAGAAAACGCTAAACAGAGAAGAAAACGAATAGTCACACACACAAAAAACCTACATAGACTTGATGTCACATTACACAATCAAAGAAGTCAATAACAACTTAGTAAACCCGACAGATACAGAACACGAACAGCCAATTACAGTTTCTAGTGACCAGAACATGAAACGACAAAAAGAGATCACCGAGAGAAAAACCCAAAAAAAAAAAGTACGGCGAATAAAAGATAAAAGAGGGCTCACTAAACCCTTAAATCAACAAAGCCCCCCCAAACGCCGAGAAACCCAGATGATGTGATCACCCAGAGAGAATACACAATTCCCCAGATCAATTTAACTTCGTGAATTGGGTAAATCAGTGAATTTGGAGGGTAGAGTTAAACAGAATTACCATCTAGAGAACCCAGATAAAATTCAATTTTGATCATTAACCTTATTTGCCGTTAGAGTTGTCGAGCAAGAAGCGACAGGAGGTGCGATCTCGGGCTCCATTCAACGATCCCTACTAGATAGAATAATTCAATTTCCCTCTTTGTCAAGCCAGACAAGCGGAAAGCGAGATAATTCTACTCCAACTTAGAGAAGAAGAAGAAGAAGAAGAAGGAAGTAGAAGAAATCGATCAGAGCAAGGAAAAAAAAAAGGAGAGAGCTTTTGGGTCTTTCACCTTGGCGCCGTATTATATACCAACACAAGTGAGATTGCGCAAAGGCTCTCAAAGTCTCGACACTTACAAAAAGTTAAAACCAATTCCCTTCTCTCTCTCCCGATTTATTCCTAATCTTAATAAGTAAACAAAAGTTACAAAACAAAAAAACCTAATTAAAAACATTTTGAAGCGATAATTAAATGAGATATTTGTGCGGGTTATCAGTTTATTCTAAAACATTTTTTAAGATTTTCTAACGGATTATAATATTTTCTAAAATGTGTTATATTAAGTAATATTTTTTGTACTGTATATGCGTTAACTTTACGGTTGTACTTCAATATTATGCGCCTCAACAATATACAATACACAGAATAATAAAAATCAAAAATAAAATTGTCATTTTGCATGAGAAAGTATTTTTTTAACTAATTTGAAAGTATTACAATACTGTTGAAACTTGAATAAATTGATTTATTGCGCAAATATCTCTTAAAACCCCTTTTGAAAGTGATAATTAATAGAGATTTTCCAATTGTGCGTTTCCTTTTTTTATTCAACAAGTCAATACGGAAAGGAAAGTCTACGAAGATGGGCCCCAGTTTTAATCTAACGGTTTGGATCTCATTATACATCGACATCGTAATATCAACGGTCATGGTAACGGTTGTAGCATAGTCTGTTGCTGTAGTGGAAACGAACCGACCTTACACAACACGGTGGGTAACTTCGACCAGGGCTTAGGAATTTAGAGCCGTAGGATATGAGAATAAACAGGTCATGGTAACGGTTCGATTTCTTTCGATTTTGTCCTTCGGGCTGCTAATGCCGAGGCTGACTCGATTGCAAAAGGAGCTTCCTTGAACCTTTAAGTTTTTAATTAAGTTTAAAGTTTGACCAAAAAAAAAAACAGGTTTTGGGTTAATCCAACGGATGAGTTCTCTTTTATCCGTATTTTTTTCCCAGTAACAGAACAAATCATAGCAAATCAAATGAAAAGATATATAATAAAAACCTTGGGAAGAAATCATAATCTAGACACATGAAAATAAACTATAATTAAATTATTATTTGTAAGATATAAAGTACGAGACACGAAACGAAACAAGAAAAAAAAAAGAACAAAATCATTATATATTTATTAATAAAACATATTAAATTAATTCTTGCTATTTAAACGAAGCAAGAACAGTAAATGATCATAAATTGATAATGCCGCTAATAGATAAGTTGTGACAAGTAATAAAACATATTAATTAAATTAATAATATTTATGTTAGTGTGACATGTCATTTTTTAATTGTTTATTTTTTAGATTTCATTTTATGTGTGTTATATTTTTTTTAAAAGAGATTTTGATCAAAAAGAAAGAAAAAGCAAATTACTCTTTGATTTCCTTAAATAAACAAATTAGACGAAGATGCTGTAAAACAGAAGAAACAACAAAACATTTATTATTTGAATGTGATTATGCTCAGGCAACATGGAGAGCATCCGGGATCCCAAATCCAATATTCTATGATACAAATGCGACTTTTGAAGCAAAGCTAATAGCATGTCTTTCCTGCACCACGTCTTCTCTACACAGTCAGTATAGACACCTACCTTTGTGGATCTTATGGCGATTGTGGAAGAGCCGAAACATTCTTCTGTTTCAAAAACAACACATACCATGGGGAAAAAATCTGGAATATGCTCGACGAGAAGCTATTGAATGGATGAATTCTGAAGATTATATAAATCTCAACAGAAGCGGAACCAATACAGTTCCTGGCAACGTTACTCACACAAATCAAGGTTGGAAACCACCACAGGAAGAATGGTTAAAATGCAACTATGATGGTTCTTATTATGATCCTACCATTCCCGGAAAAGCAGGATGGATAATTCGAGATACAAGGAGCTTCTATCTCGGATCAGGACAAGCTCGTGGCCGTGTTGTTCATAATGCACTTGAAGGAGAGTTACAAGCATTACTTATGGCTATGCAACATTGCTGGAGTAAAGGTTATCGCAAAATTGAATTTGAAGGAGACAATAAAACTGTGATAGCATTATTGAATGGTTCAAAACAGATCTTTGGACTATATAACTGGATCCGGGAGGTACGTCAATGGCAACAGCGTTTTGAAGACACAAGATTCACATGGATTAACCGAAATTGCAATAAACCGGCAGATATTTTAGCAAAGCAAAATATTCCATTAAATCAAGATTTTCATTATCATAATTTTATTCCTCGTGTAATTCTTACTGCTTTTCATAATGACTCTGTATCCTTTATTAATTAATAAATATTTAGATGTTAAAAAAAAAAAGAAAAAAACTTACATGCGTAGATGAATAAATATTTTCAAAAATAAATTTAGTTGAAAAGACATGAACGTTGAATGGACGCGATTGTTAGTAAAAAAGCATGAACATTTGTAATAAACATATATTCGTGAAAAGTTACAAAACAAAAAACTATAACAACAAGATGCAACGCATTTACATTTATAAAAAAANTACGGGGGCTTTTGAAAGGAAATTGGGCCTAAATGGATTATTTTCACTACCAATATTATCTAGCAACGAGTAGTAGCCACTGATGAGGCTCGTTTATTAGGAAGCCCATGACCGAATGAATAGTGGAATTTTTATTTATCAAAAATAAACATGAGATGGTCTATTAAGAGGCTTTCTCATCTAGTTGAGAATAATAAATTGTGATTGTTTTATTTTATTTAATTTGCCACTGGATTTTCTGCCACTAACTTTACCCACATAAGTTGATATACTTGAAGGGTACAAATATACATGCTGATATTTTTAAAGTTAAAGAATCAATTAATAAAAGTCGAAAGTGACAAAAAGTCAGAAACCCATTATTTTCCTCGCTGAATAATAATATTGATCGGGAAAGTAAAGGAGTAACCTTTGAAAAATTATAGGTTAGAATGACTTAAACTATATTATTATTTCTGATTTGAACTTAAGACCATTAAGATAAACCGACCTAAATTCTTCTAATGATTGAATTTGAGCAATATCGGAAAAAGTTGAATTAGTAGTCAATAAAAGGTATAGAGCACCGAGCACCATATTCAGACCATGTCCTTTTAGAATAGAGACGATGAATTTTGCAAAGTTTAAAATTACGCCGAATTTCCTAACTATTATAAATTTACTAATTTTGGAAAAACTTTTTTTTTTGTAAATATATATTATATTGAAACTTAACTTAATTGAGGAAAAAAATATTTTTTCGTCTTTTCAGAGGAAATCTCCTATAAAATAGGTAAAAACATGAAAGTCCAAAAAACATGATGGAGAGGTGTTTTTCGATAGTTCTCCGATGCCCAAATTAAAAAACATATAAAAAATATCACAAAATGATGAATCGGAGAACGGAAAGAGTGATCGGAAAACAAGGGGAAAGAAGATGCATATCGGGCCCGAAAGAAAATGGTGGATCCGCGGTGTGCTTTGAAATGTGGGCTATTTGAGATTTAAAAAAAAAAGAGTTTGGAGAGTAAGATCTTCACGACTTAAGAACAGCTGTGAAGGTGATCTAAAAATGGTCGGAAGAAAGATTGTGAGTCTCGGAAAGAAGGAGAATTAAGTGATTTGAAGTGGCACACATATCTTACAACAATCTATAGGAAAATATGAGAAAATGTGTGAATCCCTTTTTTCGTTGGAGAATGGGTGATATTTATAAAGTTGTACCTGACTCGGGTTAATATGTCGGGTTGTTGGGTCGGATATATCGTTAAATGGGTCTTGTACTTATAATGTGTCTGTCTTCTTACCTATTTTATTTGGCAGTTTGCGTCTGCTACTCAACCAAGCCTTGATGTGCCACTATCTTTCTCATTGTACGGCTTTGAAAGCAACGGATTAGGCGCGGTATGGGCATCTCTCATACTGTTGCACTTTTCTACGCTCAGAATGTTATCATTTTCACCTATCAGATATGAACATAAAACATTAATTGCATGATTCCTAAGTTGTTAGAAGCATGGATATGGGTTTGAATGTATTTTGGAGGATACCATAAATCTCCTTCATATGGACTTTCGAATTGATCGATTTGAGAAGCTTTTGAAAGTGAGAGACCACCATCAAATTATCTATTTTCAGATGATCTTAGACCTGCTTGAGTGCCGAAAAAATCATACACTTGTTTTAAAAATTACTGTTCACGTGGACGTCACTATTTTGTGTGTTGAAACAAAAAAAACTTAAATTGTCACCTATGATTTTAGTATTACTATTTTTGAATATTTCATCTAGAAAATTTAATATGTTTAAAAAAAAGTAGAGAAATTCTACTTATTAATTTCAATTCCAACTACATAAGATAAACTGATATAGCTTTTTGTATAACGTTTTCTTTAAAATGTATCAAAACATTGCTTGATTTGGGTAAAACAGAACATAGCTGGAGAATTTCTTTTATGTAAGCCATAGGCATTAGTTATAACTGGTATTTCAGATAAATATTAAAATAACTGAAAAAATTGATAGCGAGATAAACTGAAATGAATAAAAATGTCACTGGATAATTATTAAACGCTGAAAAGTTAGTTTAAATAGATTGATCACGTTTTATTTTTTTAATTATAATTTTAACACACTAATTATATATAACGGAATCACTTTTCAAAAATATGAAAACATAAAAATTTGATAAATAATATAAATAGTAAAAAATAACGGAATCATGTTTTCAAAACGTTATAAAGTTTGAAAGTTTCACAATTACGAGATTGCTGCAGTGCTCGACGGTTCAGCAAGTTGTAAATAATGCAAGATTTTGCGGTAAACTAGTTGTAACTAATGCAAGATTTTAAAAAGAAAATTAATTTCAATTAAATATTCCAAATTTGTTAAACCAAAAAAGAATAGTTGTCATGGATAATACCAAAAAAAAAAAAAAAAAAGAAATGGAGGAATAATGGAATATATAGTAGAGTGAAATGGACACGAGAGGTTGGCAACGAAAGGTCTCTCTTTTCCGTAAACCAAAAAGATTCGGCTGTCACAGAGTTTGCAGAGATTCTCCACTCTCTATCCATCTATAAATTACATATTGAAGTCTGATTACAAAGCAGAACAAGAACTCAAACCACCTTCAAAGCTTTTTTTCAAAACCCAATCATGTCGGACAAGTGCGGAAGCTGCGACTGTGCTGACAAGACCCAGTGTGTGTAAGTCTCTTCTGTTTCTGTTTCACGACCTTCGGTTTTTTTGTCTGGGTCGAAATGCCCCAACAGACTAAAACCTCTGTTTCTGATCCATTATGTTATTTGACTTTGTTGATGGAAATTTCTAAACTTTCTTGGTGATCTTGATGCGCGATCGATGTTTACAACTTTAATCTTCATGTTCTGACCTATGCTTTCTCTTTCTGTAACTGCAGGAAGAAGAGTACAAGTTACACCTTCGACATCGTCGAGACTCAAGAGAGGTAATAATAGGTGATGGTTATGGTTATGGTGGTGGTTATGGTGATGATGATTTTGATTTGTTTTGCAGCTACAAGGAGGCCATGTTCATGGACGTTGGTTCAGAAGAGAACAATGGAGGTTGCAAGTGCAAGTGCGGCTCTACCTGCAGCTGCGACAACTGCACTTGCTACCCCAATTAAAAAAGCTCCTACCATACTCTAAAAAGTAATATGAATAAAAATTTATGTGAGCTCATCTATTAAGCTTATATGACTCTTAGTATGGTGTGATGTAATGGGTTATGCCCTTTATCCTCTAATACATCATATTATCTATTAGTAACATCTTCTTTCTCTTCCCTATACAAACTAACACTACAAGTAGGAATTGCAAGATAATTGAAAAAGATTGTTGTCTCTTTGGACTTTTTATTTTCAACCACAACAAAATGGGATTTTGTATCCAAATACAAATCCTCATGACGAATCAATCTCCTGTTTTTAATAGCCTAAAAAATTTGAAGGCAATGAACCTTCTCATTACATTTTGATCCAGCAAATTACGTATTTAAGAAAAAACATTTCAGACGTTGAAACCTTCAGCTCGGAGACACATTTTATGAGCTTCGATCCATTTAGTGCAAGCCGATTCACCATGCTCGACGATGCACTCATCTCTCAGCTTCTTGGTATCAGGGCAAGCACAACATATCCTCTTCTTTGGTTTTGTATCTGCCGAAGCAGCAGCCTTGCTTGGCTCTGAAATGGGTGGAGGAATCAAGCCGTTTTTCTCTGGTTGATGACTCATCCTGTCAAGATAATGCAGACAACAAGGACGAACACGGTCAGAATATGAACATGGTAATGAACAAGAGGCATAAAAAAAGGGAACATTGAGTAGAGTGTCTTCCACATCTATATGTTTTTTTTTATGTAACAAAAAAAGATCTATATGTTACCCCCCAAGAAGTTTTAACACATACAAAAAAAAACTAAACTAGACAATAATAAACACATTGATAATTCACAATTCCCTAAACCCTCGCATATGCTCATTATTGAACACAAACAAAAATCGAAGTTGTTACATTCATAAGTTCTCCAAAACCAAGCTAAGATCGAAATTAAGGGCTTAGCTTCTGATCACAAATCAATGGCTTAAATTATTCAAAGTGATTGTCAAAATTACAGATTTTTCTGTTCATTTTATATGCGCAAAAACCCATCTGAAAATTGGATGAGATAATTGATTATTTTACACTTGGCAAGAACGACATCGAGAAACAAATCTAATAATAAAAATAAAATAAAACATCACACGAAACTTAAAACCCTGAATCCCAAAACCCTGAACCTCAAATCACGATATCTCATCCATAAGATAACAACAACACCAAAATCATAAACCAATTTCGGTAACAATTCAAATCAACAAGCATGCAAGCAAATTTAATCCAGGAAATAACCAGAAACAATATAATAAAAAAACGGTGAAAATGGTTCCTTTTTTTGGGGGTTAATTAAATGTTTTCTCTACCCTTTGCAGCACCTAACAATTCTTGATACATGATTTCACAGAAATGGAGAAGAAGAAAAAACAAATAACCTTGGAATGGAATGGAATGGATTTACAGAGGAAGAAAAAAACCAGTGAAAGTCTCGGCGACGGTATGAAATGACAGGAAAGAAGACCTTCTGGCCAACAAGGTTTAGTCAAAGTAAAGCCACCAAATTAGAAATTTTGATTAAAACGTTATAATTACAATGGGCCCCACGTTCTTGGTCTTATAATGGGCCAGGCCCATCTGTTATAACGTTAGAAAGTACAATCGTAATGAAGAAAGTGTCGTACCACTAATGGCGGCGATGCGACGGCGAAGGTGGTGGCTCTGCCGTAATTAACCGGTGTGATGTTGTCTTCACTGATTCCTCTGAAACTTCCATCTCGGATGCAAACTCATCTTTGGTATATATTACCAAACGAAGTGAAGAGCGAATCTCTACCAAAACACTACTCTGAGCTTTTGTCACCATCCGAGAAAGATAAAGTCCTTGGGATGCAAAGTGATGAGCTTAACAAGAAGAGCGTTTTGCTTGCTCGTACCTTGTGGAGAGTGACAGTAAATGTTCCGGTTGGTATTGATGTTGAAGACAAGACAAGGAAGATGAAACACGATGTGTTAGCACTTGCAAAGAGATTTTTTTACTCATCTGAAGAAGTCAACTTTTTGTCAACTATAGCAGACACTGAGGCTCAGCGAAAGGAGTTTAATTAAGCTATGGACTCTCATATGTGAAAGCATTAGGAAAAGGCATTCTCTGCTTCACCTTTTAATACCTTTACAATCATCCAAGCTGGAGCAAAAGAAAGCTACAATCTTTGCGAGGCAGGGGAGAGAATTGGAGAATGGAAGTTTAGGCTTCTGGAATTGGCTGCTTCGTCTCATGAGATGATGATGCTAATGGAGTTGAAGCTCTTATGACTGTGAATGATTGCATTGTCCACAGAACCATCCCATTCGTAGAAGATGAACTTATCTCCGATTGGAAACTGCTCTAGTTTGGATGTGATTTAGTCACACTTTCCTTGACAAAATGTTGAAACACTTATTAAAAACCTAACTTGGTAGTTTCACAAATAAGAATCACACAACAAATTATTTACACAAACTTACAATACGAGAGAGATCCCAGAATGTGCTTTCAGATGAAACCAATACATCTGATGTTTTCAAAGTTTAAAAAAAATAATACAAATTTCATTGAAAATTCCTCTATTTCAAATATAAAATCACATTTTTCACATTCACACTTGATCTTCTGAAAACCGACAATGGTTTTGATCTAAAGATTTCACTTTCCCCCAAAAGCTACTTGATCTCCGCTTTCTATCAAAGCCCTCATCTTTATCATCAGCTGCACACAACTTTAAGAAGAAGAAGAAGAAGAAAAAACATCAATCATACTTCTCTCTCCATGTATAAACGAGGAAGAAAACCCAAGAGACAGCCAAAGCAATATCCCCAAGGGCTTGCTTGGGGCATTCAAAGGCAAGATCTTCAATCTTCCACTCAAACATAACTCTCCATAGAGCCATAAGGACATAGAGAATCACCGAGCCTGCGGCGAAGAAGCTATGGAAGTCTCTATCTTTAACAAACGACACCATGAAAAGTACCAAACCTATTGCAAAGAGAAGCAAACCCGAGAATGATTGAGAAATCTGGATGAGTAGCTCGTCGTGAGGTGTTGATCCTTTGAGCTTGTTTGCTATGTCGCTACCATGCCCAAAGATCGAAGCTTTCTCTGTGTAGAACATCATCAGGGTTCCACTTGTAAGTGCGATAATCGAATGGAGTATACAGATTACGCGGAAGAGATGTGAATTCATCGGATGGATCAATGAACCTGTGGAGATTTTCACAAAAGATGGCCTGAAGAATATCGAGAGAAAAAAAGTCAAAAACAGAAACCCAATTTGTTTATTCAAACTTGAAAGACACAGATGAAACTAGAAGATTGGATCTTTCAATAGGGAAGAGAGAAGGGTCACTTGCTTATGAAAAGGAAGAGGAAACTGTGATGGGTTTGAGCTTTGCAGGAAAATCAATGGAGGAATGATATGGTTTCTGGGAGAGAGATTATCTGATTCAGGGATTTGAATCTGATAGATTCCACAGTAGGGGAACTTGTTTTATGATAAACCCTAATTTTGTCTTGATGCAAAAGAAGTTTTTTGACTTGATCTCGGCCCTCTTTTGGCAGCTTCTTTTTTGTTCAACAGAAAATTCAAACCCACCGTTTAAAGATTGCTTTCCGATTATAAATGGGAGATTATATAGCTAAAAGAATTGTCAAATAAACATTTAGACAATAGAATAAAAGTATTTCAGCAATAATGTGATTTTAAATTTTGTAGGGGTTAAACATGAAAAGTATAGTAACATCTTCGAGCAATAAAATATCATTTATCAAAAGAAACAAGGAAATCTCGTTGATTGATCATTGAGAACAATGACTTTAACGAATCCATCAACATCACAAATGGATAACAAAACCAACACTGTTCTACTTAACTATAGGTTTGTCCTCTAACGCCACCAACGATCTGATAACGCCTGGAGGAATACTATTAGCAAGAGCCCCAAGTTCCAATAAAGTAAGAGTCTTGTCCTTCAATAAGCTCTGCAATTTCTTCGATTCAAACTCCAGTTTCTTTTCATCTACAACAGTAACAACAAGTAGACCCTTTTCCCATGAGACTAGCACATTAATCTTTAAGAAAGTAGCAAAACCTTAGAGCAGACAAACCTTTCTCTAGCATTGTATGCACGGCATGAAACGGTACTGCAGCAAAAAGGTCAGCTCCTGGGAGAATCATCCATGTGGGTTCACTAGAGTCATGGGATCCACATGTCGAGCAAACTTCTTGGACCAAAGGTTTCGTTGAGCTCCCATGGGTATCCTTCATCATAGAATCGAAAGGAGAAGGAACGCTAGTCTTTGTTGTCCGAGCTTTCTTCCTAAGTGCTGTAAGAGCCTCTCGGTTCGCATTCCTCTCCCTGTCATTCTCCACCATCTACATATTACAAACTCCATTTGGTTAAAACCCAGTTGATTTCTCGCAAGACAAATTTCAGAACTCCCAAGATTGTTTATTGTGCTCCTCACAAATCAATATGAAATTACGAAGCAATGAATATTTCCAACAAGATGCTACCCAACAGATTTTGGAGTACCTGATATCGAGCTAGTAGACACTGATCACCTTCGGCTTCATTTTTTTCCAATAGTTCAACATACTTCTTTGGATCCAACTCCATATTTGTCAAACAGATTCCGACAATCAACAAGTCTCGGAACAGCTAAAACAACATACATACAATTTAATGCCTTACGCCCTCACAAAACAACTGCTGATCAAATAAAGCATTCTTGTTTGAAGAGGAAAATGGAAAAGATTTTTGATTAGGAGTATAGTCAATTTTCCTAATCTTGATAGACGCTATTGGATGCTTGTGTGGTTAAGCTCAATTTTCAAATCTAAGACTCTCATTAGACCCACCTCTCTTAGCCACTAAATGTTTTTGTTGTGTGTACCAGCATCATCCCAAAACCTTTACTACCGTTTCAACTTTGATTCTATGAAGAAAAATAATCTTTCATCTGTTCAAGACACACTCTTAAAGATCTATATTGTACCCCCAAGAAGTTTCAACACATGAAAAAAAAAACACTAAACAATGATAATTCACAGTTCCCTAAACGGCTAAACCCTCGCATATGCTCATTATTGAACACAAACAAAAATCGAAGTTACATAACTTCTCCAAAACTAAGCTAAGATCGAAATTAAGGGCTGCAGACATCTACCACAAGTCCACAACTTCTGATCATGAATCAATGGCTTAAATTATTCAAAGTGATTGTTAATTTACAGATTTTTCTATTGATTTTATATGCGCAAAAACTCATCTGAAAACTAGATGAGATAATTGATTATTTTACACTTATCAAGACGAAATCGAGAAAAAAAACACCACACGAAACTTAAAACCCTGAATCCCAAAACCCTGAACCTCAAATCACGATATCTCATCCATAAGATAACAACAACACCAAAATCATAACCTTGGAATAGAATGGATTTACAGAGGAAGAAAAAACCGGTGAAAGTCTCGGCGACAAGAAGCGCCGGTGATGATGCGATTCCCGCTCCGGATTCGGAAGAGGCAACGGAATCGCAATGGAATCAAAAGTGGAGTTTGGAAACGCAATGAAAACGCACGATTCGAGTTGGAAGCACGAAAATGTCATGTGAAGAAGACGAAAACGTGGTCACGTGCTCTCATTGGGCTTTTAAGTTGTTTTATGGCCCAATTGTTTATCCACTTTAGCGGCTAGGTTATAATTTTTTTTTATTTTTTTTGCATATTATTCAATTATTTATTTAATAGAATAATACTTTTTCTGTTTCACAGAAAGTGTCGTTTTAGAGATCATTTTTTGTTTCACAAATATTGTCGTTCTATATTTTCAATGCAATTTTCAACTAATTCTCTAAATTTCCCTTTACCCAAAGCTAGTAACTTTTGTAATTAAATCATTTTGAATTAATCATAAGTATATTAAATATAGATATATTAGTAAAATTATAAAATTTCTTAATATGTGTGAAATGTGTCAAAATGACACTTTTTGTGAAACAGAGGGAGTAATAAGTGGTATCGTAAACTTCAAAACAAAAAAATGGAGTTACAATATTTAAATTATGTTTTTTGTTGTTTATAAACGTTTTTAAATATAATTTTATGTTTGGTATTTCATATTATATATATATATATACTTCCAACATGTACCGCTTCCTAAAATCGTTTAAAAACACGATTTTCACTTTTAAACGGTTCCGCTTCTGTGTATCCGTCTCTCATTCCATGCACCTGGTTATAAATTTGATTAAAATGTTATTATAATTACAATCGGCCTCGCGCCTTGGTCTATCATAGGCCAGGCTCATCTGTCATAACTTGTAAAAGTAAATCGTAATGAAGAAAGTGTCATACCACTAATGGCGGCGAAGGTGTTGCTTCAGCATTTCATTTGCCATATACAATAACAGGCATCGAATCAATCTATGGACTTTGGTCTATAATGGGTCAGGTCCAATAGTTATACCTTTTCATAGAAGTGGTGACGTTTTTAGCCAAATGATTCAAGAAAGGCTCACTGTTGATATGGAGTGTTTCTTCTTATCCTTTTTTCTACTTCACCTCTTTCTCAGTCTCTTAATCTTAAGTAGGTTTTCAATCTACTTCTATATTTCGTTTCTGTGTCATTAGACCATCTGACATATGTCTCACAAAAATATATATATATTTTTTTTATTAAATAAGTAAATTACAAAAAAAAAAAAAAATTGGACCAATGAGACGTTGACACATCATCACCCATGGTTTCAATGTGTGTCTCACACGAGACACAGTCTCACTCTCTCTCCTTCTCTCTTTCTTGCTTTTTTATTTTTTTATTGTGAAACATAGGTGAGACACCCACTGATGTGGGTGCTCTTAAAGTACCGCGGTGTTTTACATGTGTAATAAAATAGTGTACTTGTTTTTATTAAAGATGATTAAAACAGAGTAAATTTTTGCATCCACGAGAGGATAATAATAAATGTTGTCAATGTCTAATAGATTTATTACACACGAGCCATTAATTATTCACAATGTTTTCGGATAGAAAGGGGACAAGAAATCGTGATAGTATGTATACTACTACTGTAGCCATCAACAGGATAAAGATTTGTTCATTGAAAGATATCTGGTGGGTCTAAATTCACATTCTGGCGGCTTGTGTAAACGCGTCCACTTGGCTTAATTTATTTGACCATTTTCGAATGATTTTGTTTCTTTCGATTTGAATATTCAAACTCGATGGCTTACGTTAACTCTTATATAAACACATTATCAGCCTGAAATCTTTCATCATCAATCTTCTTCCACTCCAATCCCAAAACAAAACAAAAAAACACAATGCAGATTCACAAACTCTGTTTTCTTGCTCTGTTCTTAGCTCACGCAGCTTTCGCCGTCAAGTTCAACTTCAACAG
The DNA here is from genome assembly GCA_002933935.1 of Eutrema yunnanense. Classification (NCBI taxonomy): domain Eukaryota; kingdom Viridiplantae; phylum Streptophyta; class Magnoliopsida; order Brassicales; family Brassicaceae; genus Eutrema; species Eutrema yunnanense. The sequence goes on along the minus strand of PKML01043799.1, from coordinate 9,463 downwards.
CTTCGATGGCAGCAACTTGGCATTCCTCGGGGACGCAGAGCTTGGTGCTTCCTCCGATGGCGTAGGCCGATCCGGAGCTTTATCCATGACCCGAGACGAAAACCCATTCTCTCACGGTCAAGGTCTCTACATCAATCCAATCCCTTTCAAGCCTTCAAACGATTCTTCTCCTTACTCATTCCAAACCTCTTTCACTTTCTCCATCACTCCTCGAACCAAACCAAACTCCGGTCAAGGCCTCGCCTTCATCATCGTCCCAACCGCCGATAACTCCGGCGCTTCGGGCGGTGGATTCCTCGGAATCCTCAACAAAACCAACAATGGCAAGCCAGAAAACCACATCTTCGCTGTCGAATTCGACACTTTCCAGAACGAAGAGTTCCAAGACATTAGTGGTAATCATGTTGGATTAAACATCAACTCCATGACTTCAAATGTCGCTGAGAAAGCTGGTTATTGGGTTCAGACAACAGTCGGGAAAAGGAAAGTTTGGTCCTTTAAAGATGTGAATCTGAGCAGTGGAGAGAGGTTTAAGGCTTGGGTTGAGTTCAGAAACAGAGACTCCAGGATCACGATAACGCTCGCGCCTGAAAACGTCAAGAAACCGAAGAGACCTTTGATCCAAGGTCCGAGAGAGCTCAATGATGTTCTTCTTCAAAACATGTACGCCGGTTTTGCTGGTGCCATGGGCCGTGGCGTTGAGCGTCACGACATTTGGAGCTGGTCCTTCGAAAACGCCGCCAATTAAACCGGTTTGGCTAGGTCTCGTTTCCTTTATTTATGCTAAATAAACCGGAGTGAATAATTAACGGTTTAAATAAATAAATAAATAAGCCAAATCTGTGGCTTACTCCGATCCGTATTGTATTTTCATATTTGTATTCAGAGATTGATAATAAAAGAAACTTTGTTTTCACGTTCATGTATTTATTATATAACTGAATTTACTTGACCCACACGATGTCACAAGGTATGGTAAGAGATCGATTTAAGCTGTCAATCAAGATAAAATACTGCCAAAATGCCCTAGTTTAAACTCCGAAAAAGGTTTTGTTTTTATCTTTCTTACTATTTTAAGTAATTTTAGATGTCGTAATATTGTACACGTGGTGGATAAATCTATTTATTGATTGAAGATGACAAACAGAGCAATCCACGTAGTGAATACGGTTTGTATATACTATAAATGGAGAATAATACAAATATTTTTTCCCATGCAAAATACTACACACGTGGAATGTCTTAGACGTGAATAAAAAAAATGTTTCATCAAGAAAGGGGGGCAAGCAATACATAATGGAATCAATTATTATTCGAATTCAGTCATCAAGAAATTTGTTAGTTTTTTACAATTTCCCAATCGAATGAGATAAACCACGTTCACTGAAAACAGTAGGTCCATTTTGTCAGCAACGCACGCACTTGGCGTTATAAAATTGACGACTGGATTGAATTTTTTTTCCTTCTCTTTGGCTCTTTGAATATTCAAGCTCGATGTCTCGCTCTTGCACAATGCAAATTTTACAAAACTCTGTTTTCTTGCTATGTTCCTCTTTCACACGACCACTTCTTCTGCCGAGTTCAACAGCTAAGCCGGTCCGGTTTGGTTATTGTCTAGAGAGTGGTAAGTGATAACCGGAGCCAAATCTTTATTTATTAGTTTAATTAATACTATGTAAAAGCCAAATGTGTGTATTTTTTTATTAATTGGGTCTCGACTTTCGAGCATTACATTATTTAAACTTTAAAGATTCACTCCTCTTGAAAGAATCTGGTCTTTTGTGTATTTTTATAAGAAACTCACTTATAATACCCAGAAAGAGTTGCCGTTTTGCTGGGAAGAAAGGAAGAACCCTAAAAACAAAAAATGTTTCTTTATTCCAGAGCAAAAGTTTGAAGATTTGACCCCCCAATGTTTGCCGATATTTATACGTTTGGCCCAATTAAATGTTTTTTCCTATTACGTTCTGTGATTTGTGAGGCCGAGGATTAACCACGTTGCTTGCGTGTAAAGAGAGGTGGGGGATTATCAAAATCGTAAGGAAAAAACACAACTGAACTGAGAGATATATTATATAAAAATAAAAGAACGACTCGACAGTGAATCGTTTCTTTCAGCAGTCGTATTTGTTTTTATTTTAAAAGGCCGAGACTTTATGAGGCTGAGAGAGAGAGGCTGCTTCTGCTTTTTTCGATAAAAATTTGTGTTTGGTGCTGTTGTTGTGTGGTTCTGTTTTAATATCGAAAAGATCATTTCTGGGTGGCATCTCAGGTTCTTCTTATCTTCTCCTTCTCACCAAGCTTAACAAGTTTTGCGGTTAAGAAGCTTCCTTCCTTTGTTGGCTGTTCATATGATCAAAGATTGCATTTTTCTTGATTATTTATATCTTTTGGGTGTTTTTCTCAAATGGGTCTCTTAAGTTCTTGAGTTTTATTTCGTTTCTAGCGTAGGGATTATTCTTGTGTGGGATGGGATCAATCTAAAAGGGGCTTTACATTCTGAGTGTCTTAAGTTGTTGGCGAATGTGTGACTTGTGATTAACCATCTTAAGCAATGAGCTGTTGAATCCGAAATGGTTCCAGTTAGAGTTGGGAATCCAGAGAAGTCATCGGTTACTTGTTGGTTTCTGTTCATTAGCTTTTGGTGGATGATAAATGGAAGGTTCTTCAAACTCCAACTATAGGGGATTCAATACCTCTGGTGTTTCTGACAGGAACACTAACTTCTTACCCGTTGAGAGAACCACAGCTCGTTCGAAGCCTTCCTCTCATGTTGATGAGTATGTCAGAAGCTTGTTTGGTACTAGTACACACAAATCCTGCGAAGAAGATTCTTTAGGGATTGACCCTTTTGTTAGATCCTTGGAATGGGGTGATGTTAGCCTGAGACAGTGGCTGGATAAACCAGAACGATCTGTGGATGTCTTTGAGTGCTTGCACGTTTTCAGACAAATCGTCGAGATTGTGAATGCGGCTCACTCTCAAGGCATTGCTGTTCATAATGTCAGGCCATCTTGTTTCGTCATGTCTTCGTTTAACCATGTTTCGTTCATTGAATCCGCTTCTTGTTCGGACTCTGGCTCCGATTCCTTGGAGGATGGTCCAATTAGCCAGAAGGAAATTGGTAGCTCGAGAAGAGAGGATGCTGTATCGAAAGCTGTTTCAATAGAAGAGAAAGGAACCTATAATAAGATCTTGGAGAGACAAATCGAGAAACTAGAGGAAGAAAAGAAGCAACCTTTTCCGATGAAACATATATTAGCAATGGAGACAAGTTGGTATACAAGCCCTGAAGAGGATTTTGGTTCTCCAAGTACTTGTGCTTCAGATGTTTACCGTCTTGGCGTTCTTCTTTTCGAGGTTTGTGATAAGGAAATTAACATTGTTTTTAACAAATTATTAGCTGCTTTTGGATTCAAAGTCTCTGTTTTTTTTTTGTTGGTGTTGGGTGTTTTATTTTCTTGAAAAGGTGATTAGATGAAACTTAGTCCCTTTGCAGCTATTCTGCCTTGTGCCTTCAAGAGAAGAGAAGTCAAGAACTATGTCTAGTTTAAGACATCGCGTACTTCCGCCGCAGATATTGCTCAAATGTCCAAAAGAAGCTTCTTTCTGCTTGTGGTTACTGCATCCCGAGCCAAGTTGTCGACCATCAATGAGGTTTATTTTGGTTTAGTTCATGTTCTTTGTCTGTGCATTGTTAGTCTCTGTCATCTTTTACCAAATGGAATTAATGGAGAAGTTGTCTTAATGGTGCAGTGACTTGCTACAAAGTGAGTTTATAACGGAACCAAGAGATAATTTGGAAGAACGTGAAGCAGCAATAGAGCTTAGGGATAGAATTGAGGAACAGGAGTCGTTACTCGAGTTCTTGTTACTGATTCAACAGAGAAAGCAGGAATCTGCATATAGATTGCGGGATACGGTTTCACTTCTTTCTTCCGACATAGAGCAAGTTGTAAAGAGACAATTGATTTTGAAGAAAAAGGGAAGCTCATACTCTGATTTTAGTAAAGATGATCATCAATCTGCCTCTGGTCAGCAGCCATTGATGAGCTTCCCGGCAAACGAAGAGCCTTCTACATTGTTGGCATCAAGAAAACGGTTTAGAAAAGTGATTCCGCCAGTGGACACCGATGTTGAAGTTGATGAAGAGAGTCAAGGAAGCACACTTCTTGAAAGCTCCCGGTTGATGAGAAATTTCAAGAAACTAGAAACTGTCTACTTTCTGACAAGGCGCAGGCAAATGAAAGCTGCTGCTTTGGGGAAATCATTAACTAGACATTCGCCGTTAAGTAGTGAAAATGGAAGAGGTTCAATGATTGTCTCAGAGAAAAGCTCAGTAAGCAACCCGGCAGCATCCAAAGATTTCTACACTAATGATTCGAAAAAAGGCGGGTGGATAGATCCATTCCTTGAGGGTTTGTGCAGATATTTATCATTCAGTAAGCTTAGAGTGAAAGCAGATTTAAAACAAGGTGATTTGTTGAACTCTTCTAACCTCGTTTGCGCCCTTGCATTTGACCGAGATGGAGAGTTTTTCGCAACTGCGGGTGTCAACAAGAAAATCAAGATATTCGAATGTAATTCCATTGTAAACAATAACCGGGACATTCACTATCCAGTTGTGGAATTGGCTAGCCGGTCAAAGCTAAGTAGTGTATGTTGGAACAGCTACATAAAGAGTCAAATTGCTTCAAGTAACTTTGAAGGCGTGGTTCAGGTTAGTTTTAGATTCCGCTTATCGTTGTTGTTAAAAACTTCCAATTTCATGAAATCAGTTTGGCATACATTTGTGGGTTTAGATATGGGATGTTGCAAGAAGCCAGTTGGTCACAGAGATGAAAGAGCACAAGAAGCGAGTATGGTCCATCGATATTTCATCAGCAGACCCCACTTTGCTGGCTAGCGGAAGCGATGATGGAACCGTTAAGCTATGGAGTATCAATCAGGCAATTCTAATTTGAAATGTCGGCTATTGAAAACTGAAACTAATTTCTCCGAAATTGCAACAGACATTTTAATCCTCAGGATGTATGATTTAAGAGTTTTTTTATCCTAAAACGTTTTCAGGGAGTTAGCATTGGAACCATCAAGACAAAGGCTAATGTTTGCTGTGTCCAGTTTCCATCAGACTCCGGGCGGTCTTTAGCATTCGGTTCTGCAGATCACAAAGTGTATTACTACGATCTTAGGAATTCCAAGATTCCTCTTTGCACAATGCTTGGTCATAGTAAGACAGTGAGTTATGTCAAGTTTGTAGATTCATCCACTCTTGTGTCTTCTTCTACTGATAACACGATGAAGCTTTGGGATTTATCGATGTCTGCTTCTGGAGTCAACGAAACCCCTCTTCACTCATTTGCTGGACACACTAATTTAAAGGTAAAACATTCTCAAGGAATCTGCTTCAATTCTCGTTTTCTGATGTTTAATGTTCTTCCGATGTGTTGCAGAACTTTGTTGGATTATCGGTCTCTGATGGGTATATAGCTACAGGCTCAGAGACTAACGAGGTAGAAGGGTTGGTCAAAAAGGAATCTTTTTAATGTCTCTTAAAAACTTGATTAACTGAGCTTCTTCTTGTTGTGGATCCATGACAGGTTTTCGTGTACCACAAGGCATTCCCAATGCCAGTGATGTCGTACATGTTCACCAACACTGACTCTGCGTCTGGTCTCGAGGTGGACGATGCCTCACAGTTCATATCTTCGATCTGCTGGCGAGGACAGTCGTCTACATTAGTCGCAGCTAACTCCAATGGCAACATCAAGATTCTGGAGATGATGGCTTGATAGCCTCTGTGGCTTGAGAGCCTCTGAGGGACAAAAGCGTAATTTCAGAAGTCTCTTGTTCTTCTTGGCGAGAGATCTGTTGTGTTGGAGTACTATAGGGTAAACAATTGTTACCAAAAGAATAGGAAAAGTGGAAACATTGTGTATAGAATTTCATTGAAAAAAAAAGGAGGATACAAATATTGGAACTTGGTATTTGTATACTATGTTATACTTGGAACATCTCAATTAAAAAGATTATAATTTTTATTTAGTTTGTGAATCTGAGGGAGATGAACAAGAACAGACTAATCCGAGACCAGTAGGTGACGTGGGACACTAGGCATCTACTTAATCAAAACAATGTCTAAGAGTCTTTCTAAACCAAACTAAAGCTCTCTGCAACTGCAAGATTCTCTGAAACCCTATATGTATACATATATATTATATATATCGTAAGAACAGTGTCACTCTCCCTGAATTCGATTCCCAGCCCCCAAAATGAATCCTTTTTTTCCCTTCCAAAATTCGATCTATTTACACTGACTAACTCCTGTTTTGGCCTCGTCGACTAACCTGGTCACAAGTCCCTGAAACCTCTGAGCTCCAGTACTAGGCTTAATCTTAGCCACATCACCGACCTGGGAGCACTTTGGTTTCCCACTGCACCACCCACCAGGAGTAAATCCATCTTTATCATTGCTCCGTCTAAGCAAGTCCTTATCGATCACATCGAGCACTTCGTCGTCTCTTCTGAATTTTCTTGCAAATGCAGCACCGCTCGATATCATCTGCATCGTGTCGTTAAGTGACAACACGTGTGGGTGCTGCTGCGGCGGATTGTCCCAGGAGATGTAGTGAAGGTCATGGTTTACTGCAGTTTTTGAGAACTCGGGCACATTGCAGATTACAGTTTGGAAGTAACCTTCAGGGGATGAAACGAAATTGGTGTAATACATTAGGAGGGTTCGTGGTAAATTGTCCCATCCCCATATGCAATACTCTACAAACGAACGTGATAGAGCCATCCAAGCAGATCCTGTGACAACAACAACTGAAAAATTTAGCTTTATTGGGTGATTTAATCCTATGGATTTATATCAGCAAGAAAAAAGTTTCAAGCTTTGATGCGGTAGAAGATATCTAAAGCAACAACGAGGAAAACTTTCAATCTTTAATGCGGGGGAAGAGTTTTGATCCTATGTCTACAGCAACAATGGAGCTTCAAACACAGTTTAGAGGACTGACCAGTGAATAACTTAAACGCAGTTGGCAAATTTCGACGAGGTGTGACCCAGTATATATCTGATTTGTTCAACAAGTAGAGTCCAGGATCAATCATTAATGGCATTGCTCGCTTCTCCCTTCACAAGAAAACAAGAAATCAGTACACAGCAAAAGATTCCACTAAAGAAGAAACTCAAGAACGCGAAAAAGCTTACTCTTTCCAACCAAGCTCACTTGTGTGTTCGATAAAGTTGAGGTTGCGGTCCAGTGTAGAAAACGTATGAAGCAGATCTTCAATTACAGAGATGATTGACAGTAAGTTAATCAAGTTAATAAAAACAGAGAACAAAAGTGAGACCAAAGCTTTTTTTTTACCATCTTGGGTCACCAGGGGATAATCTGAAGCACTAAGATTAATAAACCAATCCCAGTTCGCGCTTCTCTTAAGAAGAACAGCACAAGCGTGAAGGGTATTTGCCACCATTGTTGGTCCTCTATATGTCACAAGATTAGCCTTGGTTATCATATAGACATTGCCGGTTTTAGAATACATAGGATCCTTATTAATCCGAGAAGCCAGCTCTAATCTCTCATCCACCGGTGATTCAAGATCCAAGTGAACAACATACTGGTTTCTCGGGTGGTACACTGCTCTAAGCGTTCTCCAAAGCTTTTCTACATCCCCTTTAGACCCGGAAACAAGGTATGCAAAACGGGGAAGCTTGTCTTCATGAGGCGAAACATGGGGTTGTCTAGCAACTTTGGACTCTGCAAAATCAAGTCTCGTTTGATTCCTGACGGGACGTGAAGGGATGATGGAGAAAATTCCGTTGATTTTTCGAAGCGAAGAGACAAGGCCCATGTTGAAGGAGGTTGCAAGGAGAAAAACGCAGACAAGAGATGTGATCACAAGAGGAAAAACCCATCTCTTCTCCACGTTTACATACCCCATTGCAGCAAACCAGTGATCATGAGACAAGGAAACAAAGCTTCTGAAAGAAAACTGTTGTCTTTCCGAATCAAAACCGGTTTAGCAGTCTGCAGAGACCAAGTATAAAGCGATTCACAGCTGTCTTGGAGCAAAAGCCTGAATCTTTCAGAATCAGTAATAATCTAGAGTTTAGGCTCAAGAACCTATCGAACAAACAACAATTATAAGAAGCTAGTGAGTTTTCAGAGGCAGAAATAGAAAGAAGAAGATACTAAAACAAGCAGCCGACACATTAAGTTGCCAGATTCGGACGCATCATCAAGTTAAAAGCAAGATATTTACAAAAACAATGTAGAGGTATACTAAGATAACTCAATTAAGACGACAAGGCTCTCCTCCCCATTAAACCTCTTGGATCATCAATCGGACATCTCAGCAGCTAGATTGACCTCAGATTAAGCAACTCTTAAAACCCCTCAAAAGTTGACATTCCAAAACAAAAAGCCCTTGTCGTAGATTATCCCAAGATCAATTTAATCATCCACATACAAAGCATCAAATAGAAAAAACTCTTCTCCCACACCACCGACACCATTAGAATCTCGAAGCTGCGATTTAGATCTAGCGCACTGTAGAATATACTTTGACTCATTCCAACAATTACAAAAAACCAAATCTAGAGATTTTTTTTTTAAAGAGAGATCGAGGAACGAAACCCACATACATAAGTGAAGTACGACGATCGATGGATTTAATAAGATGAAGAAACCTGGGATTTTTGGTTGTTTCCTTGATGCTGCTTTCAATCTCGACGCAAAGGAAGTCTTTTTATTTTTATTTTGCTCTACTTTGTGCTCAAGAGCACGGGACACTCCTGTGTCGAGTAAAGTTATATAGAGATGAAGAAGAGGAGACAGTGAAATGGCAAAAGCAAATTAGAAAACAAAAAAAATTACGATATTTAATCTATAGAAAATTAAGCTGAAAATTCGAAGAAACTGAAGAAAAATCCCCGATCTTTTGTTCTAAATTTCGTTACTTTAGTATCTCTGTTCCTTTATTTCTGGAATCTAAACGATTTTTATCTTTTTGTAATGAAACGCAGAGGAGAAAGAAACCGTTTGGCTGACACACACGATTAGAAGAAATCTCCTTTACCGTACGAACGAGTTATGTAAAATCACGGAGCTAATGAAAGGCTGACATTTAACCAGACCAAGATCCAATGGATGAGTTTAATATTATCTGTGGATGTGCGTGTAGATGACTAAAACCTCTTTACCTTTTTTTTTTAACAAACAAAACATATTTATTGCGTAGCCATTGCAAACAGACACGTATATGGTAATATTACGATAGCAACGCACGCACACTTCTTTATTACTACTAAACTTCGCATTCATATTTTAATTACATTTCCTAAAAATATGCTCTCTCTGCACCTTGTATCGAATTAATGGATTTTAACGTAAATACTATTAGGATTTAATCCGCATTACACTACGGAACAAATTTTTTAATTTTGAATTAAGTA